>JASTUK010000008.1:0-424593 GCA_031125475.1 Saccharomycopsis lassenensis | reverse complement strand
GTAAAAAAGGCACAATCCGATCTCAACAGGGATGCTCAGCAGTGCATTGTTGATATTGTTTGTGTACCGTGTCACAAGGACACTCACACAAAATACAACAGCTGCCAGAACAATCATTGTTGGATGAATTGCTGAAGAAGAAAAGAAAAAAAAGAAGAGAAGAAGAAATTGGATTTGTGTTTGGTTTTTTATAGTCGAGATTTGTGGCATTCATGCATGCTAGAGATTTCATGCACAGTTGTAAAAGAGAAAAAAAATGGGCTTGTGTTTGGCTTTTCTTATTTGTGGTTTTGTGGCATTCATGCATGCTGGAGACTTTTCATGCACGTTTACCAGGTCACGCGCGTGGAAAAGTCTTTGGGAACAAACAAAAAGAAGGAAATTTTGACACGACGCGACGCTAAATGGCTTGTGAGATTGCGGGCCTGCAAGGGGAGGCAGGTGTCTCGTCTAGAAGGAAACTTGCGGACGTCGCACGCAGCAGACGGCAGACGGCAGCCTGGACACAATATCGATAAGGTATCGAAGAAATCGAAGATATCGAGAGACAATCAGCCCGCAATAAAAGGTTACCCGGCTTTTGAAAAAAGCGCGCTGCTGGGTGTCTTGGGAAGGTGTGAAAAAAAAAAGTCTGGGTGATCCTCGGCGGACCCCATTCCAGATAGGGTACATTTTTTTTTTACTTTTTGGTTCTGACTCATTTTATCATTCAGGACAGAGCTGCAAAGATGCTGAAAGATCCAGTCAAATCGTTTATTGCTGGCGGAGTTGCCGGCGCCGTGGAGGGCGTGGCGACGTACCCTTTTGAGTTCACAAAGACCAGGCTCCAATTGCTCGACAAAAACAGCAAAAGTCTGAGAAATCCGTTGCGGGTGATTTACGAGACAAGCAGAACACAGGGAGTGAAAGCCTTGTACGTGGGGTGTCCAGCGTTTGTGGTGGGAAACACTATGAAGGCGAGCGTGCGGTTTTTGGGGTTTGATAGTATCAAAAAGGTGCTTAGTGACAAAGATGGCAAGTTAACTGGGGTTCGTGGAGCCATTGCGGGCTTGGGAGCTGGAGTTTTGGAGTCGTTGTTGGCCGTTACACCCGCCGAGGCCATCAAGACGGCAGCCATTGACGATAAACGTCTGGCAAACCCGAAATACGCCCATGCGCGGTTTGCAAGTGTGCAAATTGTGAAGGATTTGGGGCTCCGGCGTCTTTATGCCGGGTTTTTGCCCGTGACGATGCGCCAGGCCGCAAACCAGGCCGTACGTTTGGGTTCCTACAACTTCCTCAAGCTGCAGATCCAGGCGTGGCAGGGTTTGAAGCCTACAGAGCCTTTAAACAGTGGTCTGACCTTTGTAGTTGGGTCCTGTGCTGGCGTCATCACCGTGTACACGACAATGCCCATTGACACCGTCAAAACACGCATGCAAAGCTTGAATTCTGCCGCGTACAAGAGCACTTTTGACTGTTTTGTGCGTGTTTACAAAGATGAAGGCTTGAAAACGTTCTGGAAGGGCGCCACACCACGTTTGGGCCGGTTGTTCTTCAGCGGCGGCATCGTTTTCACGATATATGAGAAAATGATGCAGATCCTCTGAGCCCAGGGTCCTAGGGCCAGAGTTTGTTATCTGAGCATTAATATACGCATACACGTAAAACAGTAGGCCATCAGATGCCATCAGATGCCACCAGATGCTATCAGGTACCAACCAGGTACCCACCAGGTGCTGCTAAGTGTCACGGCTCGCCCCAGAGCCCTCCGAGGCCCACTGAGTGGCCAGGCCTGCTTAAATGAGCAGCCGGAGTCAAGATTAGGTTTAGGTTCTGCAGTTTGGCCAAATGTATGGTAATATACGGCAAACGCGAACTGGGAGAAAGAAAAGGGCAGAATTGAAGGCAACTTTGAGAGAAACCTGGGGTTATATTAGCGCAATTAGTGCAGCGACACGCGACTGAGATGACAGGTGCGAGTCAGGGCCGGAAACAGCTACCTGGGGCCACAATTCGGTTTGGGAAAGAAGTGTGAAATTTTGACTGAATTAGGACTAGGGTTTTTTTAAAGAATCGAAAATCGCATTTAAAGCGCATTTTGAAAACGGACCAAAAAAAATTAGCTTTTTGTTACCGAATTTGACGAGGGCCCGACTAATACCTACCCAGACTGGTACGTGTAAGAGTGTATTTTTATAAATAAGACTAAAAATGCACAGTGGAATTTTTTTTTTCAACAAAGCCAAAAAGCCAAAAAGTTTCACGTTTCTGCTACCAAGTTGCCACAATGAGTGAGTTGCAAGTATCGCACGGTGTCCGGGCCAAAATCGCCGAGTTTATCAGACACATTTACGTTGACTGGGTCAAAACCGGCAAATTCGCCAAAGTGTTGAAGGAAAAGACCAAAAACGGCGTCCAGAAACTCAAGCCACGTCACATCCAGGAGGTTTTGGTCCACATCTACCACAAGGCCAAGAACGGCATCATCAACTTTGTCAAGAAGGTCTTGACGGCGCCAATGACACTCATCCGCACCTTTGTTGCGTTCATGATCAGCGAAGTCGTCACAAGTCCCGAGTTGCAGCACAGATTGTTGGTCAAGTTCACGCTGAAGAAGATCGCTGACCACTGACCACTGAGCCGGCCCTCGGGCTCCAGCTTCTCGTTTTATACCATATTTCCATGCTTCTTAATACACGCTATCGCCGTTCTGTACAGGTTGGGCCGCCATCTGGGCCGCCATCTGGGGCACGTTTGGTGCCGGCTGTAGGTGGAGCTTCTGAGACATGCTGTTTGGACGACTTTGTGCCAACTGGGCCACTAGCAAGCCTGCCAGAGACAGCAGAAGAGGCGAGCCTGAACAAACTGCCCCGTGGGTGTCGTGCCGGCTCACAAATCAGGTCTCGACCTCGGCAGTCCGGGTGATGCCGTTGGAAGCCACAAACCCACTCAGCACTGTTGGCACCCACTAGCGCCGTATCTGTCAAAGATCCTTGTCATTTCAGGTGCGTTTCCTTGCGGTGTGCATGCCATTTTCGCGACTAATTTAGTTGCGTTTCGCTGCAATTGGGTTTCCATTTTCGTAACTAATTTAGTTGCGTTTCGTTGTAATTTGATTGCATCTTTAGGCTCCAATTTGACAGAAACACGCTCAAGGTACCATGACCCCCAGCCCTTGTCTCGGAGATCACCAGCCCTTGTCTCGAAGGCCCCCACTACCACTTGACTCGACTTGACTCGCCTCAGACACCCTAGCCAGATGCGTTTACAACACCAGCTGTGCAAACGCCACACTGCAACTCAGTACCCAGCCCTTTCGGGACTCTCCTCGAGACTCTTCTGTTTGGCAGACCCCCAAGTGTACATTGCAACACAAAGCCCCTGCCCCGTCTTGACTCAGGCCCGGGCAGAGTCTGGCAAACCACTACAGTAGTAAGTTGTCAAAATGTATCTGCCCTACCTAGATGCCGCGCGGCCGCCACTCCACTCCGTGCCACTCTGTGGCTCAGCACACCTCTTGGCCACACCTCTTCGGCCACACCTTCCAGCTAGACCATCTGTGCCATCTGTGCGTCTTTTCAGAGCCACTTGCTCTTCACAAGTGGCGCACGTGCTTCCATACGAGCCTGAGGCTCCACCTTGGCCCCGTACCAGCCGTACTTGAACCCGATCTCGTGGGCCACGATCTCGCCAAACCCAAGCATCATCCCGTTGATGAACGGCAACACCAAGTTGATCCCAGAGGACGCGGCGATGTTCCACAACAGAAACTCGCCGTTTCCGTTACCGTTATCCGATCCAAATGCGATATCCGAGTCCGGCACCGTGAAGTCTACCGTGATTGGGGTCTCTTTCTCGTCACTAGGGTTGATGTCTGCCAAGTGCACCGATATTGCTGACATTGTTGAGTTGTGGCGACCAGCCTGTGGCAGCAAAAACAAAAGGCCACAGACATGCAGGGCCGGGTAACACTGTTTTTTGTGCTTGTTTGTTCGCGCGGAAAAAAAATGCGCGAACTGGTTTTTATTTAATTTCAGCACACACACACAAATAGCAGAAATACACACAAACAGCAGCAGATGTTCCCAAAGAGACAGAAAATCACGAGTCTGAGCTTCAAGCACCACCCGGGCTCGGTGCTCGCGGGCGTCACAGACGAGGGTTTGGCCAATGTGTCGTTGAAGAGCTCGACGGCCGTGAACTATGTGGTGTCGCACGAAAACATGATGAAAGTGTTTGGGCTCGCCGAAGACCAGAACAGTGTGAGCGAGTTGGTGGCGGGCCACGTGACGGCGGAGGACGTTGCTGTGGACGGGGATGCCGTGGTCAGTGATGCGTATTTGCAGAAGTTGCAGCAGGAAGTGGCGATGTTGGAGAAGAGTGAGGTGTCATTCCCCAAGGAAGAGTTTGCGTACATGGAGAGCATCAAGAGCTTGGCCAAGGAGTTTGTGTGGAAGGAGGACGAGGCCGAGGAGGAGATGATGGTGTACGACGAGTTGAAGCGCCGCAACGACCAACTCCGCGGCGAGTTTGAGAAGAGCACGGGAAGCAAAGTGGTTTTGGGGATGGTGGAGGGCCATTTGCGCGTGCTCAGCTAGGCTAAGCAAGGACAGGGCCCGCGGAAGGCCGTTTGTGTGGCACCTGTGGGTGCTTGTATACTAGTTAGCACGTTGCACGTTGGTTGCACGTTGGTTGCACGTTGGTTGCACGTTGATTGTACGTTGCACGTTGTGCGGTTTTTATACGGATTGCTCGTCTGGCAGGACGTTGTGCCGGTTATGGTGGTCGGCAGCACTGGGTGGACACTGCTGAGCCTGGAAGGCTGCCAGGGGGCACACAGCTGGCAGCTGTGTCAGAGTGCCAGATGTGTTGCTACACGCTAGAGCTTTTTGAGTGAGACTCGGAGCTGGGAAGTGCACACATTTGGCAGCAGGGACCAGTGTCCTGTAGTGTTTGAAGCGACTACACACACTGATAACAGCCGCACGTGCTGTAGTGTCTGCACTCCGTCAATAGAATAGAGATTATTCAAGCTTGATAGCGAAACACAGTAGAATATCGCGACTGGGCGAACTGAAAGTACCTGAGAACTTCCGACAACTGGGCTGGGAGCCGACTGGCTCTCCCAGCCTGAAACTGTGGCAGCCGTGTGCGTGTGCTGTGAACCGACCGCGGAACAATAGAAAAAATAGCGCTACAAAAATAAGATACACAACAACAGAATTTGCCGGCACAGCCGCAAAGCCGCAAAGCCGCAAAGCCGCAAAGACCACAAAGACCACAAAGACTGCACCGCGCGGTGCCCGGCTACGCCGCCCTTTGTGCACTCACTGATCGGCGCGCGATACAAATCCGTGGATTAGTAGTTCCACAATTATTAGCGCTAACAATGATATAGCGGCGGAATGTGCCATGCAAAAAACCACCGCTTAACAATTTCCAATACTTTTTTATAGCGCATTTGGGAGGCACCGGTGGCTCGGGCACAATGGCGGTGCCTGGATGGAAAAAAATTTACCCGCTAAAATATAATAGCGCTAATATTCATTCTTGGCAACGCTTTTGCGCATTCCGCACACTCGGGGAAATTGTTTTGGTGACAATGTGAAAAAGTGCTAAATGAGGCTTGCACGTTGCCGCGCCTGGGACTATAAAGGGCCACACATTCGCCTGGCAACTGGCAACTCACTCAAAGGGACTCCACGGTTTAAAGATCGCAAACAACGGAAACCAAAAGCACAAACACAAGCAGAAACAGAAACACAAGCACAAACACAAACACAAACAGAAACCCAAACACACAGAAATGAACTTTGCCGCGCTTTTCTTCTTGGCCGTGGCTCTTGCCGGGCCAATCCCACCAGGCGGGACCACCGTGGCCGCCGACAGCTTGGACCTCACGTTGTCGCCAAGCACGTGCTCGGCCTCAGACGCCCAGTTGTCGTGTGCCAGCTCCAACAGTGCCAGCAAGGTTTTTGCTAACAAGGACAGTGGCGCCAGCTGCTGCGTGGAGCTGGAAGGCTTGATTTTGCAGACGCAGTTCTGGGACTACGACGTTGCCGGCCCAGAGAAGGCCTGGACCATCCACGGGTTGTGGCCAGACAAGTGTGACGGCACATATTCGGCACTGTGTGGGTTTACCGACACAGTCAGCGACGTTTCCAGTGCACTCAAAAGTGCTGGCGAGTCTGCTTTGGTCGACTTCATGGGCGAGTACTGGCTCAACCTGGGCAGCAGCAACGAGGAGTTGTGGACCCACGAGTTCAACAAGCACGGTACGTGCATGCTGACTTTGGGTAAAGGGTGCTACAATGGCACAGCAGTCGTGGACTGGGCTAAATTGACCATCAAGACGTACCAGCTGTTGCCTACGTTCGACTACTTGAAGGCCGCGGGCATCGAGCCTAGCAGCTCCAAAAAGTACAGTGCCGACGACATTTCTGCCGCTTTGGAGAAAGGTTTTGGCCAAAAAGTGTACATTGGCTGCAAAAGCGGCCAGTTGAACGAGGTCTGGTACTTCCACAAGGTCAAGGGCTCGTTGTTGGACGACGACTTGGTTAAAATCGACTCTGTGTCTCTGAGCACCTGTTCCGGCCAGGTCCTGTACTTGCCAAAGACAAGCACCAAATGAGTGATGAGTGGTGCACTGAGCCGCGGCTGGCTGCGGCTCTTCACTTCCACATAACGTTCTACATTGTACGATCTACACGACACTAGGTTTCAGTATACGGGGATGACTATTTGGCACGTAGAATTGGCACGTAGAACTGGCACACAAAACTGGCACGTAGATTTGGTCTACGAGTAGTGCAGCCAGTAACATATTTGTGGTCATTGCTCTCTGGACACCATTTCTTGGTACTGGCTCCCTGGGCACCATCTTGCAACTCGTGGCTCAGGCGTGAGCACTGCTACTCAATCTACACATCTGCATTAGTGGTGGACGCTGCAGGATTCGAACCCACGTATTTTGCCCACCTGGCTGGCCGGACGGCTTACTGCTGCATTATGCACTGAAAATTAGTGCCTGCCGATTTCTCATTTTGCCCGTGATTCGCTTGTGTACTCGGTTAAGTTGGCCGGCTAAAACTGTTCCGCTGGAAAATAGCTGCTGCAGCACAACTTTCCGCAGCATGCTAAACTTGTTGGCTTGGTACCCCCTAACTGGTACGGAACACACCGAATATTACCGTATCCGCGCGTTTTCTGAAAACACTCGACTATTCGACTATTCAGACGTCATTACGCCCCCAGCCTTAAATTTAGCTCATTCGTAATCTATTGTTGGTCTCGCTCGATTCGCAATTAGCGCTGAACAATTGTATTTTTTATCTTACTTTTTGACGCTAATTTATGCTCCGTTTCTTAAATTATACGCATTTTAGGATCCGCTCGTCGACTTACCAATTTTTTTGGCGCTTTATAGTTTTAGCGCTTTCAAAAATTAGACGCATAGAGTAGAGGTCCTTTCTTTTTGGGAAATTGAGTTGGTTACAGTTACAACAATAATTTGTTGTAATTCCGAGTATTTGCAAGTCTAGCGTGCTTCCAATTTGTTGAGCCTACAATGCTTGATATTAATAATTATTATTCATGCAATGCTTTCCCTATAATATAATCCCAACCCATAATATACTAAGTAAGCTCGAAGCTCGTTCTCGCGTTCATTCTCTTTGCTTTATACTTTTTTTTTGTTTTTCACTTTTTCTTTTTTTTTAGAACCCGTTTTGGCCTGCATGTCTAGTTTAAACCTTTCTTGTAGACATGAAATTTTCGTTGTTGATGAACTCATCCATCAAAGCAGCCTGATCAATTGGCGACTTCAATGCAATCTCTTCCGGATAGTAAAGCTGTTTTTGACTGATCAACCGGTTCAATTCAAACTCACTCTCAACCTCCTCACTGCCAATGCTGCTTGAGTAATTGTAATATGAGTTTCTCAAGGCATTGACCCTTGTGTCGTTGACGGGTGTCTCATATAAAGTTCCTTGAACTGGAGCCTGTGCCACCTGTGGTATTTGCGAAACTTGTGGTACCGGTGTCATTTGTGGCATGGCAGGTATCTGTAATGGGGGTAACTGAAATGCTTGCTGTTGCTGTTGCGGTTGATGTTGATGAAGTTGGTGCTGCTGATGGTGCTGCTGTTGCTGTTGTTGAATTTGAAATTGTTGTTGATAGTACTGGTGATAAGCTTTGAAAGTCTCGCTGTACTTTGCGTTTTGCGAGACATTCATGTTGACATTTTGCAATAACTGCTGCGGTACTGGAGGTGGTGGAAATGCAGCGTGTGTTGGCATATGGGAGTGGCTAGACTTCCCATGATTATCGAAATTATAACTGATTGGCGACAATTGATTTGCAGATTTCTTTAACAACAAACTTTTCTGTTTTGAATGTTGTTGTTGTTTTCTAGTCGATGATGAAGAAATTGGCGAATTAAGCGGCGAAATCTTCAACGAGTTCATTGAAAACTGCGTGTTTGTAGTGGTATTTGTAGAAATCAGTGCAGAACTTGGCTTGCTGTTAACAGACTTTGTGATAGGCTCCCCAGAGTTCTCGTTTGCCGACAAGTTTTTGAGCGTCAAAGATGGCAAAAAGTTGAAAGAGGCTTCAACGTTGTACAAGCTGTTGATAGACTCTTTAAAAAATGGCATCTGACTCAAGTTTTCAACGTTGATTCTTTGGCAAGGGTCCCATGTTAAACACTGCTTGACACAATCGAGCAATTGCAAAAGTTCAGGTCTAGGAATCAAGTCGTTCAATCTAGCACCTCTAACATATGGCAATTGGAATCCGAGATTTGAAGCTAAAACTTTAGCGTCACTCCATTGGCCACCCAAGTTTTTGACTGCACCGGTAGAGGAGGAGACATTCCCGTGTGGCGTGCCCAAGACCTCCAAGATCTTCCATATTTGGTCCAACTCGTTGCTACCAGGAAACAAAGGTCTGAAAGTAGCAACTTCAACCGCAACACAGCCAAAAGCCCAGATATCTATAGGTGTTGAGTAGTGTTTCTGTCTCAATAAAATCTCTGGAGATCTGTACCATCTTGTCGAGACGTATGCCGTGAACGGCTTCTTGTTTGTGACGCTTCTTGCCAAGCCATAGTCGGCTAACTTGACAATATAAGGAAAGTTTTTGACGTTGTTGGCAAAATAGCCCGCCTTGTACCCGTTGTAATTGTTGTTTGGTGTAATCAAAATGTTTTCCGGCTTTACATCCCTATGGAAATAGCCAAATCTGTGAATGTGGCGAATTGCCGCCAATAGCTGTGTCAAGATGCTCTTAACAGTGTTGATTGAAAACAACTGGTTCTTTCTAGCCTTGATGAACTGGTATAAGTTCTGGTTCATGGTCTCCATGACAATGTGCAACTTGAAGCACGAGTCGTCAATGAACATCTCGTGTATGAACACAAGGTTTGGATGCGAGGCAATCGACAAAATAAACTTGACCTCCTTGACACGGTTATAGTCCTTCAAGTGCTCCAACTTCTTGTTCATTGTCTTGATTGCAACCAAAGGGTTAGCCAAGTCTGAGATCCCGCTGATGGGGTTCATCAATGTATTCATCTTCTCGTGCTCAAACACGTAAGCCTCTCTTCTCTTAGCCAAAACGACGGAGCCAAAACTCCCGTTTCCCAAGTCCGATACAATGTGGTATCTCTTGTTCAACGGTTTGATAGGCAAGTGGTCCATGTTGATGTGTGTGTGTTGAAAGTGTATAGAAAGATAAAACAAAAATTGTTTCTCTATGTAATTATACAATTGATTAAAAACAACAAAGTCTAGACTGATTAGTTGTTTGAATATCAGCAGATATATATGTAAAATGTATGTGTGACTTTGTGTTTGTCGCAAATGAAATTGTTTGTTCGAAAAAGCTGTGTTTATGTATGCAAGAAAAAGGGGATGAAATGCTGTGCTTCATACATAGCTCGAAAAAAGATTTTTGTGTATATTTATATGATGTAGTCGTGAGGAAAATTAGCCAGAAAAAAAGTAACAAAAAGTAAAATGCAAAAAGTAAAATAACAAGAAAGTCTAATAGGATTTAGAAAGTGCAAATGCTGAAAAAAAAATAAAATAAAAAAAAAATAAAACAGCACAGAAGAAAAAAATAAAAAATAAAAAAGCCAAATCGCACTTTGCACTGGCGCTGGAACAAAGGCCGATTCATATTGCGCAGCTGACCGCAAGCGCACCGAGTGCAAAGTGCTTATTATTCGGTGTCAAGGCAGGTCAATTCGAAAAAAAGTGCCTAAAATAGCGGCAGTCAGGTAACTTTCCGATAATGAACGACAACAAGTTGGAGTAAATGTATACACTTGAAACGAAACTGGGCTAATTTTGTACATTTGCAGGAAAAAAAGGGCACGAAAAAAAGAAAAACGGAAAAAGAAAATCAGTTTGGGGTGGCAGCGCAGCATCCTGACGGCGTGCTTGCTCGAGCGGGAACGGAGAATGGTGTCAGTTACATGCAAGTGCTGCACGTACTGCACTGGAACTAACTAGCGAAGCAAGTAATTGTGTGGAATTCGCCACTTTAAAGCGATTTTGGCAGCAAAATGTACTCAAAAACCAGGTTATGACCAAATTTTGGCCAATTGTTGCCTATTGTAGGCTAAATGGTTCTTTGTCATGCCATGTACCGCTACATGGGTTGGACTCACTTCCTGAAGTTTCTATACGCTCGCAAATGCCAGTGAAGTATTATGACAAGCGAGCTAAGCAATAAGCGAGATAACAAGCTACACAAAAAATTTCACTGAATTGACAAAAAGAACAAAAACAAGAACAAAAACAAGAACAAGAACAAGAACAATCAAGCAAAGCTTAGCTGCGTATTGTAAGTCACAATTTCAAGTCAAAAATTTTAAGTCATCGAACGCCATGCTGATCTCGTCTCGCTAAAGAAAAAAAAAAAGTAAAAGAAAAAAACGAGTCTTCGAGGAACCGTTAGTTTCTTTTGTTCTGATTTCGCAAGGGCACAAATCCGACTAAAAAAGAAAGAAAGAACGACAACGTACCGGAAATTGTGGTTACCCGGCCTTTGTGAAGGGGCCTTGAGCACGGTGCTAAGGGTGGAGGAAGGTGCCAGCTACTAGGTAATCAAACGGCACCAAAAGGTAACTTTCCGCTCATGTATGGTGTCTAAAGTTAAGTGCTAATTTCAATATACGCTGCGCAATGGTGTACCTCAAAAAGCAAGAGTTTCTGAAAGTCAAAAAGAAAACAAAAAAAAAGTGTATGTACGTTACAGCTACAACCTTGTGTATCAAAGAGAACAGTATACTGCTCTCTGTAAGTTGTGATTACACCAAAGAAAAGTCTAGTTCGTCTTATCTCTGGCTCACCAAACGATGTCAGTACTGCGCTCTTTCTTTTTTTTAGTTCAGTCGAGTTCGGGGGCTACTGGATTACCACATACTCACTTTGTCTAGCCAATTCCACCTTGACAGTGGTCTATATCTTGCAATTTGTAATGTGCTGACACCAAGTTGTCTAGCCCAAACCGACCCCTATACCGATTAATAATTAAGTGAGACGAGACCTTACAAGTCTCGGAAAAATTGGTTACGATTTCAGATCGATTTCAAGCAATTTTTCCAGTGGAGAAGTGTCACAGCACAAGTCTGTCAAAACCGAACTAAAAAGCATGATGACGAAAACTTTTTTTGATAGAAAATTTTTTCGAGGCGTTGAGCAACGGCTTATTCCTCGGAATTTCTGATAAGATCCCAACGGCGGCGAGGGAAGTAGATGCCGGTTCACTAAAGACGAAAAAGAAATTAGCAGAATCGCAGAGACTAGTGTCCATTTTACTGTATTTTTGCGAGATTGCTACTTTTGGCCCCAAACAACTTGTCAAAAACAAAGAACGAAAAAAATAAAACAGAAAAATAACAAAAAAAAACAAAAAATAACAGAAAAAAAAAACAAAAAAAACTAAAAAAACAAAAAAAAAGTAAAACACTTCACACACTTTTTACGTAGTGTCCGAAAATACGGAAAAATCTCACTGATAAGATACAAAGTGTACATTCACGCATTAGTAATGGCTCTTGCGACAGGGCCCCAGGCGACAGGCTGGAACGAGCCCTGTGGTGTTGCAGCCTGTAGCCATTTGGCACTTGGGCTTTTGTCAAAACGTGCGAAACTGTGGAACTGAGCTGAGCTGTTGAGAGCTTTTCCCAGAATTGCTCGTGACCCAGTTGCTGGTACTCGGCGGCATTGTGATCTGATCAGTCACACGTCAGCGCCGGCTCGCTGTTTGCTTCCCGCGAACAATGTGTGTCACAGACTGGCTGGGGGTACCTCTCACTGGATCTCAATCGGACCTCGGGGTCTGAAAAAGTACCCGGGAACGGCGGATTTGTGAACAATAGCGAAAGTGTGTGAACGCCAGCAGTTCCGGCGCCGGCAGCGTGCCACAGACCCGTTTCCGCTGCCACAGCCGCTGCCGCTGCGGCCGGGCACTGCTTTCTGGCACCAGAACTGTGTCTCTTGCAAAACTGGCCCAAAACTGGCACAAAGCCCTCCCCTACTCCAATATCGGCAAAAACTGCCCCACAATCAACAGCGGGATGTCGTACAAGTCTTTCTTGATGGTCAAAACGCTCGAGCAGCTCACGCTGTTGTCGTGGTTCCTCTGGTCAAAAAATTTGCAGTTAAAACGCATGAACCCGCTACTCAAGACTCCTGTGCCATTGTTGTGGATCTCAAAGTCGTCGTCGATGTTGAAGTTCTGTTTCAAGGTCTTGAACCGGTTTGTGTCGTAGTTCTTCGAGATCAACCCGTTGAATAGCTGGAAATAGTTCACAATACTCACGTCGTCGATCAACTCACACAAAAAGCGTCTTTTCTTGAAAAAAGCCGACTTGTTGTCTATGCCAATCAACAAGCACAACTCGTCGCTCACAAACACAATCTCAGTTGAGTTGCGCCAGATTATCGAGGGCGTTGAGGTGAAGTTTGTGATCATTTTCTCAAAATTGAGCAACTGCCGGTGGAAGATGAACTCGTTCAAAACAGAGTCGTTCTTGTTCGTTGCGTGGGTCAAGTCTGTTTGTATGAGCGCGTCCTGGATCTTGTAGAAGCTGTGCAAGTTCCAGATCTTCTCCAAGACGTTGAAGAAGAGTTTCTTCAGCCTCTGATCCTTATTGTAGAACCGCTGGTAAAAGTACTTGATCAACTCCCGGAACAGCTCAATCAGGTCGTACTCTAGCACCGCAAGGATCTCGCCAAACTGCTTGGTTTTCTGGAACAACGGCACTTTCTGGTACATGTCGCCCACCTCCTGGAACACGTTCTTTCTAATAAAAACGGGAGAATGGTAGTTACGTGAGGCCTCAGGCTCGGGCTCGGGCTCTGGCTCGAGCCCTGGCTTGCTGTGGGCCGTGTTGGCGTTCAAACTGGTCCATTCTTTGCTGCCTACACCCAAATTTGCGCCTGGGGCTGGATTTGTGGCTGCGCTAGTGTTGCTGGTGCTGCTGGTGTTGAATTCACGGTTCTCCAACTTCATAAACGGCCGGTGGAGCACCTCGTTGTTGAGCCCGTCGTAGAAGAAGTTGCCAAACTCCATTTCGGCCGGCAAGCTGAAGTTGAGTGGCTCGTCAAAGAGATTGAAGTTGTCAAAGTCGTTGATTATGGGCGGGTTTGCCTCAAAATCGTCACTGACGGCGTGGCCAGTGTCGTGTGCCTCGGCGTTGCTGCTGCCATTGATGCTGCTGCCATTGACGCTGCCGCCATTGTTGCTGCCGCTGGTGGCTGGGCCCAAAACACTCGGCACGTCTGCTGCTGTGTCTGTTGACGCGTCAACACCATGCATAATTGGGTGCTTCAGTTTTATACCTGTTTCAATACCTATTTCAACACTCTCACCTGAACCTGTACCCAGTATACTTTCATCTACCTGCACCAATTCCTGCGATATGTCCCTTTTCTCGTCCCGAGACTTGCGCTTCGACTTCTTCCTCACAACATCCTCACACTTGTCAACATTACGTTTTACGCAGTTCTTACACGGCCGCGTTGAGTCGCACTGCAAGTGCTTCCTGTGGCAGAACGTGCACGCCCGCGAGATCGGTTTCCTTTGCTGTTTGATGTGTTGTGGAAGTTTTTTTGTCATTGGGGTCAAAGTTTGGCAGAAATTGTGGGGCAGAAATTCACATCAAAATACCGGCTAAAAAAGGCCCGGGGTCATGGTCTCCGGGGTAGCGGAACGCGGTAGCGCGGTAGCGCGTTTTTGATTTTTTTGATTTTTTGATTTTTTGATTTTTTGATTTTTTGATTTTTTTTTTTTTGTGTAACCGCGCCGCGCCGCGCGGTTTTCAAAAAACCGCGGTTTTACTTCTAATTCAAATACCCAGACTAGATGGTCACTGCTGCCCAGTCCATTTTCAGTCAAGCCCAGTCCAGTCTAGTCAATTCAAGTCAATTCAAGTCAAGTCAAGTTCAGTATTGTCTAGTCAAATTTATACAAGTTATCAACACTCGCTCATGCCTACAATCTGCCATTTAACTAAATTAACTATAACTAGTACACCTGGCACCAGTGCAGCAGTGCCAATTTCAAAAACAAAGAAATCTAAAACAAACAAAATACACCCAGGTTGTCCACGGTCGCTCAAACTCGCAGGCACACTCACAACATTAGTACTCGTTATCATTGCTCCAGCCCGTTTGTTTCGCGCCTCGCCCCGTCGTTTCCTAAAAGTATCCCAAACTATACATGTCGTCGTCATAATGACTGTCCCGCGCATTCTCGCTCACCGTCATCGACGCATGAGTGCGGCTCGTGCCCACGTTGTTTAATCTCTCCAACAAACTACTAGGCGGAATACCCATTGTGCTCGAATTGAAAGTCTCCACAGAACGCCTTGCGCTCTTTGACCGGTTTAACAAGTTCCGCGTGCTGCTGGCCAACGTGATTACTGACGCAGAGTCGTTATGGTGCCCCGTGGTGCTCACAGGCCCATTTATGTAGCTGTACGCCACCAGCCGCGCCGCGTTGGTGTTGGTGTTGAACTGCAACGTGTAGTTGGTGATCCCAGAAGCCACAGACGTCTCTGGGGTGCCTGGGATGGACGCATTATCGAAGATCGACTTCGTGGTTACCGTATGGGACCTCACAGAGCGCGACAGATCTTCATATCCGTACATCACGGTGCTCGTATCGCTTTTGCCGAGCTTCCGCGAGTTGCGCCGCGAGATAAGCGGCCGCGTCGAGACGTTGTCGCTGTCCACGGTCAAAAACGATCCGTGCTCCGTGTTGCCGTCGTCCGTAACATCGTCCGTGACGTCCGTGGCCGCATCGTTGTCGTCATTGTCGTCGGCAAGCGCGCTGTCGCTGTTGGCGTCCTTCCCGGTGTCCATGCGCTGGCGCTGCCGGCGGCGCCGGAACTCGAAATCCTCCTGGATCTGCACCTGCGTGCGCTTTGGCACCTGTGCTGCCATCTCCGAGTCCGAGTAGGCGCTGTCTGCGCCGGCATCGAGGTCGTGGTCGGCGTCGTCGTCGTCGTCCATGCCATCACCACCCGTCGTGCGCAACCCCCGTCCATTCCCAAGTCCGTGGCTGTGGCCTTCGCCCTGACCTCCACCGCCTGGGCCGTACACTCGGAAATCGTACTGCGACTGCGACTCAAAGTACGCCATGGCGTCGTCCTGGGCGTAGAACGGGTAGTAGACCTGATCCAGCAGCACGGGGCCATCAGCAAACGCCAAACCCCCGTCGCCGTCACCTTCGCCCTCGCCCTCGCCCTCGCACTCGCCTTCGCAGTCACTGTTGCCGTCACTGGCGCTCTCCCCAGGCCCAAAACTCTTCTTCTTCCTCTTGTGCGGCTGCTCCCCATGGACGTGATGTGCCCATTTTTTGTTGTAAATGTTGTTGTTGAGCTTGTTGGACAAAATGATGCGGCGCACCCAGCCGAATCTCGTGGCCTTGTGCTCTGGTTTTGTGTCCTCACTCAACGAGTATGATCTGTTGCGTGACATGGTTGGCAAGAATTTGTGACAAGGAGTTTTTTGTTTTTGTGCAAACCGCCGTCACAACACCCGTACACCAACAACACTAACAAGAGGACCGGGCGTGCAAATTTTGGTGTCTGGGTGTTTGTGCTGACAGTTTGTGTGTTACCCGGCGATTCTGCTTGGGCGAGCCGAGGCGAGGAGCGGTTTTTTTTGTTTACGGTGCGGTGCGGTGAGGTTGCTGCTAGTGAATAGATCAGAATAGAATAAGCGCTACTTTGCGCTGCATTGCATTATTGCACGCTAAATATTGATACTAGCGTAAACGTACTATCAATGTGCTATAATAGTACAACACTTCAGCCACTATCCATCAGAAGCTGCTCATCATTAGTGCATGGTTTGGACCCAGTGCACGGCCGGCCACCCTCCCGCCAGTATGGGCTGTTTCTAGGCCAAACCCAGGCTGACCTCAGTCGAGCTGACAGCAGTCGAGCTGGCCCGGCTGTACACTGGCCTGGCCTGGCCCTTTTGCTGCAAACATCTGGGCAAACTTTGCTATTCTCTTTGAAATATACCCGATATGGTGTGTCCCAATGTAAAAAATGACCGTATCATGCCATACTCGAGATCAGCTGTTCAAGCAAACGTGTGCGTACACCCCTTCGCTCAAGCCTCTTTGATCAGCCCATCGTATAACCACTCTAGATTTTTTTTTTATTTTTTCACTTGCGTCTAGTTGAGTGTACACAGATTTCAAGGTTATGAGTATTCGGGCCCACCAAAAAAAAGAAACAGGCCACAATAGACCCGTCAGTGCAAGCAACAGGAGCCATGTGCCCCAAGGTCCACAGAACCGTTCTAGACCGGCAGAGTGACCACCGTCAGAACCTAGTGGGTGGCTTTGTGGAGTCGTAGACGTGTGGAGTCGTAGACGCAGCAGATTGCTCTAAAATTAGAAACCTTCAGGGCCGCCGCCGCCGCCGCCGCCGCCGCTGCTGCTACGGCCGAAGCCCCAGCCTTAGCCCCAGCCTTAGCCCAGCCCCAGCACCAGTACTGGTTCACTCGATGCTCGTCACCAACTTCTCCAACGTCTCACTTGTCATCTGGCTGATCAACTTCTGGTTCCGCTCCAAGCGGTTCAACTTGTCGCACGCGAGCTCGCACTCCAACTCGTCCGCGTAGTTCTTCTTCAACTTCTCGTTGATCTCGTCCAAGTCGTCCATGTCCTTCTTGAACTTCGCCACAAAGCCCCGCTCCTTGTACTTGCTTCCCGACTGGGTGTCCTCCACCACCCGCAACACCTTGGCCCAGATCCGCGAGCTGTCGAGCTTGCTCTCTTTGGCTGCGGCCACCGCCGCTGCGGCTGCTCGCGGTTCTGGGTACTCTGTCGCCACAGGGTCTCTTTCTCTGTCCCTGTCTCTGTCTCTGTCCCTGCTTCTGCTGCTTCTTCTGCTTCTGCTGCGTCTGCCGTCTCTGTCTCTATCTCTGTCTCTGTCCCTGTCTCTGCCATCCCACTCCCTCTCTCTGTTTCTGTCCCTTTCTCTGTCCCGAAACTCTCTATCCCGGTACTCTCTGTCTTTGTCTCTGTAGTCTCTGAAATCCCGTTCCCGTTCCCGTTCACGGTCCCGGTACTCGTAGAATTCACGATCTCTGCTGTCGCGGTGGTACTTGTAGCCGCGGCCGCGGTCTCTGCGTCTGCCGCCTCTGAAACTCATCTGTGCCCGTTTTCTGTTTGCTTCTCTTGTTCTGACTTTGTTGCACTTCAAATTGCACTGCAAAATCCCGATTTTTCACAATATGTGGTGTCCGGGTGTAATGGGCCCCGATGGCTAAAAAATTTATTTGTGCCAAAGAGTTTGGCAACAAGGACAAATGGAGTCAACGAGTCAAAACGCGGCTTTGAGCCCCACGGCTGCCAGTATACGCGAGAAAATTGAGCAGTTGCAGCAGGAGATTGCACAGTATCGGAAAGACGCGGCTGTGGCCCAGGAGCAGCCGAGTTTGGGCCAGAATCAGGACCTGACTCAAGACCTGGCACAGGCACTGACACAGGCACTGACACTGGCACTGACACAGACCCAGACACTGACACAGACCCAGAGTGAAACACAGAGTGATAGACAGAACGAACCGCAGAGCGAGCCACAGAGCGAGCCACACAACGTGCCGCCACAGCGGCTGTTTGTGGAGTACCTTCCGGTGAAAGTGCAGTTCAAAGTGGCGAAACACAAAAAGAGCGCGCCAAGGAGCAAAATCGTGCAGAACATGTCGCTTGTGAACGAGCCAGCACAGAGCGCGGGCTTTGTTCAGCGGTACAAGAGAAGCGCGATGCAGCTTGTGAACAAGGAGGTGTTTCAGCAGCAGCAGGAGCACCGCGCACAGCAGTTGAAGTTGCTCCAGCTCAAGAAGAAGATCATGGCCAAAGAGTTGGAGCAGAAACAGATGATGGCGAAGTTCAACAGTAACAAGCTCAAGTACGAGTACTGCGACTGGATCAACATCTATGGGGACGCTAGTGAGGCCGCAGAGAAGGGCTACGGTATGTACGCCGTGGTGAATAACGGCTTGAAACTCGTGCCGTTGTCCAAAGACCCAAAAAGCGACCAAATTGGCGCGGTTGTCGAGGTCCAAGGCAAGAAATACGTGCGAAACGCCGTGGGGGAGTTGATAGACAGTAATATGGGCCACGGGACCCAGCTGATCGTGTACTGCAGGTGGTTCACGCTGACAGGTAAGTATATTCCAAGGGCTACCGATACAGATGCAGTATCTTAGCCAAAGTCTCGCTGAAGGCTCGGTGGTTTGCCAGCCTTGATCAGGACTCCAGCTATGATTGATTTTGTGCTTCTCAGAGCTAGGCAAATGACACGCACCAGTGTGTTTCGATTCTGATCAGGATTTGTGGCCAAATTCACTCATTTGGTGCGCAACTTAGAATTTGTTCGTGCCCGAACTGTTCATTAATACTAACAACAGGTGATTGCAAAAAGGGGCCAAAGTGCCCGTTTGTCCACGACAAGGAGCACCGCGCAATTTGTAGAAAGTTTCTCAAGAACGCGTGTGTCCACAGCAGAGAGACTTGTTTCTTGCTGCACAGCCCCAACGAGCACAACTCGCCGGTTTGCACGTTCAACTTGAACAAGAGCTGCACCAAGGAGCACTGTCATTTCATGCACACTGATATTGATATAAGTGCCAAAATTTGCCGGCCGTTTGCTTTGACGGGCTGGTGCTTCAGAGGAAAGCTGTGCCAGTACAAGCACTTGTTTGAGTGTCCAGATTTCGTAGATTACGGGCGCTGCACAAGAAGAAACTGCAAGTTGAGCCACAGAAAGCCGGTGGGGGTGTATTTTGAGGATAAACAGTTGGATGTGGACAACTTTTTGGACAGCAGCGACGAAGAGATTGAGATGGATGCTGATGATGACGACGATGATAACGATGACGGCGCCGCTGTGGGGGTAAAGAATCTGGGTGACGACGGCGACACTCAAATGGAACCAGAGAAGTTGCTGGTGGACAAGGATAGCGAAGCAAAACTGGGATCCGATATGAGCATGGCAGTCGGGGAAGATTTGGGCCTGGAACGGTCTCACGGTGAGGAGTTGGGATCAGATTTCGTGCATTTGTAGATCTGTATACGTACATTAATCAATAAACGAGCATACACAATTCAATCAGGTAAAAGCGCTGGTTTTTGGTGCTCAAGGCATACCAGACCGAAGCCAAAACGACTACGCATCAAGCAATGAGAATCTAATAGAATTTTCATTAGAGTATATCCCTAGAATAACGACATTTCATGCTGTCTAAATTTTGGCAGTAAATCCTTCAAAAAACGACGCAAACTGGCCCATAGTTGCACACCAGTGCTCAACGCACACATATATACTGTACACTATGTGTGTGCGTGAGTGTGCTGATGTGCAGCATGGAGCCAGAAAAAACAAAAACAATTCATTCTTGTCTTCAAATTGTTTATTTGGTGGTCAACAACTGGGTGAACTCCTTGATGTCGATCTCACCATCGTTATTGCTGTCAGCCTCCTTGATCATCGAGTCGATCTCAGCGTCGGTCAATTTTTCCCCAATCGATGTCAACACATGTCTCAATTCGGCTGCACTGATCTTGCCGTCTCCGTTTCTATCAAACACTTTGAAAGCCTCCATGATCTCGGACTCGGAGTCGTTGTCCTTCAATTTTCTGGCCATCATTGTCAAGAATTCTGGGAAATCGATTGATCCGTCTGAATTTATGTCAACCTCGTTGATCATGTCGTTCAATTCACTTTCGGTTGGGTTTTGGCCCAAGGCTCTCATAACTGTACCCAACTCCTTGGTCGTGATTTTGCCGTCATTGTCCTTGTCGAACAACGAGAAAGCCTCTTTGAACTCAGTGATTTGTGCTTCAGTTAACTTGTCCATTTTGCTGTGCTGTGCTGCTGCTGTTGCTGTTGCTGCTGTTGTTGTTGTTGTGTTGTATTTGCCACGGAACAGAAAAAAACAAAGAAGAAAAAATGCGACAGAGTGTTTTTTGATTTCCGCCCCCCTGCGCGGGCAGTAACTACACCGCGTTTCTGCTTTTTCTGCGTTTCTGCTTTTCTGCTTTTCTGCTTTTTTACATTTCTGCGGTTTTTTTTTTTTTTTTTTTTTGCGGTTTTTCTTTTTAGTTTTCGCTCGATTACTTTTTCGATTTACCTCGCCCCGATACTTTTTAGCTCCTCGGCCCGTGTGCACTTTTTGTGCATGTTTTTCTTCGCATTTGCTTTTTCCACTTTGCCTCGAGTTTGTCCGACTGCGTCGCTTGTTTTGGTGTTGTGAGCCCTGGCCGCTGATCAAACCCGTCAAGATCACTGTCCCAGCTGCATGTATTGACTTGTTCGCGAAGCATCGCATGAGATGCGCATGCAAACGGACTTCATGCTCGTTTGAGCTAAGCGCCCAACTTTATGTTGTGAAGTAGCTTTTCCTTGAACTTATATAAGATGTGCTGCTGGGACTCTTAAGTTCATCAGAGTTTTTATGCAATTAGTTTAAAAGCGATTTACCTTGAGATCAGATCATTTTAGTGTTTGTTTTAACCATCATGCTTTTCTCAAACTACTTGTTAGCTTTCAATGTTGTGTCAGCAGTCAGCGGTGCTGTTTTGAAAAAGAGACACACCTACTACTCGACCGTCACTGACAAGTCAACGGTTACGCTCACGAGTCATTCAATCAAGATTCTGACGTCCACCACTTATACATGCCCAGAGTCGAGCTCCACCACACAGGCCTCGGCCCTGGCCTCGGCAAAATCGAGCTCCAGCTCCAGCTCTAGTGCACCAAAAGCCACGCTGGTCGCTTCACTGTCTGCCTCTGCTAATGCGCACGTCAGCAGCATCATCACATCGGCTTACCTCACCACTTTTGCAGTCACAACAAAGACTCTGACAATTGTTTCCAAGAGCACCAGAAGCCTGGTCAGCACTTCCACGTCGACTCTTTACACTGCGCTTTCTGCTTCATCTTACACGTCTTCTGGTTCACTTCTCACTAGTGTCACCACGACGCAATCAAACCCAGTTTCTTCAAAGGTAACCACAGTCACAAGCTCTCTTAGCTACTCTATTGAGACTTCCACTTTGTCAGAGGGCACCACTCTCACTAGCAGCTCGAGCTCAAGTTCAAGTTCAAGCTCAAGCTCAAGCTCTCAAGCTGTTTCATCAGCCGCCGCAGCTTCTAGCTCTCAAACTACTTCGGCAACAGAGACCTCTTCTGATTACGTTGACTTGTTTGCTGCTATTGCCACAGATGCTCCTCCTTCAGTTTTCACCAGAGAAGACCTTGCTATTACATTGCCAGATTCTGTCTCTACTGATACACCAATTGAGACAAACAAGTTCTACGTTAATTTCTATTTGGGGTCTCAAGCTTCCCAGAGTTTTGTTTATCCATATGCCGTTTGGTGGGATTATAACGCTTACTATGGTTTGGCAATCTCACACACAACCGTTAGTGATTATGTTTATGGTTACAGAGATGGTGCAAGTAGTGAGTATGCCAGTTACTACATCAACCCAACTTCTGTCAGATCACTTGTTTTCTCTTCAACAAGTTTTACATCTGAGGGTGTTTCCCTCGCAGTCACAGACTTGACTGATACGAGTGTATTAGTCACTTTGACTGATAACTCTACAAATGCTGGTTCAATGGACATTCCATTAGTTCAAGGAATGGGTTTTGTCACTGCTATCTTTAACGGAATTCATGCTCAAGTCAAATCACAGGTTGGAATCAACTCTTTGACTAAGTTAAGTCAGGGCGATTTGTCTTCGAACGTTCTTAAATATCGAGCTTCTTTGGGTAACGGTGTCTCATGGCTTGTTTATGCTGTTTTGCCTTCTGAAGATTCCGATTTTGAATTGCTGTATTCAAGCACTAACCAAATTTTGGCTAACAAGGTCGTTGATGGTTTGAAAATCCAAGTTGCTGTTGCTCCAGACTCTGACGACTTGCAATCTTATTATGATGAGGCAGCTGGTATTCACGTTACCACCGCTACAAAATCTGGTTACTCTGCAGATAATGGTGCTACTGCACATTACTCTCTCACTTACAAAACTGTCGGCAACAGTATTAGCGGCAAACCAATTGTCTTTGCATTGCCACATCAATTGGTAGCTTTTGATTCTGCCACAAACGACACAAATACTGGTATAACTCTTGATTCTACTACAAAAGGGGTTCAAACTGCATTTTTGACCAACGCATTCAACTCTGTTTACACTTTAGAAGCTAAAGATATTGATTATTTACCATACACAGACTTAGTCGACTCTACATCTGAAGTTGACTTCACAAGTGATCAACTTTCCTTAATTGCCTCGGTTATGAACTCGGAAGCCAGTGTTGACATGAGTTCCGAAATTTCTGGATTGTCAACGTATTATGCTGGAAAATACTTGCAAAAACAAGCATATATTTTGTTGACTGCCTATAAGGTTATTCAAGACGAAGATTTTGCTAAAGAGATGTTGACCAATATTAAAAAAGCATTTGATCTTGTTTTTGACAACGGATTGTTGTACTCATTGATGTACGACACACTCTGCAAAGGTGTCACATCAGCAGCTGCACAAAACGGGGGTGACTCTTCGGAAGATTTTGGATCACCATACTACAATGATCATCATTTCCACTTTGGTTATTACATTCACGCAGCAGCTCTTGTTGGTTACGTTGATCAAGAATTGGGTGGTACATGGACTGATGATAACAAAGATTTCATTAATGCTTTATTACGTGATATCAACAACCCATCATCAAGTGATTCATATTTCCCTAACTCCAGAACATTTGATTATTATCACGGACATTCATGGGCAGCAGGATTGTTTGAAGCTGCAGATGGAAGAAACCAAGAATCATCATCGGAAGATTACAATGCGGCTTTTGGTATCAAATTATGGGGTAAGACCATTGGAGACAAATCGATCGAGTATAGAGGAAGTTTGATGTTGCAAATGATGAAGGATTCAATGAACTCATACTACTTATATACCGACGACAATTCTATTGAACCAAGCAAGTTCATTGGAAACAAAGTTGCAGGAATCTTATTTGACAACAAAATTGATCATGTCACATATTTTGGAACAAACGAAGAATACATTCATGGAATTCATATGATCCCTACTACGCCAATTAGTGGATTTATCAGATCTTCAACTTTCAATAAGCAAGAGTGGACCGAAAGTCTTGAAACACTTGTTGACGACCTTGACAGCGGTTGGTTAGGTATATTAAAAGTGAGTCAAGCAATTCACGATCCGTCATCAAGTTATGAATTCTTCAGTTCTGACAGTTTCAAGTCGAGTTATTTGGATGATGGTCAAAGTAGAACGTGGAGTTTGGTGTACAGTGCAGCCATTTACAACATGGTCAATTGAGCGCTTCTGCAGCTTGGCAACTTGAGCATATTTTGGGGGAAAAAGGATAAAAGGAAAAAGAAAAAAAACTACTGTATATTATTGGTAATAAAAGAATTGATTAGTTTGTGTAGCAAATGTAGTGAGACTTTTGCGCGGGCGCTGAAGAAAAGCAATTGTGCAAGTTGCCATATCTATTGATTTCTCGATCCGCTGATCTAGTATCTTGGTAGTGTGGAGTGTGGCAGCTGGAAATTCTGGGCTGACAGTGGCTTCAATTTTTCGTGGCATACAAATCTATTGTTTTTACGAGAAAGCAAAATAGCAAAAATAGCCGACAAACACAAATTAGAAAAAAAAATAAAACAATAAAAAAAAAGTGATCACTAGACGGATAAATTAACCGGGTCCAGAATAAAGTTCTCAGTGAGAACAGGTGTATATAAAATCTACACGGACGAGTCGAGTGTGAATAGAAAGGTTGTGGGACAGTCCATTCTAGCGGCCGCAGAGACGAGAGACTCAGTCACTGTTACTGTTTGGCAGTTGTTGGCAGTTGTTGGCAGCTGTGTAGCAATTGAGCCATAGCCTAAATTCAAAAGTTCCGGGGTCCGATCCCTCAAAAAGGTGGGATTGTTTCTCAAGAAGAAACTCCGGATCTCCACAAAATGCTTCTGAATCAGGAAACTCCACAGACAGTGGGGCCCGGCATCTAGGCTACCATGCACGATAGCTGAACCATTAGTGTGTGAGCAAGTGCAAATAATCCGTAGTTTTGTTCGTGAACAGGCACGAATGCTGGCACCAGTGCTGGCAATTTCGACAAAGATTCCGTAATCAAGGTGCCAGTTACTGTTACCATTGCAAACATGGGACGTGTGTCCAGGCTTCATTTGCCACTCTGTCACCTGTCACGTTTTGCGACCCATATCGCAGCAGAGTCAACTCCTCCTAATTGTCACATTTTTGGACTCTTTTGGGTACTTTTTAAAAAAAAACAAAAAAAAACTACCCCCACACTCCACGCCCCGAGACCCAAAAAAGTGATGTGTACGAACGGTATATAAGCCAGTGCCCGGCCATATAATCGCAGGTTCGAACCAACAAAAATCCACAAAATAAATTCCACAATGTCATTCAAAATTGTTTCTATTTCCACTCACGACGTGAGATTCCCTACTACTATTGAGAAAATTGGGTCAGATGCTGTTAATGTTGGTGATTACACTGCTGGCTACTGTGTCATCACAACAGATAAACCTGGACTCAAGGGTCACGGTATGACCTTCACTGACGGTAAAGGTACCGAGTTAATTTGCAAAGCTATTGAGATTCTTGGCGAGAGAATTATCGGCAGATCTTTCGAAGAGTTGTTCTCAAATTTTGGTGCCACTTGGAGACATTTGATCACTGATAAGCAATTCCGTTGGCTCGGACCAGAAAGAGGTGCTACACACATGGCCCTTGGTGCCCTTGTTAATGCACTTTTTGACTTGTGGGCAAGACACCTTGGCAAGCCAGTTTGGAAGATGATCAGCGAGTTCAGTCCAGAAGAAATTGTCAAATTGATCGATTTCCGTTACATCACCGATGCTTTGACTCCAGAAGAAGCACTTGAAATCTTGAAAAAGGGTCAAGCCGGCAAGGAAGAACGTTTGAAGGACGTTTTGGCCAGTCAGGCCGTTCCAGCATACACTACAAGTGCCGGATGGTTGGGTTACAGTGATGAAAAAGCCGAGAAATTGCTCCACGAGACCTTAGCAGAAGGTTACACGTACTTCAAGTTCAAAGTCGGTGCCAACTTGGAGGACGACAAGCGCAGAATGAAATTGGCCAGAAAAGTGATTGGCTACGACAAGGGCAACACGTTGATGGTGGACGCCAACCAAGCTTGGTCAGTTCCAGACGCCATTTCTTGGATGGAACAATTGCAGGAGTACAAGCCTTGGTTCATTGAAGAGCCAACATCCCCAGATGACATTTTGGGTCACAAGGCCGTTAGAGACGCTTTAAAATCCACAGGAATCAAAGTCGCTACTGGTGAAATGTGTCAAAATAGAATCATTTTCAAACAAATGTTCCAGTGCGGTGCCATTGACTTTGCACAAATCGATGCTTGTAGAGTCGGTGGTGTGAACGAAGTTTTGGCTATCTTGCTCATGGCCAAAAAATTCGGTGTTCAAGTTGTGCCACACTCTGGAGGTGTTGGTTTGCCTGAATACACGCTGCACTTGGCCACAATCAACTACTTGATCATCTCAGGTGAAAAGAGTATCTTGGAGTACGTGGACCACTTGCACGAGCACATCAAGTACCCATCTATCGTCAAGAAGGGCTACTACCAAACTCCAGACGCTCCAGGTTACTCGGTCGAGTTCCACGAAGCTTCAGTCAAAGAGTTTGAGTTTCCAAATGGAACCTGGTGGACCTCTGCCGACGGTAAGGCCTTGTACAAGAGAGTGCAAGAAGAGGACGTTTTGGCCCCAATTCCAAAGTCAATTGAGTTTTAAGCAAACTTGCAATGCTAGGTGATTAGTGAATATACTTTTTTGGGACTCCGTAGCACATTTTGACACAGACACCCTGACTCAGATTTCTGGGTAATCTACAGTGCGTGAAAGCCAAAAAAAACCTTTCTGCCAATAGCCCCCTCCCCTGGTATGTTGTAACTGTTCTACCCTATGCTACAATCTCAATTTATACTGTGTAATTGCAATCAAAAGAAACAAGAAAAAACCCAATAAAGTGAGATCAGAAAAAAAAAAGTAACTAAAATATTCCCTAACTAAATCGCACCCATTACCCGGCCCGGAGCGCATCTTTTTGATCTCTGCTTATTCATTCATCTCTCTCATTTATATATTCCTATCCATTGCAAATGTTTCTCGGCAGTTTTTTTGCAGACTATTTCTCGCTCAACATCTTCTTTATCATTCTTAGGGAAACGCTTGAGTGCGTTATTATTGTTTCGGTGCTTTTGGCATACTTGGAACAGCAGTTTGTGCAAAATTCAGACTCGGCGCAGAATTACAATAATTTACGATTGCAAGTATGGACAGGTGCTTTAAGTGGGCTTGTTACTTGTCTTTTCATTGGTGGTGTGTTCATTTTGGCATTTTACCTCATTGACATTGATTTGTGGTCCAAATCTGAGCACTACTGGGAAGGTGTGTTCAGTTTGTTAGCAAGTGTTATAATTTCAATATTTGGGGTGGGAATGCTTCAAATCGACAAGTTGGAGAAGAAATGGAGTTTGAAAGTCAAAAACTTGGTGAACGTCGAGGCTCAGAGTGATAATCTTGTGGCACTTGACTCTCTTTTAACTGGGAACAGATCCAAATGGAGCCAATTCAAATTTGCGGTTAGAAAGCTCAAAATACGTTTTAAGCTCTTTTTTGCTAATAGAACAATGTTCATTTTGCCGTTTGTGACTACTTTGCGCGAGTGCTTAGAGTCGATTTTGTTCATTGGTGGTATTGGCTTGACAGAGTCTTCAAGTACCTACTTATTGTCCATAATAACTGGTATTGCCGTGGGTGCGTTTATTGGTGTTGCTTTGTACAAAACAGGTACTTCCTCGAACCTGGCCAAGAGATTTATGCTTTTTTCCACCAGCTTGCTCTATATAATTGCCTCTGGATTGCTTTCAAAAGGCGTTTGGCAGTTTGAGTTGCAGAAATTCATCGACCTTTGTAACGGATTAGATGTCTCCGAGGTAGGGCTGGGCCCAGGTTCATACGATGTTGACAACAGTGTATGGCATGTGAACTGCTGCAACGGTGAGACTGATGGTCCTTGGATGATTCTCACTGCCATATTTGGATGGACAAACAGTGCAACATACGGAAGTGTCAGCAGTTACATACTATACTGGACAGTTATGGTGCTAGCTTTCGAAGCTCTCAAGTATGAGAACAAGCATGGATACTTTCCTCTCATCCCGTTAAAATGGCAACTCAAGAGAATTAAGAAGAATTACATTTTGAAAGTGAAATTGAGCCAGGAGAGAGCTGAGTTGAGTGCAAGAAATTCTGCAGAGGTTCAGGAACAGCTCTAAGTGGGTGCACAATCTGCTGAGACTAGTGGTTGTTGCAAGTCAAGAAGAGCATAAAGTTACAATCTGGTAGCTCGAATCGGATAATCTTATGATCTGGTGCTCATTGAGATGTCATTTGGTGGATCCGATAATGATAGCAAAAGATTTTGATTATAAGATCTTCTCACAAGGGCTGTATTTGAATTACACGATACCAGCTAACAGTTGTTCTACAAAAGCGGAATTGTTCTAACATAGTCTGGGTTTCCATAGACACATTCTGGGATTTAAATGCTGGCAACATTGGCGTTGAATTAACTTCTTCTGTTGGACAAGCTTTTCAAAAAGTTAATAGAGAAAAATGGTATGGTTTTGAAAATAGAAAAATAAACCGAATAAAAGTTAAAACAAATCATGCATAATCGCAAATAAATCACAACAAATTCACCAACATGCATGAAGCACAATATATATATTTTTGTAACGCAAAAACAATTCTCTCTTCACAAACACACCAAGATGATTTTAGGATTTTTGTTGACTTTCTTTCTCGTCACCTCATTTGTTCAAAATGGAGTGCTCGACTTTATTCCTTTGTTACAGGAGACTTTCACAAAGGGATTGACAACAGTTTTTGTTCCGGAACTCCCTAAGAGCAACGGCACAGAACCAATAATTTGCGATCACAAAGTTGCAACAAACATAACCTCTGCAAAGGTGCAAGAATATGGCGGTGGGGTCAAGAATTGGTCAAGCATTTTGGCAGCTGTTGCTGCCTTACTCACTGGTCTCCTTTCACGTAGATCATTGAGTCAGATTGGTAGTAGCACTGTTACATTCAGCTGGTGCCTTTCAGCAAGCAACATTAAGCTGCTTAAAAGCACACTCAAAGCAATAATCAATGGCGCTTTCAATGGACTGCTGACACAGAGTAGCATTAACTTGATATTGCCACCTAGCTCTGAATCAACCAGCTTTTCAGAGCTAATATATGACTCTTTGTGTTCTCTTGACCTTATGAATGGCGGTATCAAGGGATGCACACAATACTGCTTTGACTTGAAGCCAGAAGACCCTGAGTTTCACTATGTGGCAATCGAGGCTCACCAAGTTTTGGCTGCTGCTAGAAAGATGAACAGAGCCAAAATCTGTTTTGTTGACTCAGGTGCTCTCGCAGAGTCGTTAAACTTGTTGCATCTCCACTACGAGTCCGATGCAGACATTATGGTGTCTCAACAAAGATCAAAGAGACTCCAAAATGCTGTGCAAGAGTGTGATATTTTGAGTGATACTTCTTTCGTTATTTTAAATTTGCGTTATGAAGACGATGCTGAGATCTCACTTGCCCAAATGAGGCTCTTGACCAAAGCTCACGATAAAGCAATTTCAATTTTGAGCGAATCTTTGAAGCCCATTTTGGGCCTTCACTACATCAGTGACATAGAGTTCATGAAGTCCCAGCAAAGAATTAGCAACAAGCAAAATGTCCCAGATGATTTGCACATTCTGAACGACACATTGAACCTTTTGCATTTGCACTATGAAAGTGATGGCGACATTCTTATTGCTCAAGAAAGAGCTTTGAAAAAACAACAGGCAGAAAGAGATTGTGACATTTTAGAAACTACTTCACTAAAGATTTCACAGCTTCATAGAATTTCTGACTACGAACTTCAAATTGCTCAAGAAAGGGCCAGAAGACCACCTTTTGTTTACTACAAGCGCAAACTTTTTATAGGTTTCAAGGATTTGTTCAAAGAATCACATACAGCGTCCACTAAGCAAATTCAAAATACGTCGGTGGGTGAGAATAAAAGCGGATTTTTTGGCTTCTTCAAAAGTCTGATAGTGAAACAGCCACAGCCTCAATCACAAGTTGAGACTAAACATGAGAATAACACGAGTCTTGGGTACCCTGATTGGATGTTCATGTACCTATCAACCCGAATGTTCTATGTTCACACTGAATCAGACCGTTGCAAAGTGTTGGAAAGAGAAGCAAGACACAAAGGCTGTGATCAGAATGGCTACGAATTCTTTGCAACAGAATTGGGGCAGAGGTCTAATGAGCTATCTGATTACATCAATGGGCCTAAAGCTAAACTAGATGCAGAAACTCGTTATGTTGAAATAGAAGCTGAGGAAGCAAATTTGCGTGTTTTAGCATTACTAGAAATGGAGGCTGCTGCAGCTGATGCCCTCATTGATAAAATCCAACAACAGATGCTGGTGGACCATGAGGCCGAAGATTTGGCAATTGCTGAACAAACTGAGCTTCAGCTTTTAGAATATGAAGGTATGCAAGATGATATTCTAGAGTTGGGAGATCAGTATTTTGCTGAGACAGAACTTGTGAGGCAATTCGAACTCATCAGTGATGAAGCAGATGTGGTGCATGCCTCATTTCTTGCTTTTGTGAACAGAAAGCACGCAAAAGCTGACAAACGCCAGCTCAGAATGCTGAAACGAACGCTGCTGGATTATGAGACTGAAGAGTATATCGCCTTGCAAGAAGCTGAGGCCCAAATGGCAGAACATCTAGCCGAGATTGAATTTGAAGCTCAAACAGCAGAAATGGAAGCTGAAGCAACCCATGATTGGGAATTTTCAATCCATACACAGCTGATTACTGAAAGCTCGGCAGAGCCACATGAATCTGCTTTGAGGTTTGTTGATACAAAAGCAGATATTGAATCTATTGCAAGATTTGAAGCTGCTCAACAGGAGCTTGCTGAAATGCTGACAGATTCCGAGATGTGTTTGCACAACGCACAAGAGGAGGCTGAGATATTGAAGAACTGCATTTCAGCCGAGTTGCACGCTACTGTCGACTTTGAAGCTGACACTTCAAGCGTGTATTCAGAATTATCAGCAGAAACTGCAGCATTCACTGTTTCGGAAGCTATTCCGGAGCATTTGCGCGATAGCTCACAGACTCACACAGCTGACGAATCACAGAGTGAAATAGCTCTAGAATCTTTATCAAAATTGGAGTTTACTGAAGCCGAATTTGTCGTGACTTGTCTCCCAACAGAACATGAACCATACCAAGAAGATGACAAGCCAACCAGCACACAGGGTCTCTACGAGAACACAAACGCAAACAACTCTGCAGCATCATTGCCTTTTGACGATGACCTACTTGATTATGCTGATGATGACAAAGCATGTTCACTGAATTTGCAAGAGGCAAATCCAATGACAACGATGGCATTTCTGGGAAATGCAATGGGGATTCAAGAACCGGCGCTTTCAGAGTTAATTGAAGAACAAGTTTCGCAGCATGATTCCAGCTACTCATCTTCGTTTGACCCATACAATTTTGACGGATGTTCACGAAAGTCTTCAACAAGAATGTGCTTTGGAAACACAATGAGATCAAGGAGCTCTCACCGTGATGACTACGGTAGCACTGATAACTTGCTAAAACTGATATCGTTATTTTCGTCAAACAATAGGTCAGAGCACAGCACTTCTCAAGCCGAGTATTCGGTTCAAGATATCATCTTTGAAAGCGTTCAAAATTCTTTGCCGTCGCTAGCTCCAGGATTTGCAAAACCAGTTTCTGAGTGCAAATCCGAAGCTAGAGCTCGGTCAATATCTGAATGTTTCAGCAGGCCTGAAAGTTCTGATAATTTTGGGTGTCGCCAGCGCTCAAAACAGTCAAAATTTCTAGGCCTTACAGAGCATTCGGAAGAACTTGAACACGAAGACAAGCTTGCGCTGCAGTACATGGCCAACCTCATGAAGACCCAGAGCACAATACCGTTGCGTTCGCTAGGTAGAGTGGTTTCTACGGAAAGAAAGATGAAATCGCCTGCAGAACCAGAATCTGGAACAGCTGCGGAATTCAAATGTGCGGACACAAACACAGGATCAGACACTATAGCAAGTGCAGGGCCATATATGGGAGAAATTGTGGAGCCGGAGATTGAAACGAGTGCGGAGATCGAAATCAGAAGAAGTGCAGAATCGGAAACTGATTCCAGTGAAGATTCTGTGGACTCTAGCCTGATCATTCCAGATCCGGATCCTATGTCATACAGACGAAACCCAGGCCCTAAACAGTATCTGACCAAGCTTGTGAAACCACAGCAGCCAGTGCGGATGCTCTCGCGGAGTAGAGGAAGTAGCATAGAGTTCTTAACAGGAAGACGTGCAGTGCCAGCAACTAAATCCTGTTCTGAATCTATAGCTTCTGAACCTACTACAAACAGGGCTGAGCCGGCTGTGTCAGTGCAAAACTCGGGAGAAACCGTTGGTGCGGAAACCGGGTCTGGATCCAAACACGAAGCTGCTACTTTTGATACACAAATGCTAATGGGTTCTGGGGCACATACCCCGGCTACAGAGTGTTCTTCAAGTCTTTGCTTTGGCAGTACAGGGTCCGGAAGTGTGCGCAGCGTTCGATTTGAAGGGTTTCCGGAATCCAGCTTTGACTCATACTCAGATTGGGGGCCGGAGCCGGAACCCAGTTTGGCAAACACTGAGCCCGCAGAACCAAAGAAGCCTAAGAAAGCAGTTATCAAGTCCAAAATGAAGTCTATTGCGACTTTCGGCCACAAAAGCGAAAAGCGACGAGCCGCCAAGTTGGCTGCGAAACAGGCTGCCGAGAAAAAGGCTGCCGAGGAGGCAGAAGAAGAGAAAATGCGTGACTCAATTCTGCGTCCTGGTCGCAACCACTCAAGCATTAGGTTGGAACTGATGTTGTGGGAAGCCAAGAAAAACACGGAAGCCAATGAGGAATTGGTAAAGGCGCCTGTTGAAGAGCCAGATACAGACGCAAAGTCAGAGGCAGGCACGCACAAAAGTGCTAAAAGTGCTGGAAGTACCATGAGGCGAAAGCTGGGGTTCAGAAGTTGGAGTGGTTGAAGTGTCGTTGGGTGATACAGTGCCCAGTTGGTGAATTAGAATGTATTAATGTGAATTGCATATTTTGAAGAGTCGCTTGCAGCACGAGGTGGAAGAAGATGCTAAATATATGCTCATTGCTCAAAGCCGTAGCTCCTCGGGGGTCACTTTTTCAAACAACTGGTCTTCCAACTTCACAATCAGTTCGATCAGATCGGTTATTCGGGATGCAATCATCACATAGGTGTAAACCAACGTAAAGTCCAGGTCGTCAACATCTCTTTTCTCTTCTCTTTGTAGCTTACGAATTTTGGCAAGCTTCACCAACATCCGATCTTTTGAGTGCTCTGTCGGCACACTCTTACTTGGAAGCGGCAATCCGAGTTTCATTGCACTGGCAATCATGTAAAAGTTCATCATGATTCTGCTTTCCCACTCGGTTCGTTCTTCGTGGATGTATTTCAAAATGTAACGTCTGCTTGCAGATTGCCGTGAGTCCTTCGAGATCATCATTCTCATATTATCCATACTGCTCAAAATGGTTTCTGAGTCTTTGATCATCTGCGAGTAGATTTTTGTGGGAAACGATCCTTTCAATCTAAACTCCAATGGCGCCTGCGCCAATAACGACTCTAATTCGCCAAATAGTACGTGGGTTCCAAACTTCAGCTCTCTCTCGAGCACAAGTGATTCCGGGTCGTACTTGAATAAATCGCTGTTCCAGATGATCCCCAATTGAAGCCAAAGAAGTGATAATCCCTTTTTGAGTCTGCTTCGTGCACTTTGTGGCAAAATAAAGTATGCAACAAAAGTGGCCCAACATATACCAATACTGACACTCACCACACGGTGGAAACCAATCTCTAAGACCCATGGCGAGTTACCACCTTCTTTGTCATCTTCCTCGTCGTCTTGTGTCATACTGTAACTGTATAACGCCGTCAAATTATAGGTCAATAAAGTGATACGGCCAAAAAATACATCTGACTTCCATCTTAAGATCACGTAGAAACAAGGAATCGAGATACAGAATCCAGAAATGGCCATCATCACTGGATTTCCACCCCAGAAATGCCATGTAACAATCGCAGAAAGGGCACCTAAACAGGTACCCACAAGTCTATACTTTATGGTCTTATATGTGCCACCTTCGGATTTGTTCATCATCACTGCGTAGATCACAAGAGCCCACTCAATACGCCAACTGGTGAAAAAATCTCTGGTTTGGTGAATAAATGCTGGTGCAGAAAGAATAAAGGCGCCAATACCAACTCTGATGGCTAGTTGAGTATCGGATCGCTTGAAGTATCGAAAGAATTTCCATAGCTTGTAACGAAAGGGCATATCCCTAACACTTGTGGAGTCTTTGAAAATATTGAGCTGTGTTCTTGGCAGATTGGAGTACTGCGATGAATTTGTCATAGACAGTGTTTCCTGGAACTGGTTGATTTCATCCTGCTCTTCTAATACCAGTAGTTCCTGTGACAGTGCAGCCTTGGGCTGTTCCCTGTTTTTGAAAACCCACAGATAGTCTCTTTCACCACTATATTCCCAAACGTAATACTCGTCCAAGATATCCAAAACCCGTGCCAATTCTTTACCATACTCCATCATGGAGTGCGTGAAATTCGTGCAAGCAGCAGCAATCTCTTCCTCATCAGCAATCAATTCTTTTTGTCCCTGCATGAGGTTGAAAATATCATCATTATAAACCTCCTTCATGGCTATCTGTTGTTCTTTAGCTAACAGTGAAGTAGCTCTCTGTAAACTTCTTGTGTATTGGTACGTGCTCACGACCTGGAGGTTTTTTTCATCAAACGGTAAGTGGTCCAAGATTTCCCGGATTGTAAACAGAAATGCTTTCAATGAAGGCAGAAGACTCTTGAGGAAAACTCGAAAAAGCTTAGTCCCAAATTCGTGTGCTCCCAAATCATCTGAACTCTTGTGCGTAGCAAACTCGCGCATTTTGCGGCTTTGCAATTCACAGCTATTCTGCAATCCAGACAAGTATCGCGACAATATCACGGTACTGTCCACCAACTGCGACATCAACTCAAACTCATAGGGCTTTCCCTGTAGGTAAAACTCGTATTTGCTATATTCCAAGTGTGAGCGGAGCAGCTTCATTCGGCTTTTGAGTCTCTGGGTAGTGTCCGTTATCACACTCTCATGAGCATCCTGCACATGCGTATTCACAAACTTGTCGGATATCAAAGACACAAGGTCACTCATTAGATAGTAGCACTCATTGAGTCCGTCTTTAAGGTCATTTATAGACGACCGTCGTGAAAATGGATAACACACGATAGTGGTGGCTAAGGCGCCGTAGCAAACAATTTGAAACACTGACTTCAAGCGCATAAATGGAATTTCACCAGAAGATCTGCTGCCCTCTTTGACAATTGCTGAAATCATGGAAGTCGAGGCTAGATTGCAAGCCATTCGCGAGTTCTCGTTGCCAATCCTCATTTTGGTCACGATAACTGCGCTAAGGGCAATAGAGATGAAAACAAGATTGATCACATAACTCAACTCAACTTCGCCCTTGTTGTACATGGTAGCAGCCAAATAGAAACACCCAAGACTCACGGTCAAACTAAACGAGATTGAAATTATGAAATACAACAAGGACTGGTGCATTGACCCCATGGTGCGAGATGGATGGAAATACACCGCCACAGTAGCTGCCAAATGCTTGTTGTCACTTGACCCTAAAAAGGGCGAAATGTACGGACAATAAACACCCATTGATGCTATGAAGTACGACAATGAGCACCGGAGAATGTCCTCATTACTGGACACAAGCTGAACAAGTTTCTGCCATTTAGTTGGAATATCACTGGCGGCAATTCTTTCGTTATTGATGCTACTGACGTTATCAATGCCACTGTCGTCGTAAAATGGATTTTCTTGCAAGCTCTCAGGTAGGTGACTGATGGACCTATGCATTACACTGTCATTGGCTTTATCCGACGAATCCTCATTTGCTCTATCATAGATCTCCTGGAGTTGTACTCGGCTAAACTCGCTCTCATTGAGTCCAATATCTGCACCAACAATCGAATTTCGAGTGCTCTGCAAATAAAACGATGACGCAGATTCCCGTCTCTTCAACATTATTGAAAACGCCTCTTATTCCTCAATTCTCTTTCTATATCAAATAAAGAAAATTTGTGAGTTTACACATAAGTCAGTCTGGATGTTTGTATATATATATTTTATAATGTAAGGGCCACACGGAAAAAAAAATAACCTTGATGGCGGGGATTAAACTTTAATGATAAGATCTATGGAAAAATAGAAAAAAATGCAAAAAAATAGTGAACGCTGTGAGATTCGAACTCACGCATCTTACGATACCAGAATACACAACTTAACAGTCGTAAGAGATAACTCTTGAGTCTGGCGCCTTAGACCGCTCGGCCAAACGTCCTCTATGATATATCTCTAATAACTTTACTACACAAGAGGTACTTCTTGCATTAAAAGCATATTAAGTAGTATCATTATTGAATCTATATATTGAAGAATTCTGGGAGATAAGAGATAAAAGATCAAAAAGTACATAAATTTTCATTTGGTTTTTATATCTGGCACTCTTCACTCACCAATGAAATGAATTATTTGATTATTAGTGAATAAAATGATTAAATCTCGTCAAAGGTGATAAAAGTTCTAGTTTCATGTTTAAATATGATGTTTTGACGTACATTTGTGTATTTCAACAGTTCCTTTTATCTAACTTTGCTCAACGGATATGACTGAATGGCAAACGACAATCAAGAACGTTACAGACTGATTATTGTTACTAATATACACTCTATTCAACGCTATGATTTTAATCAACAGAAAGGTCACTTGAAACAATTTTTGGTAATGTCTTGCCTAATTTAGTAAGCAATTCAAAACATGAACAGCTTCAAATCAAGTGGGCCTCGCAAGTACAGGCAATAGCACTTTGGGGCCCTGATGGGCTACTGAACTGCTCAACACAAAATTTGCCATTTTTTGTCCTTTCCAGTTGGCTTAGTGGTTTTAGATTACAGTCAGTCAAGGCAAAAGGTTATGTGCACTGTCAAGTGTCAAAACCTTATTGTTGGCGTGGGATCCAAGGCACTGTGAGTACGAAAGAGCTCAAGCAATTGTCTTTCGTCAGACCGTGCTGCCTGGTACCAGTTGCAATATTACTTTGCGGCAATTGCTGCTGTTTTGTTGCTGGGAGTGTCTACGGAGTTTTATGCAAAAGTGTGGTATCTAAACTATTTGGTCCTGCCAAAAATGCCAAGAGGATGCTGCTGCGACTTGCGCTCACTGGCCACCAGACTTGCCATTGAGATCCTATTTTCCAGGAACACGATGTGGTAAAGCCGGTACTGTGATTTTTGGTATTGGTGGTATTTGCAATCTGGTTGGTGGTGGTGCTGGAGGTGCTGGAGGTGCTGGTAAATGTCTAATTGGTTGTGGTTGTGGTAATGGGAATCTGACTGGTGCTCGTGGTGCCGGTCTATTCCAGATATCAAAAGGTGCTGGGGGTTTAAACCCTCTTTTGGCCACTTCTGGCTCAACTACCTTCAAGGGGGCGGCGGAAACGGCAGCGAGTGCGAATAAAAGAGCGTAGAGTTGCATTAGAGTTGTTGGACTTGCCTGTTTGTGTTTGTGTTTGTTTTTGTGTTTGTTTGTGCTGATGAGATTGTTGCGGAGTTCTAGTTTGGGTGTATTTGCGTGCACTTTTATACTGTTTTTACCATTATCACTTGTGAACGGCCAAATCTGACTGCGCGGCGTCAAAAAATCAGGTATCAAATAATATCTTGAAAGATCTGCATAAAATATCGCAGTTTTTGCAGTATTGCACATTTATCGCGCACACATTTGCCAAGACGACTGGGAGCTGAAGATCTCTTGGTAATGAAGTGCCTTTGACAGAACATTTAGGTACATTCAGGACAAATTTCGCGCCTCAGCGGCGTACTCTGGTGCAAAAATGCAATATGGGCATTCAGACGCCTCAAAACTTGTGTGGTGATCAAACACGCTGCCCCGGTAGATACATGGACCACTGCCGTGATAATTGCCGTAGAACCTGCCGTTATTGCCACAAAAAGTCACACTGCGCAGGTTCTACAGCTGCGAAATATTGGGCAACAAATGTTTCATCTCTTTCTCTTTCTATTTTTATCTCTCCAGCTGTACTTTGCTATTGTCAACCTTGTTATTGAGTATGATCTCAATCAAGTTGTTGTACAGCGAGTTGTAAAAGCCGTAAATTTTCGTCACTTTACTGCTCAACAAACCACCAGTATCTACAAGCAAACCAGGTTTGATTTAGTTTTTTGGTTGAGTTTAACTAATTTAGCTGTTGGTCAACTTGTAGTTTGTGAATGTCTCCATCAACTAGTACAAGGTTCAAGTCTGTAGTACTTTTCTACTGTTGCGGGAATAATATGTCATTAAGCGAAGAAACATAATCATGAGGTTTCGCAAAACTGTCGACTTTGTCCCGTTTAAACGGTGATATATGTATGAGATGCACCGATTCTATGACCCTCGTAAGCTAAAGTTATTGATTGTTTGATTGCACAACATACTTGTCAACCATCATTCTTTGATATGTTCGGTAAAAGACTTCTCCCTTTGCTAAGAGCGTTTGTTGTTAAGGTTGAGCTTTCTGCCAAGGGTGCTGTCGAGAAAGATTGAAGTGTGTCCAACCTTTCAGATTCCGAATCCGAATGTTCTGCATTCATAGAAGCTAAAATCTGACTTTCATCGTTCAAGTCAAATTGGTTTCTCGTCATTGAGATGAAGTCGCTCACAGCATTGACCAAGAGCTTGTTCTGATACTCTAGCTTTTTGATTTTTTTGTGAAGCACTTCATCTGCGTTGCTTTTTTTGCATAACTTTTTCAACTTTTTCGAAAACTTAATAAACTCTGGATCTTTGACGATATTTTGTTTTGCGAAAAAACAACCAGGTGTAGCATCAAGCAAAAATACCAAATCTTGTAATATTATGGTTCTTGCTTGTTGTAAAATATTTATAAAGATGTCATTATCGTTGAAATTTTCACCATTTCTGATTTTGTTCTCAAAGCGCTCAATAACAACATCTAGCCACGGAAATATTTGTTTCTTCAAAGAGGTAGGCGGCTCCAATAAAGATCTTTCAACAGAATACTTTTCACTTCGGTCAAAGCCAGCACCGCAGTGAACAGTATCAATAAATGTCATAGATGAGAGCCCATTCAGTCTAACAGATTGTGTGACTCTATTCTGAATCATAGAGTTGATAATATCCAAGGCAACTTCGCTATATCCGTCGTTCAAGTATGATTTTGAGATATTGTCAAGGTCACAATTCTGAAGACAATTCCGCACTAGTTCGCATTCATACTCATAACTCACACAGTTTATGTGGAATCCAGCTTTATCAAATAATAATTTGGCATTAGAGTGAACCTGTACTTCACTAAAATCAATTTCACTGACTAAGCTCCCATTTTCAGTATACTCATCGCTGAGACAGCCAAAAATATCAAATCTTAACCATAAGGAAAACATAACAGCGGAAACGAGACATAGCAGCGGAGATTTGTGTCTAGCAATAGCAACTGTTTTGTTCTCAGTTTCGGTTTTATGATCGCTAATGTCAAAGTTCAAAACGGAGTAGGTCGATGATCCGCACTCGACTTCTTGAAAAGACAAATCTGAAAGTCCCAAACCTCTCTTATTGACTCCATGGAATATCATATGATTACTCAATAGTAATTCTAGAATGCAATTTTGTGAGAGAATTGGATTTTGGTCAGAATTTTCATACTGACGTCTGACAATGCTGTCAATATTGTTGCTATTAAAAATGCGCGAGATCATATTCATGCGCGAATTTGAAAGCTTAGAACCCATAGTTAAAGGTGTGGATTCACCAGTAAAGCTTGATATAAACTGACTGATTACCGAAATATCAAGCATTTCGGAACCGCTAAGCTCTTCATTGATCGCTCTTTTGTATCTGCAACACATTGTGTAAACCTTCATGAGTGAGCATTTCTTATTGTTCAATAAAGTTTTCAAATTTTGCTTATCACACAATGTTGTTGCCATCTTTTCAAAAAATTTTAGCATGAATCTCGTACTAAAATGAAGGTACTGGTAATTGTTTTTATCCAAAAACTTCAAAAACTCTGTGGTGTCGTTGCTCATAACATGCTTTACTCTTTCACTTCTGGGTTGAACCGCAACGTTACAAGCATGCAAGCTGATCTTGTTGAAACAGCTAATGAGACATTTCAATCCAGGCGTGATTTTATCAAACTTGCGGAAAAATCTTTTGTGATTGGCTTTTGTTATTATTGGAAATCCTCTGAATTGTACGATAGGCAAAGGAAATGGGGGTTCAAGCACCGTTGTTTCAACAATCTCCACAACTTCGTCATTATCCGAGCTATGTGCGACCTCATCATCGGTATTGTCTGCTTCGTTTGATTTTTCAACAATGTCATCGCCGTCTTGCTTGATTGATTGTAGCTTAAGTGGGCGTTTTACAATTGAAGCACTGGGAATGATACAGGAGCTTGGCATTTTCACGTTGATTGAAGCCAATCTCTTACTAGGTGTACTTTGTTTTCGCGTGCGTCTGGCCATTCAGGAAACTGTTTGATTTTCTGCCTAAATGTACTTTGAGTATGGAAGAGATTCAAGAGATTTAAGAGAAATTGAGTATTTGATGGTGTTTATAGTAGTTATACGATTTTGAAGCTCTTGTTTCCATAGTTCTTGTTTTGCACTGTGCATATGATTAAACACACTTCATGTATGAGAACAAGGAACAAAGTGCGCTGAGCTACTGCGGATTATGCAATAACATATTCAGACACGTTTATAGAATGTCAGAAAAAAGTTCTGATGTTGAGCTCGAACTTTGGATCAGATTTTCCCAGATTCTGTTGAATTCAACTCGTAAGTCTCCCATTTTAATTAAGCGACTTCGCTTAATCAAGAGCAGAATGTTCGATCCACACGTACGATGACAGAGCTTAAACCACGTGACATGCTCTGCATCAAAACCCCAGAATAAAAAAAGAAAGGTACAAAATCATGGAGCGGAGCGCGGCTGTGGTTCCAGCTGGTTCCAGATGCAAAGAACGTGATACGAGAGATGGCATTATCAAGCTCGGCTCATAAGAGCAATTAAGATTTTTTTACGAGGGTCAAAGTCAAAGCAATTGACGTAATTTTAAGTACAATTACTTAGCTATGTGATTGTACTCGCCTAGTTTGCAGAAAGCGACGCTTACTATTTTGAAAATGGCCGGTCAGAGAGTCGTCCATACGCCCATGAATCATAAAGATCTAATTAGTAATATGAGTCCCGGGCACTTGCGAGCCAGCTAGATTAGCTAGTTTAAAGAGGGGGGGGGGGGGCGTCAGTACCACTATCAATGCCAATCGTGTCAAGGTCAGGGGAAAAAAGCAACTTTCCAAAGTTAAATAGAAGAACCTTTTTTTTTGTTATATTTACCAAAAGGCGCATCCCCCCACAAGACAAATGACTTGCTCTCGTAACAAAATTTGTGAGTATAAAGGAGAAAGAATTTCTGCAAATTATGATAATACTTTGACAACAATATTTAGCACTGCAATCAATCAATACAAACATGTCAGGAATTTTTGATAACTTTTTCACCAAATACAGCGGAGGAGGCTCTCGCACAAGAAGACTTTCAACATCAGCACAGGTCAACACTAGATCAGATAACGGAATTGTTGGCTCATCGCACCACAACGAGTACTTTATCGAACGCGATCCAAACGAGCCAGTGAAGGTGACAGTAGCACCAAATGTCAGAACGCAGGTTGAATGGGTTAGACGCAAGAGCTCCACCAGTAGTTCAGGTAGTCCACCTAGCTGAAGCCGCTCAGCTTGTTGAGACAGCTTAAATAGTATAACATATGATCTCATGAGAAGTTTGTAGTAAGGGAACGGGGGAGGGGGGATGTAAAAAGAGTAAAGGGGAGTTTAGAGATTCTCAGTGCAAGTGCTAAATGGCCCCTATTAGGGTACGGCAGACACATTTGCACCAAAATCACAGAGACTCTCTCTGGAGAGAAGTATCGGACAATCTATGTCCGACTTTGATGCCACACTTACTCACATACTGGTACTTCCATAGTGTCGATATGTCCCGTATTTTGACCAGCGCTCGTAACTAGAGTCGAGATCCAAGATTTTGTGGCAACTGACTAGTATGGGAACAGAGATTGTCCAACAAAAAAAATGCGGTCACAGAAAGGTGGAAGCTCAGAGAAAAGAACTTCTTTTTCCTCTTTTTGACATTAAAGCATTCAGGTGAGCCATGAACGCGAAACAGACACTTTACGTGGACACCAGACCACCAATTACAGAGATCTCTGGGTACTATGGGTTGCAAAGTCGGGTCTCTGCCCACCCACAGTTGCCCAATACGAGCAGCAGCGGCCAGGATTTTATCAAGGTTTTGCAGTTAAAACACGAGAAGTTGCTCCAAGAGAAGCAGGCTTTGGAGACCCAGTTGAAAGAGAAGATGAACAGTATCAAGGACAACACATTGATGGAGTTGTGTGACGACATCAAGACCATAGACAAGTTGAATCTTGTGAAGAAACTGACGCTTCGGGCACACACAATGGACATTTCTGCGGCTCTGTGGTCGCCCAACTCTTCGAAAATCGTCACTGTTGACACTGACCATAACCTCATTGTGTGGGATGCGTACACCAAGCTCAAATTGAACTACGAGCTCTTGGGCGACAAGGACTACTACGTGCTAGCCTGCGACATGTCTCCCAACGACGAGTTGGTGGTTACTGGCGGGTTGACCAATCATGTGCTGGTTTTCCGCATGAGCTCGGAGTCTTTGTACCGAAACATAGATGTTCAAAACAACACGATTCGCTTGCAGGCCAAGAACTCGGTGGTGTGTCGTTTCAAAGGTCACACCGACTGTGTCATGGGCGTCAAGTTTGTGGGAAACAACCGGATTTTGTCAGGATCCGCGGACAGAACGTGCAAGCTTTGGGATTTGCAAAAATGCACCAAGATTGTTGAGTACGCGTCCCATTTGAGCGATGTTACGTGTGTTGTGTTACGTCCGGGTGCTGGGCAGCAGCAATTTGCTAGTACGCTGGCGTTGGACTCATTTGCAAGACTTTTTGATCTCAGAGAAGAGCAGCCAGTGCAGCGGTTTGGACCAGTGGGGGAGGAAGCAAACTGCATAGAGTTTTTCCCCAACGGGTACAGTTTTGCCGTGGGCACGAAGGACTCGTTGGTGTCGCTTTACGACATCCGGTGCAGCAACACGAAGTTGGAGGACTACAAGTTGCCCGTTATGACCAAGACACCACGGACATTGAGACAATTATCGGAATCCGATACGGTAAAATCGAGTCTGAGCTCAGAGATTGAAGGCGGCGTCCAGAGCATCAGCTTCAGCAGTTCTGGCCGCGTCATGTTTATCGTTCTGGAGGATTTGGGGTGCATATCGTACGACTTGCTCAAGGGCAGAGTTATTGAGCCTGTGGACAAGTTCGGCACCATAGCGAAAGTGAGCCCCAACGGGGAGGCGTTGCTTGTGGGCAGCCGCAACGTGGCCGGGATCTGGTGCTATTGAGCACAAAGAGTGAAGGCGCTGGGGAGTGCCAAAGAAACCGAAAAAGAAATCGACAAATAGAAATCAAAAGAAAAAAACGAAAAACAAAAAAAACGAAAAACGAAAAACGAAAATCGAACTATGCAGCAGCAGCAGCGCAGAAAAGTGCCCACAGAACAGAAAAGTGGGCCAAAAGCCCTGGCTTCTCCTGGCAGTATTTGCACACAATTGCACAAAATTGCACAAAATTTTACACAATTTCAACCTGAGCTACACAACCAAAGAAAACAAATCACAACAGCAACGCCGAGACACGTTGCGCACACACTTTTGAAGAAAAAAAGAGCTGCCACGCCAGTTGATGAATTTGCCCAGCACTAAGCGCTCGATATCTCTTTTGGGCAAAATCTTTGGAGCTTGGTCCACAGCGGCACTGGCCATGAGCCCAGCAAACAAGGACGACAACCCGGGGATACAGACGCAAATGCTGCAGACGCTTGGTCTCGATTCGAGTGTCGTGACACTTTTGGCGGCGTTTGTGGTGACCTACTCGGCCTGGACGTATTTGCGGGGGCTCACTAGACACAGGGCCGAAAGAGACTACATTTTTGTGGTTTTCTTCCTGAGCCACTGGAAAGTGGCGCTGTTTGCTGCTGTGCTCGCTCAGTGGTTCTACGTTGAGAAGAGGGTGAGGGCACGAGACACGCGGGCTGAGGTGCACCACTGCGAGTTGTGCAAGTTTGCGGCGTTTGAGCCCCAGTTTAAGCCCGTGCTTGGGCTTGGGCCTGGGCTTGGGCCCGAGACCCGCGAGTCTGAAACCGAGTCCAGCGAGTGCAGTTTTGCGCCGCTCGAGAAGTTTCCCACGAACTCGGCTTCGACTTTGCGGTTAGACGACTCGGGGACCTCGAGGACCTCTAGGACCTCTAGGACCTCTAGGACCTTTGGGACCTCTGGGACCTCACCGGCGGCGTCATCAGAGGCGTTGCCACCGCCGCCACCGCCACCGCCATCGTCGGATGAGGTTCTGGCAGTGCAATTGGCGGCACTTTATTGGCCGACGCTCGTGCGGGAAAACGCGGCAAGCGCCGAAGTTTGCGAGTTTCCGTCTCTGGGACTACGCAGAAGACCCGCGCCAGCAACGTACGCGAGCGCGCAGCTCATATTTGGCACGCAGCAATGAATGGGATTACAAAAGCTTCTATGTAGAGCCAAGAACTCTCCCGTATCGCAGCGGCGGCAGCCGTGTTGCCGACCGAGGAGCGGGAACAAACAATATCGGGCACGGGGACATCTTTTTTTTTTTTTAATTGAATTGAATTTTCGCGACATATTGGGGCCGGGTAACGGGACAGCCACACACGGCATGGGTGTTGCACATTTTTCCACAGCGAACACACACACGTCAGCACAGTGCACTATGGAACCCGAAACTGAAGAAAAGAAACCGGTGAAGGAGGAGGCCCTCGATACGATGGAAATGGAGGAGATCGACACGAGCAAGTGGTCGAAGGAAATGAATGACACGTTTATTGAGCTTCTCATTGAAGAGAGCAGCAAGAACTTCTACGACAAGAACGAGAATGACTGGAGCAAAGAGCTGTGGGCACGAATTGTGAAGGAGCTTGAGGAGAAGTTCCCGTTGAAGGCCAAAGTGAAGAAGTTTGATCGCACAAAGCTCAGAAAGCACTTGAAGCTTGTGAAGAAGGAACACAACTACTGGAAGTTTATCAAAGAGAACGCGCGTGGGTTCCACTACCTGTACGAGCTTGGGGCATTTCTGATTGACCTGAAGGACGTGGAGCGCCATTTCATCCAGGCGAAGAACGAAGAGGACCCGGAAGTGGTGGAATTGTACATTAAGAAGAAGCTGTGGCTCAAGAAGTTCTGTGTGCCGCATCTGTGCGAGTACTTGGCACGGTACGACAGTGAGATTGTGGAAAAGATCCGCAGCATGGAGATCGACCGCAAGCGCAAGTTGATGTTTGACGACAGCGACGGCGAGGACAAGGGCGAGACCACGGAGAACGGCGAGAGTGGCGAAGTTGAAGGAGACGGAGAAAACGAAGGTGGTGAAGGTGGTGAAGGTGGCGCCGAGGGTGAGGGCGTGGGTGAGAACGTGGGAGACGAGGACAGTGGCGAGGAGGACACTGTGGACGTTGCGAACGACGACGAGGAGAACGAGTTGTTGGCGCTCACGGGGTACGCGGTGGCAAACAAGACAAACGGGGTGAAGAAGCAGAAGGTGGTGAAGCCGGGCAACAGAGGCGGCAGCGGCGGCGGCAGTGGCGGCGACTCGGAGGGCCGGGGCGCGCGGAACGGCAGAAGTGGCAGTGGCAGTGGCAGCGGCAGTGGCAGTGGCCGGGCTGCGAACTTGAGTGACGTCGAAGTGGCGCGGTTGGTGATGACGGCGGTGTTGAGCGAGAAGTTGAGCACGGAGCAGCAGGCCAGGATCCTGGAGTTGATCGAGAAAGACTACATTGTGCGAAACTTCCTCAAGGACGGCACGTTTGGCGCGGAGCAGAAGCTAGACTACTTGGTACACAGAATTTAATTAAACAAAAGGGCTAAAGTTTATTAAAAGTACACTAGAATTACAAAGAGGATCTTATCATACTCGACCAGCGGCACTCACTTGCACACGGGTGGGGTGCCTGCCTGAGATCTTCTTTTAGATCTTCTCCTTGAAATACGAAGCCTCGGAGGCACGGCGGGTGGAGTTGTCTGGCTGCTCGTCACCAGACTCGAAATCAAACTGGGACTCTCTTTTCTTTGAGCCTATGGACTCGTTCTCTGAAGCTTCCTTCACCGTAGTAAAACTTTCTTTTCTCTCCGAGTCCTCGCTCTTCGACTTGGACGCCAACAACTCGGTAGCAAAGTTGTCGTACTTCTCCGGGAAGTTTTTGTCTTTGTTGAAGCTTGCGGCGTCGCTGTCGACCCCGGTGATCACAGAATTGGTGAGTGTGTTTGGGGTCCCGTCCTGCGGGTTCTTCAAGTTGTTGCTCAGAGGCGACGAGTGGCCGGACGCCGGGGTCGGCGTTGCTGTGGCTGCAGTGGCGGCAACAACGGCAGCAACGGCAGCAGCCATGCCACTCTCTGCGGCAACAGGTCTTGCTGGAACGGCTGGAACGGCTGAACCAGCTGGGACACTGCGTGACACTGCGGTTGTTGTTGCCGTCGTCGTGGAGCTGCTCGAGCTCAGAAGCTGCTTGCGGTCGTTGAAAAGGTCGTTTTCGCTGTCCTGGACAGTTCCTTTTGGCGACTGGGTTTGTGCATGTACAACAGGCGACATCTCGTTCAACGAGGACCGGATCGAGCTGACCTGCAAGCTGGACGAGGACGAGGACGAGACAGAGCTCAGACGGGAACGGGACGACTTGGCGGCACCAACGGCACCAACGGCAGCAGCGGCAGCAACACCTGCGACACCTGCGGCACCAACGGCGGCAGCGGCACCAAAACCGTGGTGCGTGTTGCTAGGCAGACCGTTGACCGTGGAGGCGGTCTCGCCAAAGTGGCCGTCGTCGGCGTTGTCGTTGTCGGCGTGCTCAGAGTACTGTTCGTGGATCTCCTTCAATTTCTCGCTCAACGTGGCGAAACTGCCGGTGATCGTGCTGGCGTTGTCGCTCACGGGGCTCTCGATGCGCTCGACGTCTTTTTCGGCAAGTTCAGGGATGTTGAGGCCAATGGCAGCCACGCCGGCAGCACCGGCAGCAGCACCTGCGGCACCAGCGCCAGCGCCGCCAGACCCGATCTCGCGGATGTTGATGTCCTTCTCGTCGTCGCTGTGCGCGTGCTTCCGCTTCTGGATGAAGCAGAGCAAGAACACGACGGCAAACATAAGAAGAATAAGTCCCACGATACCACACACAACGCCAATCACGATTTTGGCTCTGCGCTCGTTTTTGGCATCGCGCGCCTTTCTCTCGGAGTCAGAAAGCAGGTCTGTGGTGGAGGCCGTGGCGCTGGAAGTTGTAGCAGACGTTGTGGTGTATGTGATGGTGCCCGTGGAGGTTGTTGAGGCTCCTGTGGAAGTGGTAAGTGCGGTGGTGGTGAAAGTGGTGGAACTTGTGGAGGCCGTGGTGGTTGATGAGGCCGTGGAGCTTGTGGAGCTTGTGGAGGTTGCTGTTGAGTCGGTGGAGCTTGTAACAGAGATAGCAGCTGCAACGGTTGTTTGCACGGTGTCCATTGTAGTAGCCCAAGTGTTCTGCCAGGTTTCCCAGTTAATCGAGGTCAAAGTGGGCTTGTCCCACTCGTTGGTGCCCGTAGTCATGTAAGCAGGCAAGGTGGTTGCACCGCCCAAGTCGGCAACGTTGACATAGTACCGCTTGTTGAAGGCGAGTGCCAGTGCGATGAAAATGGTCAACTGGAACAACTTCATGGAAAAGAGTGAATGTAAAGTTGCAAAACAAAAAAAGAGTGAGTAGGATCAGAAATTGTGGGCTGCGATGCCCTATATAAAGCCATTCTATTTTTAAAACGCCCAGTGTGCTGCCGAATAAATGGAACGTTGCACTAGTATTCCAGATTCTTGCCTCAGTGGCATGTTCAGATCGGTGCCCATTGTTGGACTGCCTAAAGCGGTAATCGCATACCAAATTTCGGGGACCCAGCGGTGGGTCTTGGGCAAAATGAGGAAAAAAAAAAATGTTTGTGCGTCACTGAATTTCTGCGCGCGTGAACATCTTATATGGTGGCCACACGGGGCCAAACGAGGGCCGGGCATGTTGAGTGGCATGTTGCGTGGCCAAAACACACTGGGCAGAAGCTCTGGGGGCAACGGCAACGGCCAACGGCCAACGCACAGTAATGGGCTTCTTTCGTTGGCTCCAAGCTCTGTGTTGGTGTCTGCCACTGCGTGCGCGTCCGCCTCGTTTTCTGCAGCAAAATTTCCGTATTAATTTTTATTTGATTTTTTTGCACCGTTTTGGGGTTGCGACATTTCGCAGTTTCGTTTTTTCTGGGCTTATCGGGCCTTACATTCTAAGCCGCACACTTGCCCAGGAATACGCCCACGACACACTGTTTGGGCAATTCAGTGAAGGAATTCATGAAAAAAAGGTCCTAAAAGCCAGCCTAGGGTCTGGGCTCCAGCACGAGCAGCTAGCTGCTAGAGACACACCCAGTGGTGGGCAGCTACAGCTACAGCTACAGCTACGCGGCCTACAGGTACGTACCAAAAAACCATTAACTGCGTATATAATAACATTGCACTGCCGAGTGCTCACTTTTTGCCCTTCAACAGGGGCTTGCTCGCGTTCTTCGTGCCCAAAATCTCGTCGCGCTCCTCAAAAACCTTCTTCATGCGCGAGTTGTGGTAGTAGTACCGGGTCATGATGGCTCCGGCAACAGCCAAGCCACCCACACCCATGCTCACCATCGTGCCCGGCGAGCGTCTCAATCTAGCCATGCCCATGTTCATTGTAAAAAGTTGTGCAGTTTTCGAAGCAGTTTTCAGAGCAGTTTGAGCAACTGCGCGCGCACATATACCAGTTGAGGCTCCCCGTTTTCAGTTGCTTACATAAGCAAAAATAACCGCAAAGCAAGCTGGGGCGCGGCAAGCTGAGGCGCGGCGAGGCAGAGCACGGCAGAACGGGGCAGCAAGAGCAAAGCAACTTGCTCAGTTGCTGCTGGGGCGGCAAGCGGGCTCATAGCGCGAGGTTCACAACGCTCAGCGCATCGCCCAAGGCCTTCCTGTTGCGCAATGGCAAGATCTCGGCAAACGTGTTGCGGGCAAGGAAATAGGACCTAGCCACATGTGGCGGGACCGTGGGCTGGAGGAAAATGTGGTCCAAGAGGCCGAGAATCGAGTACAAGCCGCGTTTTGTGTAGACCAGGGTCTCTGTCTTGAGCATCCAGATGGTGGCGTACAAGAACCAGGCGTACAAGCTGCCGTTGATGGCACTTTGCACGAAAATGATTGGGAACAATAGGAGCTCGACGATGGACGCGAGCTGAAGGAGTGGTGATCTTAGGTACCTAATTAAAGGACCTAATGCCAGGTGGAGCCCCGGTACGTACCTGTGGATCAATCTTTCGTGGACAAACTGGAGAATATTCAAGTAGGAGTAAATGGCAAAGGGCACGAGTTTGAAGAACTGTGCGGGCGTGACGAGCCACAACGCGGCAAGGGCCATCAAGTGGAAATTCTCGCTTTTGAGTGCCACCAGCAACGGAATCAATGACGCGATCACGGTTTGCAACTCGTGGTTGTGGTGGAAACGCAGCCGGAACCTGTGATCGCGAAAATTGCGTAAAAAGTACTTGCGGTGCAACACCAAGGCGTAGGTCACAATGGCCGCCAAACTGACAAAAGTGTAAACCACTACGGCACCCGTTGGGGCCGCTATACACAATACCGGGTACGATATTGTACCAAAAAATGTGATAAAATGCAGCACGATCCACACCACTCGCGTTATTTCGTCCAAACTGGGCATAGTATTGAGCGCCTCATAGATGTGTGGCGGTATTGGAAGTGGGTACGTATCTAAGGTATACCTAGAGTATTGTGGGTATCGCATTTTCTTGTGAAATCAAAGTTGTGTGTACACAAACTCTGAACTCAGTGCGCACGGTGACGGCTATATGGGCACAGCGGCCGGCGGCTGGCGGGGTGCTTGGGAAAAAAATGTGTGGTGCACGGGTGTTAACTCTAGACGGGGGGTTTTGGGCTTTGGACTTTGGAGGGGAGACTGAACTGAATTGGACTGAATTAGACTGGACTGGACTGAGTTGGACTGAATTAAAACTAAACTGGTCTCGACTCGACTCTACAAAAAATAGTGTCAAGTGGGAACGCCTGCCTACAGGTCTCCAAAATGTGTATTCCAAACGGTGTAAAACGTGCAAAACGTGTAAAACGGGTGCCTTGGTGCCATGGGCCTCGGCCACCACTCATTCCTCGCCACGGCAAACTGTGGGAACTCGCGCTCACACCGAACCGTGGTCCAGAATCGGGTCCCAGAATTGGGCTCCAGAAATGTGGTCCAGAACGACGCTCATTGCGTTCGAAGTCCACATTCCGCTCTGTGCCGCCGTTGCACGCCCAACTGGGGCAATACAGGCACTCGCTAAGCGAGATATGTGCATGGTGCTAAACCGCATCACGGGGCCCACACCCAGATCACCTCCAAGTCCTCGACGTCGTCGTCTCTGTCCAACAAAACCGTTTCCACAGTCTCAGTCTCAGTATGGGTATGGGAGATTTGTGAATCACTGGGCCCAGTACCCTGCCCCTGCGGCAACAGCCCCAAAAACCTAGCGAGCTCGCGCATCACTTCGTGGCCTTGAGCTTCTGCTTCTGCTTCGCCTCGATCTGTCTTCTCAGACCCTTGATCAACTCCAAGTGCCCGACTTTGGAAGCCACGAGTCTCTCGATGTTGCTCAAGTTGTCGCTGTTCTGCTTTTTGAGCAAGTTGCTGGAAATCTTCTCTCTCTCCTGCTTTGTCTTGTACACCTTTGGCGCGGCCTTTCTTGGATTCTGCTGCTTCTTTGTCACGCGTGCTGGCTTCAGCCTCTTCTGTAGTTTTACCTTGCCCTGGACCATTTGAGTATGAGAACAAAATTTTTTTTTTGTTTTTTCTTGTTTTTTTTTGCTTTTTCAGATGAGCTGCGCAAGGCGCAATGTGGTGTACGGGTGTTATGATCCGACGGTTTCACTCTCAGATTCAAAAAGTGCAGTGCAACTAAAGTAAAAATAGCAGCCACCACTGGCAGCATTGTTTCTAGCAGCAGCACTTGCTGCCACCAGCGGGCCGCCACATTGCCAATGTGAGCACGCGCGCCCGGCCGCAAGCAGCCTACCGAGATTTAGCGCATTTCTGGGCCCATAGCACGAGAAACTTTAACACTCAATTCCCCGGCACACCAGCGCCATACCACTCTGGCAATTTCCTGTGGATCCATTCTGACCAAAAGAGTATGAGCTCTCCAGAGAAGCTTACCATTCTGGGCGACCAGTTATGGCACGTGAGCTGGGAGCTAGTATGCTAGCGAATATCCAGTTTTGGACGGAATGAACCCCTAGGCAGCACTCAGAAAAGTAAAACAATGGAAAAAATAAACAATAAAAAGCGAAAAAAAAAGTGCAAAATGTTCAGATTGAGTGCGAGAGTAGAGCTACGCAGTGGGAGATACACTCAGGTCGCGCGCTCCTATACTAATTGAGCAAGCAGAGTTGTGGACACTGAGGAACCCAGGTGAAGAATTTGAGTCCACCCAAAAAAAAAAAATGGGTGATTTCTTTTGGACTAGAATGGATTTTGGTGGTGTTTCTTTTTTCTTTTTCCTTCCATTTATTATTTATCTCTTTCTTTCACTATCAGCCCAGTGAGTGCTAAACTAAGCACGCCTGCTGGGCTGGTAAAGTGGCCTCAAGTCTTGTGCTGTTCTGCTGCACTAGGGCCTGTTTTGAATGTTGGTACACAAAAGCTAGCGCTAAATAATTGTGAAATTTTTTATTATTTTTCTCATACTCTCGCCCACATTGGGAATTGATATTTAATGGGAATTCAAAGAGATTTGGGCCCGAAATAGGTTTAGGACCCGCATACGCGTGCATGCGCATACCGGCTGTAACTCTAACCTTAATTTGCGCTGCTCCTTATCCATTTTTTTTTTCTTATTGTATATAACCTCATTCGAATCCAAAAAAAAACTGGCCACCAAAGCACTGAATCGCACCCATTGACCATGACCACGGTGTGCAGAGTGAGCAAGCCAAAGAAGAACGTGAAGATCGTGATCCCAAAGGGGATCAAGTTGCTGCTTTGTGAAAGTCCGTTATCATCCACAACAAGCACGGTTTTCCCCAGTTTCAACAACTGTGTGCAACTTCTGCGCAGCAACTTGGAGTTCTACAACAGCCACACGGCAGCAGCGCGGCCGAGCGAGAAGTACTTGCGGCTCAAGAGCTGGATAAGGTCCAACACAAGTGATGTACACAGAGAAATCAACATGTTGCACGAATACTACTTGATGAGCAACGACGAGTTTGTGAAACAGCACGTCGAGAACATGAGCTACGTTTACAACGTGGACCATTTCACGCAGAAGATCGCGTACGAGGGAAGCTTCAAGTGCAAGGACGAGCTCCAGCTTGGAGACGACTGCGAAGCTTTTTACTACAAGAAAGTGCAACAGCAGCAAAGTGCACAGGAGATCGAATTCGACACAAACTTGTTTGAAGAGGTGGAGGCACCACCAGCGGCCTTGGAAACGGTAGAACAGGCGCCGTGGCCAAGTTACGTGGCCGAGCAGCGACTCAGTTTCACCATGAGCAGCGGATACAATGTTGGCGAAGTGCAGGGAGTCGCCACAAGTTATGGGGTAGAGTTGCGGCTCTGAGGGTTTGATACAAAGAACGTTGGGTACTGGGTTAATGAGAACACGCTAATAATGCTGCACTACGGCAGACTAATACGGTAATTTGGTAATACGATAATACAATAATACAATAATACGATAATACGGTCATAAGGTCATACAGTCATACGATAACACGATCACACGATCACACGATCACACGATCACAATAATACTTAATAACACAATAACATAGAGCAGCTTGTAGAAGAGCCCGGCAACAGCCACCACAGCAGCCCCAACATTCTCCAGCACATTTGGGCAGTCCCAAAACGTCAGCGCTGTGCCCGATTTGGCCTAAATTGCTTTCTAAAAATAGTGTGCGGTGGTACGTTTTGGGCACTTGGCCCACGACGTCAATCGCAGCGAAAAAATCCAACTCTGACACAGCCATCGATCGTCGCCAACGACGTGTTTCCACCGGCTGCCGCCCTCTGCCGCCTGCTGCGCTCCAGCCCTAGTGCCCCTGGGGCTCTGCCATTTTGTCCCAGGACCCGCACGTACTCAGACGCGTACTCAGACACGTACTCAGACACGTACTCAGACACGTACTCAGACACGTACTCAGACATCGGCACGTCGAGAATGCGTGTTTGGCACGCCGGCGGCCACAACGGCCTACCCCGGCCTGTAGCCTGCTGTGCCGTTGTGTAGATTGCAACCGTAGCACCAGATCTGTTGCTGCACCCGGCAGATCGGCCCACAGTTCCGAAAACTGCCGTTGTCAGCTGGCCCCAGACCTCAGGTCCCAGGTCCCAGATCCTGGCGGCGGCAGAACCCGAGGAACCCGAGGAACCTGCGGAACCTGCGCCAGACCCGCTGGCACCTCGCTGGCACCTCGCTGGCACCTGCGGCACCTGCTGACGTTTCCAGAGCCCCACATTGGCCCTGGTGGCACACCTCCCACTGTGGGGGCCGCTGTGCTTACGTAACACTTGTTAGTTGTGCTTACGTAATCATATACGGAAAAAAAATGCCCGTTCGTGAGGCCAGGCCTGGCCAGTATTCGCCAAAGTACCACGCAACGTTCCGCCATGGCTCTCACAAACATATACATTGTCAGACACGGGTTCCGGAGCGACTGGTCGCCTCCGTTGAAGCTCCCCACCGGCAGCACCGACGACCCCGCGTTGTCAGCCCACGGCGTGCACCAGGCTCAGGAATTGGCCCAGTTCATAGTCCTGGCTCCGGACTTGCCCAAACCCCAGTTGATCTTTCTGAGCCCGTTGTACAGGTGCGTTGAAACGGTGTACCCGTTGGCGCAGAGCTTGGGCGTCGAGATCTTCTTGGACAAGGGCTTGAGCGAGTGGTACAAGCCGTTTCGTGGCAAAATCCCGGAGCCGCCCAGTGTGGAGCAGTTGCTGGAGTTTTTCCCACACTGTTTGTCCAAGAGCTGGGACAGCGACACCATAGTGCCGATCAAAGACGGCGAAACCGAAGCAGACATCTTCAAGAGGTGCCAGCGGTTCTGGCACGTGTTCTTGCCCAAGTTGGCCTCGGCGTTCCCTGAGGTTGAAACCATTCTTTTGGTCTCACACGCCGCGACCAAAATTGCCTTGGGCATGGCACTTCTTGGGTACCACGATTCCCAGCAGTTCTTGGGACCCGAGCACGGCGGCGACGGCGTTACCACCCGCATAGGCGCCAGCACCTGCTCCTTGGACTTGTACACGTTCCACGGCACCTGGACGGTGCATTTTGTGGGCAACACCGAGTTTTTGAGTGGGGGCCAGGAGATGGAGTGGCACTTTGCGACGTCTAAGTACGTAGCGGGCTCGCAGGAGGAGTTGGCCGAGCGCCGCGAAAGGGCCAAACGGGTAGGCGGTGGTGGGAGTGGTGGGAGTGGTGGAAGTGAGAAAGTTGAGGAAGTTGAGGAAGTTGGCAAAAGTGGAACTGAAACTAAGGAAAAGTAAAACTGCGGCAAAAGTGCCAAATAGTGATCCAGGAGATGCTGCAGCTGATCGGCTGTGAGAACAAATCCGATATTGCTGCCCACGCCGGCACGAAGATCTGGTGCGTTTCCGGGCAATGTGCCGCAAGCTGCTCAGCGAGCCAGACATTGACGGCAGCTTTGCTACACACTGACAGGTGGGTATCGGGAGAGCGACACGGTGCGTTGCAACGTGTCTCGAACGGTTTATTAATAAAACATCTAATCGCCGAGCGTAGACAGACACCAGGCCGTGGCGTGCACTGCGCTGCACTGCGTATTTACAAAATTGCGGGCCTCTAAAGACCCCACAGACCCCTGGGCATCACATCTCGACGTGCTCCACGCCCTCAAAGCCGAAAACCTGCGAGAACAGCTGAGCAAACGTCGTGCCCACGTCAGCAACACTCGCAGCAACCCCCATCTCGGCCATGCTCGTTGTTTTCACGTCCTCCAACCCGCACATCGTGAAATGGTTCGGGTAGCTCAAGTCCGTGCTGACGTTCAACAGGATCCCGTGGGACGTGACCCCACGTCTAATGTTGACCCCCACGCTTGCAATTTTGAGCTTCTCTGTGACCCACACGCCGTTGTTCAGCGTGCGCATGCCCCGGATCCCGTACGTGTCCAAAGAGTCTATCACCGACTGCTCCAACTTGTCCACGTAGCACTTCACCGTCAACGGCTTGTTTTGGAAAATGATATCTTTTAAATCTAATATCGGATATGCAACTAACTGGCCGGGCCCGTGGTACGTCACCTGGCCACCTCGCGAGGTCTGGCAGTAGTGCGCGCCTTTGAAATCGTACTTGGCGGCATTGAGCATCGCGCCGTTCTTTTCGCGCTTGCCACCCGTGTACACGGGGTCAAACTCAAACGTGAGCAACACCTTCTGCGGCTTCATGTCCTCCAAAAGTTTCTGCAACAAGCCCTTCTCGTAGTCACTCACCTGCGCCGGCTGGTCTGTGTCCAAACTGTGCTCGTAATTGCCACTCTCCACAAGCGCAATCTTGTCGCGCACTTTTGTTTTGAGCTTCTTGTAGTCCAAGTGTGCCCGTACAAACCTGTCCTGGATCGCGAGTCCCTGCTCAAACGCGGTTCTTTGTTTGAAATGAATGTGGCGAAGCATCTGACGCTGTGTTGTGCTGCTGTACTGCTATGGCGATTTTGAAGCCTTTGCCACGATACTGCTGCAGATTGTTGCAAAAGTGTAGTAAACTAGCTGGTTCAGCTGCAGTTCTTGCAACTTAGTGGTGTGCTTCAGTAGTGATTTAGTAGTGATGAAGTGGTGGATCTTGCGTTTCTGTAGCTCCCAGCTTCAACTTGCGACTCTGTACCTGTTTGGCCTACTACCGAGTTTCCGTTCTGCCCAGTTCTTGTGCTAATGTCACAGTTCCACTGCAATTTAGGGCAAATCTATTGCAATTCTGCGTTTCTGCGTTTCTGCTTTTCTGCTGCAAACTTCTCTTGTCTCACGCCAATTCAAAAATTATCCGATATATACTTATCGCAGTAGCCGTCACCTTCCTTTTGTCGTCCAAATCTCTTCTCGTGTACTGCAAGCCTGCTCAATGCTCTCTGGTCTGCACCTGTTTTCTCGGTTCTTGTGGGCTTCTTTGTATCTTTCTGGCGAAAAATCGACTCGTGCAAAAGCGCCGTTACCCGGACTTGGACCTCCCCCAAATTCAAATTTTCATCGCCACCTCTACCGTAAGACTAACCAAAAATCAACACCGGAGTGATCCTCCTATGAAAAGCATACAGACACTCCAAATTGTATCCAATCAGATCTCACTTTTAGTATCGGAATTAAGTCTCGAGTCGTTTGAAAAGAATCAAGAACAAATTGAATATTTGTGCACAAAGTACCCAAAGGTTTACAAGAATTACTTAGGACAGTTAGTACTTTTCAGTTTATTGGACAGCGACAATTTTTGCAAAGAAAGTCTTATTAGCAAGCTTTTATCACAGGAGATTGCAAAGAATTTGAGCAAAAGTGGACAAATTTGGAATTATAGACACTTATTTGTACCAGTTTTAAACAGTAGTACATTTGAGAAGTTTTGCCATTGTTTGCATTTAAACAAGGTCCAACAATTTCAATTGGCGATTTGCTGTTCCGACTTAGTCGATACTGAAGCGGTCAATAGAGATTTGAAGAGTTTTATAGAGTCGAACCTCGAGTTATTTGATCAGATAGACTCGGATTTTTACTCATCAGTTATCAGCGAGAACAAATCCTTGCTAGAAATTTTTGCGAAAACACCAAAATTTATCACAAAAAACCCAAAATTATTAGAAAAAATGGCTTCTGATACCTCTGTGTCACCATTAACGTTGTTACAAACACCGGGCCAGCGTTTGAGTGCCGATTATTTGGCCACCATATTGCCCAAGGTGGACCTGTCAAAGATCGAAGAAGTGTTGGCAATTGTTTTTGCAGAAATACTATTGCCGGGATCCCAGTTGTTGGCCAACGGCGGCCAAAACTTGACCGCACTTACCCCAATGACAATGGAACTGGCATCCTCGGTTGGTTACCAAATCAGACTCATTTTAACAAATACGTTGGTTCAAACACCTCTGGCAAAGCAGCTTGTGCCAAAAATCTTAGATCTCATAAAGGACAAGACCGACGATCCAACTTTGGTTTCATTGAACCAGTTTGTTTCTGCATTACCTTCCGAAGAGTATTTCGATGTATTTTTATCTTTGGTCAGTCCAATGCCAAAGCTTGTGACGCTGCTTTACGTTTTGATGCATAGTTTTACCACAGAGAACCGCTGCTACCAGTTTATGTCCTTGCAGCTGTCTTTTGACAACGTGACAAATGTGCATCCCAGCTTTTTTGCGAATTCGGGAAACTCAATTTTTCGTTTTTTGAACATTGCCAGATTGTACGTAGATGTTTTCTGTGCAGGCCCAGCTGACCACATTGGTCCAGATATTGCAGAATTGATGAAAAACGACACCAAATTAGTCCCTGAATGCTTTATTTTTGCACTTTTGAACTTGGATCAAAATAGTGCCAGAAATGAGTTATTAGATAACTTGCTCATCCTTGCAGTGCAGGCAAACCAAGTGTTTGTTCCAGTGGCTTTTAAACATTACATGGAAACTCGTCCTGCCAACTTCAAAAAGTTTTTGACAACCGTTGCAAGCTTTGCAGAACCTGCTCCTACAAAAGTTGCATTGGCTTCTCAACAGGCTGGAATTTTAGAGAGCTTACTCATCAATGATACTAACGCAATTGACTTTGAAGTTTGGCTCCAATTTGCCGTTATGGCTGCTAGACATGGCTGGACTAGGCTTGCACCTTGTTTGAGAAGCTACTTTGGTAGTGTTGATGCAAAAGTTGCTTCTAAAAACCTTGACTTGGTGGTTTACTTTTTACTAAACGAGGCCAAAAACGAGTACGAGTTAATACAATCTGGACAAAGGGAAGCCAACAACCAAATACTTCTGTTAAGTGTTGTGCACGAGTTGATCACCGTTGTTGGTGAACAAAAAAACTTGAGTGCCAAACAACTTTTGGAAGTCACAAATATGAAAAAGCAGTGCTTGCTGAGCTTTCCAAGACTTATCAATTTTGGCACAGGCCATGACGAAGCAATTTTGGCAAACGTTGTGCCTGCTCTGCCAAACACATTCCCTTTGCAAGTTGAACAACAAATGAAAACGTATTACCAGAGAATGTACCACGACGGGATGCTGATCACAGAGATTGTTCACATGTTACAGAGACTCAAAAATAGCAACTTGCCATATGAGCAAGATGTGTTCGCTTGCATGATACACTCATTGTTGGACGAGTATAGATTTTTCAGTGAGTATCCGGTTGACGCTCTCAGTAAGACGCTGATTTTATTTGGCTCGTTGGTGAGCTACAGATTGGTAGAAGGAATTGCGTTGCAGATTGCATTAAGTTATATTTTAGACCTGGCAAGAGAAGCCCCAGAATCTAATATGTTCAAGTTTGCCGTTCAGGCATTGATACAAGCTGGAAATAGACTAGGCGAATTCCCTGTCTACTGCAAGGCGTTGTACGAGATTGAGAACTTGAAGCATCATCCTAAAGTGTACGAGATGATTGGAAACTTGGTAAAACAAAACGAATTAAACGATGACAGCACAGAGAACTTACAAGAATGTGCATTCAAGCTGGTTAGACCATTGCGGAAACTCAATGCCATTAATGAACCTCCAGTTGAGGTCAAAGACAAGTTGTTGTTTATTGTGAACAATGCCACCGAGGAGCTGTTGCTGCAAAGACTTGGCTTGGTCAAACAGGCTCTTTCTGAACAGTACCACTTGTGGTTTGCACACTACTTGGTTGCTCTGAGAGCAAAGAGTGAGCCAAACTACCAAGACTTGTACTCTTCGTTGGTGTTCGGTATTGATCGCGAAAGATTGCAAAGTGACGTGTTCAAAGTTACCTATCAACAAATATCAAGCATTTTGAACAAATGTGTTTCTCAGGAGTTATCGAGCAATGAGAGAGGTTTTGTGAAAAATCTCGGTTCATGGTTAGGGAAGATCAGTTTGGCTCATGATTTGCCAATTTTGAGAGAGAACATCTCGATAAAAGACTTGCTTTTTGAAGGGTATATCATGGACAAATTGTCAGTGATTGTGCCATTTGTTTGTAAAATATTGGCTCAAACGCCTGCTTCGAAAGTTTTCAAACTACCAAATCCATGGACTTTGGGCGTGTTGCAAGTCTTGAAAGAGTTTTACGACGTGGCTGATTTGAAGTTGCAATTGAAATTTGAGATTGAAGTGTTAGCTAACACTTTGGAGGTGGACTTGAAAGATATTGAGGCCACAAACTATTTGGCTGACGGCGTTGAGGGGGCCAAGAAGTTGTTGGAAAAAGAGCTCTGTATCGGTGAGGCTGCTGTCAAGGTGCCTACTAACACCACCAGTGTCACCGTTACTAGAACAGTTCCAGGATCTACAGCAGCTAGTGTGGCTGGTCAAGTACCTCCTGGTGCTGCTCCTGTGGCCATTGGTCCGGTTCCTGGAGGTTTGCAAAATACAAATACTGCTGCCGAGCAAATTCTGCTCCAGCACCAGTTCCAACAGCAGCTCAAGTTGCGCCAGCAACAACAGCAACGGAACGATGTTGCGAACATGGTTGAGTCTTTTGTTGCTTCGTTACACGGAGCTGCATTTGATCAGGCCCATCCAGCATTGAAAAGAATACTCCAAGACTCTTTTGGCAAAGCTATTAGAGAAGGCTTACCAGTCATTGTGGACAAAGCCACAAAGATTTCAGTGAACACAGCTCTCACATTGGTTGTTAAAGACTTCGCACTCGAGAGTGACGAGAACAAGCTCCGCAGAAGTGCTATTCTGTCAGTGAGAGGCATATCGAAAGCTTTGGCAAACATGTTTCTGAAAGAAGTTTTGCTCAAACATGTCGGTGACAATGTGGCATCTCTGCTTCATACACTCAGAGCCGATCCTCTGGTTGTAGAGCAGACATTGATCCAAATAATCAACGATAACTTTGAAGGAGCATGTGCTTTGGTCGAGTTTGTGGCCATGGAGAAAGCCACAGTTGAAATTGTCGAAGCGCTTATTCCTCAAGTGTTGCTGCGTAGACAGCACAGATTGGAGAATCCTGGCGTTCATTACGTTAGTCCAAATTTGCTGCAGTACTCATTGTACTTACCACATCCTTTGGGTTTGAGCGCACAAGGTGTCACAAGTGAACAAATGGCCGTTTATGAGGACTTGGAGGTCCGCAGACCTCCTGGAGCAGTACCTCCTGGTCAATCAGGTGCAGTTCCAGGTGCATTGGGTGTTTCCGGTGCTCCTGGTGTGCCACCAGGCGTTGCTGGGTTTGCTGGCGGTGTTCCAGCGGCACCAGGCGTTATGCTGGGTTCAGTGGGACCTGTGGACGAAGAAGAGACTCGTATGCAACTGATTGGCTTCCTCCAGCAGCTTCTTGAAATGTTTATGAAGGAACTTTCGCAAACGACTGATGCCGTTCCATTTGCTGCCTTGCCTCCATCACATCCAGTGAAACTGCTCATTGCTGAAATTGTTGCTTGCTGCAAGCGTGTGTCTCCAGGCTCTGACGACATTTATGTGAAAGTAGCGCAGTTTACGGTGAACGCGCTTTTGACATCTCTGGACTCCCAGGTTCTGTCTGAAACGTTGGTGTATTTGCTTCACGAACTCTGTGTTTTGTCGCCATCAACGGCGAAGGTCTCTTCATGGTGGCTTGTACACGCTGAGGATGACCGTAAATTCAATCCTCATATCATGGCCAAGCTTTTGCAAGTTGGTCTTGTGAATGCCGTGGATTTGGACAATGCAATGGCAAAATCCGTGAACTCTGGTAACGAGCTTGCGTTGAAGTTTGCACAGGACTTGTGCCAGATGGCGGTTTTCCAAAACCCACCATTTGCCCTTAGATGTGACTTTGCTGAGACTTTGGCTTCTTTGAAGAAATTCAAAGATGTTGACTTGACAAAACCTTTGGATGTTCCAAAGAACACGAAGGCCACCATGAACAGCTATATGTCGTATGTGTTTATGGAATACTTGAGACTCGCCGAGCACAACTCAAGGGACGAAAAACTTCACTACGTTTTTGTGTACCAATTGGCTACTAAGGTGCTCAATACACCGGAGAAATGTGCAATTTTCTTCAGAATTGCTACGATGTTGGCGATTGAGATTGTCGAAAATCCGTTGATTTTGAACGATTCAAACAACTGTTGGGCCGGTGTAGATGCATTGGCCAAATTGGTATTGCAGCTCGTGGTTTGTGACACTGAGAATAAGATTGACTGGGTGCAGAAGTTTATGCTGATCTGCGTCTTGTGCTTGCTGAAAGATCACGAATTGAAGAAAGACAAGTTCAACGAGATTCCATACTTCCGTATCTTTTCATCTTTGTTGTCAGAGTGGTGCTCTTTGAGAGCACATTTGACTTCAATGAAAAATGCAAAGGAAGTCGAGCATTTGAAGAATTTCGACTCTGAGTTCTACATGCTTTTAGCAGACTTTTGGATAATCCTCCAGCCATTAGCATTCCCAGGTATGACATTTGCCTGGCTCACAATTGTTTCTCATAGATTCTTTTTGCCGCACTTTTTGGAAATGAAAGAAAAGTCGTGGCCAAAGTTGAACAACTTGTTGCTTGCTGCACTCAAATTTTGCTCGGTCAACCTTAGCAAAAACACAGGAAGCGGCAACGTGCCACCGATCATTGCAGTTGTGTACCGTGGATTGATCCGCATATTTTCAAGCATCGCACACGATTTCCCTGAGTACTTTGTTGCCAATGCAAACTTGTTGGTGCCAATGATTCCATTGCAATTTGTGCAGTTAAGAAACATTGTTTTGAGTGCTGTGCCAAAGAACATGGAGTTGCCAAGCCCATTTGCTCCAAACTGCTACGAAAAGTTGAACCACGTGTCTTTTGAGGCGCCGGCGTTGGGCAGCTTGAAAAAACCAGTTGAAAACTACTTGAGAATCCCATCAAATACCGCGTTTAAGTCGATTTTGAGTGGGATCAAACTCCACGAGTCGTTGGCTATTGGGGGTATTGGATTTGAAGAGTGCAACTTCAACTTGAAGTTGATCAACAACTTGGTCGAGGCAGTCACAAACTCTGCGGTACAGGAAGAGGCCCACTGTGACAACAAAAGTTCACAGATAGGACTTTTGCACGCGCTTTTGAACGAAGACAGCTGCGAATTGAAGTACCACTTGGTTCTGGCAATCGTGAACCAGTTGAGACTCAACACAGCAGAGACACAGTGGAACTCGAAAGTGGTGTTGCACTTGTTCAAGTCGGCGAAAATCAGCAACTTGCAGGAGATCATCCTCAGAGTCTTGTTGGAGAGACTTATCAGCAACAAGCCGCACCCATGGGGGCTTTCGCAGGTGTTTGCGCAGTTGGTGAAGGAGAACGAGAAAGAGTTGGACCAGTTCGGGCAGATCGGACAGGAGTTCAAGAACATATTCGACTCGTTGAAGAAGTACGTAAAATGATTAATGACGAATTAACGCTACGCTGTTGTAGTCCTCGACACATTTACACTGTGTTTATTGTCCCCGTCCCACTCCGGGCTTTGACCCACTGCTCCAATTTTGAAAAAGGGCGTAGCCGCGCGTTTGGGCCGGGTAACTCACCATACAGACACAAGACATGCGCCACGGTTGAAAAGATCAACTCTGGCAAAACACATCAACATGAACATTTTGAAGAAAAGAAAAGCCACAGAGAGCCTGAAGCTGAGAAAGCCGGCCAACACGGCCTTCAAGCAGCAGAGACTCAAGTCGTGGCAGCCGATCTTGACGCCCAAGAGCGTTTTGCCTCTTTTACTTGTGATTGCGGTAATTTTTGCACCTTTGGGAGTGGTGATGTTGTTGACGTCGTACAACGTGCAAGAGATCAGCATCAACTACAGCAAGTGTGCGGAGAAGGCAAACTTTGGTCTGTACTCGCTGATAGACAAGAAGTACTACAACTACCACTTCAAGAAGGGGGTGCTGAGCACGCCTAAGTGGAGTCTTGAAAACAAGACAGTTTCTGTTGACGACAGCCACAACTACACAACAACGGTGTGCAAGTTGCAGTTCAACGTGCCTAACGACATTCTGGGCCCGGTGTTGATGTTCTACAAGTTGACGAATTTCTATCAGAATCACAGAGAGTACGTTGAGAGTTACGACTTGGACCAGTTGAAAGGCCTGGCGGTGAAGATTGATGACTTGAACAGCAAGTGTTCGCCATTGAAGACCCGCGACGGCAAGCCGATCTACCCCTGCGGCTTGATTGCCAACTCGTACTTCAACGACACGTTCAGCAACCCGGTTTTGCTCAACCCAGAGGGGGCCCTGGCCAACGAAGAGACCTACAACATGTCCACGACGGGGATCCTGTGGAAGTCCGACAGAAACCAGTTCAAGAAGACAAAATATAGCGCTAGTGATGTTGTGCCACCGCCAAACTGGGCTCTCAAGTACCCGGACGGCTACACAGACTCTAACATGCCGGACCTTCTGAGCGACGAGTTGTTTCAGAACTGGATGCGCACGGCCGGGTTGCCAAGCTTTATGAAGCTTGTGGCCAAGAGCAGCAACAAGTTGAGCAATGGTAACTACCGTGTTGACATTGAAATGAACTACCCCACCGATATCTTTGGCGGCACCAAACTGTTAGTTTTGACAACAAGCAGCATTTTGGGTGGCCGTAACTTGGCCTTGGGGATTATTTACCTTGTTATCGCAGCTGTATGTGTGTTTTTCGGCATTGTGTTCTTGATCAAGCAGATCGTCAAGCCGAGAAAGATTGGTGACAACAAGTACTTGGACTTTAAAAACGAACCGCAGAGAGGGTTTAGGGATATTTTATGAAAATACGATTCTGGGCACGGCGTTTTGCGCTGTGATGTTACTTATTGTTTGTAGCCACTGTGTAAACTGTGCTGGCGCAACCAGGTTCTCACCTGTGGCGGACATATCGGATAATTTTTCTATTTGACTACTGTAAAAAGAAAACTGCCAGTTGATTTTATTCTGTATAAACGTGCAAGGTTCAAAAAGGGCTATACTCACCATGGAGTAGGCTGTTTTGCACTGCCCAGCTGCTGTAGCATGCTGTAGCACGCTGTAGGGCAGAGTTCTATAATTTGAGGAACCAGACGATGTTCTGTTCTTGTACTTTTGTGTTGTTCTTCCAAAATGCTGTTTGCTGTCTGTGACAATCACGCTTTTGGGCTCGCCTTTCAGAATAAGTCTTTTTGGACATCTGCCAAGCATGCCTCGTGGTCCACGGCCTCCTTACTAAAAACCCTGCCAATGTTCGAGTCTCTGAGACTGGCGAAAAACGGCTTCAAATGCTCAAGTTTCTGGGCCTTGTGGTACCCGTGCAAAAACGGCTTCCCGTTCAACTTCATCACAATCTTCACATCGTCGCTTGCTGGGTTCTTGTAGCTCTTCACTTTGGCAATCTTGTCAATGAGCCCGTTCTCGCCAACGAAAAGCCACTCGGACATGGAAAAGTCTTCAAACTTTAAGTACAACAAGACGTCCAATAATTTGCATGCCATCAACACACTGTTTGCGTCCGCGACACTGTTGATATCAGTTTTCTCGTCCGAGTTGCAGTAGATCAAGGTTGCCAAAAAACGGGTGAAAAACGTCTCCAAAAGACTTGAAATGTCGTTCCAGAGATCCATCAAGTGTGACGCATCAAATTTGAGCACCACAACCCGCAAGCATACAAAAATCTGGGTTTCAAGCCCACTTCTAGCTGTGATATCAATGCTGCACAACCGCGCCATTATTTCCTTCAACTCGTTCACGTAAAAGCTTTGCGGGGCCGACAAAAGAACGTATGAAACTCTTTTGAGTCTCAAAATCTTGCTCTGGGTCTCAGACTCGTTCCACGTGAACAAAGTAGTCGGGTTGCTGTTTGCTGAGCTGATTTTCTGGACAATGTCAAGCACCTTGTCATGGTCCTCCAGAAGCCAGTTGTGTATGATTTTGTGCCACTGGTTTTCTTTGAGCGTGTCGAAGAATTTCGAGTCGTTGAATAACTCCGTAAGCATGTGTCTCCAAGGCTTCGATGTCTTCAACTTGTCATTTTCGCTCGCCGCTACCAAGAATGCTACAAAACTTGGTTTGTCGCCAATCTCCTTGAATCCGTTCACCAAATAGAGAATGTTTTGTGCCGCAGAAGCACATTTTTCCGGTTCAAGCAACGAGCTGTTGAGAGACTCGAGCAACGGAGTGAGACCTGTGAGAAGCTGTTCCTGAGCAATCGGCTCAAGGTGTTCCACATCCGCCTCCTGCTTCGAATTTTCCTCGGAATCTGTCTTTTCACCAGCCGCAACTGGCGTGTCTGAGTCTGTAGCAGCCACAGAGCTGGGTCTGCGCAGTGTCGACAGCAACACACGTAGAACAGTGTCACTTGCCTCTCTTTTCACTTTTTTGCTTTCGCCAAACTTGCTGGTGCTCAACTTGCCTACGAAAACAGCCAAAAACTGCAAAATGCAGTGCCAAACAGACTTGTAGAGTCCCGGCAGTCCCAGAACGTCTTTCAAGAATGTCATGCAGTCCGTGTATACATCTTCAATGCTACCGGAATCCATTGTGCCCAAATACTTGCACAAGAACTTCAAAACTTTTGTTTCGGGAATCTGCTGTATCATTGACAGTCTGCGTGTTCCTCTGTGAGTAGCTTTCAAGTGGACAGTCGAGAAAACGCTTGCCAAAGTTGTTTGCGGTCTTGAGTTGTCCAAAACATGCACCAACTTCAAGATCCCGGAGTCCAAGCTTTGATGCAAAAGAACGTGCAATATCTGCATTTGCTCTTTGGAGTACAATTTCTCCAATACTCTTTTGGCTTCGGCCTTCATCTTCAATGCTGCCCTTTCACACGTTTCTGTGTCCTTTAAAACCAAGTTTTGCTCTTTGACTTTCATCGACGTCATCTGAAACGTGCGGAAATCAGTTTGTTTATCGGCAGTGCTCCAAAGTTCAAAACACATTGCTGTGACCACCAGAAACGCAGTCAAGACCGAAAGTCTTTCAGAATCGCCATCCTGTTGTCTAGAGTCACTGGGCTCCACCAGAAACACGCCAGACATAACAGTGGTCAAAAAACCTTGCTCGGAGTCTGGTTTAAAATGTTTAAGCCGTGGTTTGGCTTCTGTTGCGGCCAAAAACATATGGCTATACAACAAAAGGTCCTCCAAACAGTGTAAAAGCTCAAAAACTCCATACATACCTGAAAATCCCGAGTTTGCCTTTTTCTTGAACGCCAAGTCCTTGATTTTTTCACATACTTTACCAACAAACCTGACCAATATATCGAAAACACACTGTGATAAAAGCACCAAGTTTTCACTCAACAAACGACACCAGTGTGCAATCACCACTGGATCCTCTGTTTTGGTAAGACACTCGAGCAAAAATTCAATGTATAATATGCCGTTGTCCAGAACTTCAACAAGACTAAGAGATTTGTTGCTGTGATGTGCTTTACTCATCAAACGGCCGATAAGATCCAACAATTGCGATACACAAGAGGTTTCACCTGGAATGCCCACTTTTTTCAACACGATTTCCACAAGCTGGCGAGAAATTTCAACGTCCAAATCTAAGTTGGCAAGTATTTGAACACAAAGCACCGAGCAATCATGAAAATCCTCCTGCTCCAAAAACCAGGCTTCCAGAGGCAGGGTTTGTAAAAAGTTGCACAAAAACCTGATTATCTCGTCTCCATACGAGATCCCGTCGCCATAGTCAGCCAAGGTGTTCTCAACCGAAAAAATGTGAACATTGATCTTCGTCACAGCTAGCAAAACACGTAAATTGTGTCTGAACCTCAGATAATCGTCCGAATCTGTTTCGACCATTGTGACAATGTTGAACGGCACCTGTTCCAGTTTCCCTGTAACATTCAACCAGTCGCAAACCTTGACGTAGTTTGCCCTATTTTCACCCAAAAGCTCATACAACACAACTTTGAAGCAGATCTCTTCCAGGAAAGTACAGTTGCTCGACTCTAAGTTTTTTAAGATCTGTAAAAGCGAGTCGAACTCATCTCTTTTGTAGATCTCTGCAAAAATCGCCATGGCACACAGCTGCACGTGTGTTTTCTCTGTGCTGAGTTCAACGGTTTCCAAAGCGTGCTGTGCTTCCAAAGTATACTGGTTTGTGCTCAAAACACTGAATAGAAGCTCGGTAACGATCCGGGTAAACTCCAAACGTTGCTGTGCGCTGTCTATCGTTTTGATGATTTTTGGATAGAGTGCACAAGTTCCAAAAACGACCATAAAGTCTAGCGGCAACAGCTTTGTGGATTTTTCAGAAACCTGCGACAAAAGACTTTCTCGGGTCCATTGCTGTTCCTTGGACGTGGTTGTGGTGCTACTGTAGATCAAGCTGACCAATTTGCTGTTGTAAAACGAGTGCAATGCAGTGTTTGATGCCAGGTACTTTTCCAATTGCATCACATAGAGCTCAGAAACGGTGTAAAAATCTTTACCTTGCTGCAAGCTTTGGCACAATACGTGCGTGAACACCGCGTACACGTTGAAGCTGAGCTCCAGTTGCGAGAACGTGATTTCGTCGTCGTCAGTGTAGAGTTTCAAAATGATATCGTACAACGGGTCTAAAAACTCGTTGAAATCCTTTTCATCGCAAAAGTACGTTTTGAGCGTGGAAACCTGTTCAGACTCGAAGTCAGGAGCGAAAACGTAGTCGGGCATTGTGTCCAAAAGTACCAATAGTGTTTTGTAAAAAAGCGCCGTTTGTGAGACTTTTGAACGAGCGTGTTGGGCCAACAAAAGCACAAATATCAAGGGCCAGTGCAACGTGAGCATGTCTACTTCGGAAACGTTGAAGTTTGTGAGCACAAAATGGATCAATGGGAGGTTTTTATCACAGTCTTCGTGCAAAAGATGTGCAAAAGTCTTGAAGATCAAGTTTGACTCAATGGTGTCAAAAAACGCGCCCGCGCTGCTCACAATGTCCAGCAGCTTCTCTGCTGTGAGATCCAACGACCGCAAAAAGGGCAAAAACACCTTTGTGGTGACCAAAGTGCCGATTTCCCATTTGTCCATGAACGCCAACAGGAGTCGGTAGCCTTTGATTCTGTCTGAATGGGCCTTTGAGTTGATCAACTTCAAGAACCCCGCGGTCAAGTATTTCTCGCCGTACTCGCTGAAGTACAGCGTTCTGCTCTGTGTGTTGTTGTTGGTATTTGCCAGTGCGGCCGAGTCCATAATTGGGGTTGCGAGTGGGTCATCTGTGCCTAGAAGCCAACTCCAGAGTCTGCGGTTCAACAGCATGTCTTTTTTCAACACGGCGCTGCAGGCGGCCATCACAATAAGCTCAGTGTCATCTTTGTGGCAGCTGTGGGTCCAGAACAGCGAGTTGAGTCTTAGTTTGGCGATCAAAATGTCAAAAAACCCACGCTGAACTAGGATGTTGTCGTCTTGCAACAGAGCAGCAAACGCGCGCACAATCAAGGCACTTTCCAGCTTGAACTCGGGCTCCAGGAAGTCTGGAAACTGTTTCTGGCAGTACACTAGGGCACCAAGTCTGCGATCAGGGCAATGAAGCAAATTCAAGCAGAAACAGCGCCAGAACCGTGGCTCAGACTCGCCCTTGTTTCTGATGGTGGCAATAAGCCCCATGACGTCGTCAAAACACTCAGCAGACTCGTCGTCAATGCCGGGGAGCAAGCTACTGAGCAACGGCATTGTAACCAGCAGAAGCGAGTCCTTTGTGGCAAAGTGCAAGATGCGGGTGTTGAACAAGGCAACAAGCAGCGGTTTGACGTTGATCAGCACGTACGACATTAACGGCAAAAGGCCCTTTAGCCACAAATGGAGCTGGGCATTGAAGTTATCGGGTCCCAAGATGTCAAACACCTTTGTGTACACCTCCAAGGTCTTTTTGTGGACACCCAGCGGTAATTGGAACAGGAGGCAGCGCGACAAGCAGTTGCTGATGGCCACTGACTTGGGGATCATGTGCAGGTTGTGTCCCAAGTCCAAGGCCTTCAAGAGTCTTGTCAAAAACAGAATGTAATCAGCCCACTCGACACAGGCCTCAAAATTGGTGAGCGACTTGTCAATAGCGGCGACATACTTGCGGTGCTTTGTGTCGTGCGGCTCCGCCAACGCCAAGTTGTTGATCTGGTGCTCAATGAGCTGTACTTGTTTGTCCATGTGGCTGTTACAGTTTGGCAGTGTGGATGAGATTTATGTGCGCGGCGCGGCGCGGCAAAAACAAAAGCGCGGCAAAAACAAAGTAGGCGCGGTTCTGCCACAAGCGGAAATTGGCAAGTGTTTTCTTGTCTAAGCGTTTCAGTTAGGAGCTGCTCGAGAGTCGGCAATTACTGCACTGTCTGTCTAGCCCCTGTGCTGCATGTACGGCTGTCAGCTCCAGAGTGGCACTTATCCGATAAGCTGAACACTGAAACTTATCCGATAAGTTTAAATATACTGCCTGAAAAAAGGTGTGTCTTGTATTCTGCAGCACCGTTGTTATCGTGCCGGAGGATTGAAAAGCTCGGTTTGAAAAATTAAGTCCATCTACTTGAGGTGCTTCAGGTCCACGTTCAGGTTCCTTGTGCGCTACCCGACCCAGTCTACAGTTTGTTACTATAATTTATATAGCCAGCTAACTCGTCATACATACATCAATTCCTCCTCAGTTGCGTATTGTCCTGTCACCTTAAGCAGCAATGGCCTTTGGCTTGGCAACACCAGTCTGGAAACCGTGCTTGAATCTTCTAGAAACGTGTTTCAAGTATGACATACGGCCAGTACCAGTAGTTCTTCTTCTCTTAGCTTTGAGAGCCCAGTTGTGAGATCTCATCTTAGCAGCTGGGTATCCACAAGAAGAACATGTCTTCTTTTGAACGTGGAATGAACGGCGTCCACATCTGTTACACAAGGTGTGGGACTTGTTGTTTTTCTTACCAAAAGATGGTGTACCCTCTGTTTTTGTTAGTACAATGTTGTGTATGTGTGGGTGGGTGCATATTTTTCACTCGCACCGAGACGTGTGTTGCAGCTTGTTCGAGGTGCGGCTGCAGTTTGTGCTGGCTTGATTGATTGGCTTAGTGGCTGTGACTGGAAATGATATCTTGTCTCTGTTTCACAATTTCATGTTCTTCTTGAAGCACTTGTCATTGCTCTCTTGTGTATCCTATTTCATTCAGTGTGCTGGTTTCCTTGCTGCTTTCTTGTCCCATGTTGCACTCGGCATTTCACACGCACGCTCCTCTGTATCTTGGTCTCAAACTCGTTGCAAACACATCCACTCTCAGACATCTATACTTACTAGACATTCTTGATTATATTATTATTGTACGTAAAAAAAAAAATCCACCAAAATTTTTTTGTTCACTTTTTCTGATGACGGGGTCACGTGTCTTTCACTGTCACAATACGCACGTGCATTCAACCGTTGTGCACGTGATGTGTCGCAGGGCGCACGATAGTTTGATAATTTTCCGCCCTAAAACCCACGGGGCAGTCCCCAGAAACCGCGTACTCGTCTCCTGGTGTGTCTACAGCAGTTCGTCAATTCATTAACATAGTGCCTACTTGAAGTCGCCGCCAAACCCGACGGGCGTCAACTCGGGGCCGCTCAAAACGCCCATAAACTTGTAGATTTTGCCCATAGCGCTGCCGCCCTTGTCGACCAAACGTCTGTACAGCTGGAAAACCTTCTCTTTTTCGGCGTCAGTGCTGACGCTGTCGATCAACTGCTGGGCGCGGTGTGCGATGCCGAGCTCGTGGAGAAAGTCACCCTGCTCTGTGGGGCCGTGGACGTGGACGTTGCCCAAATTGAGCATCAACTCTTTGATTCCCTGGAAATCGACATCTGCAGACAAGTCAGCGTGGCCCGGGTTGAGGAACGGCGAGACGATCTTGTGGTCGCGGATTCCGCGGAACGTGTTGATTGGAATCGTGTCCTTGGGGCCGTAGTCAACGAAAAGTGCAGCACTTGCCGGGTTCAGGACCAAAAACTCGTGGATTTTCTTGGCGTACATCAAGGTCTCTGGCAGGATCTCGCACCGGGACCCGAGGGGCAAAGCGTTGTGTCTTGGCGAGTTCAGGGGCAAGTATGCAGTTGTAGTCAATTTGGGCTCGATTGTCACGTTGAAACCGCCATTTTGGTAGTCCACAACACACTCGCGCCACCCGTCTTTGGTCTTTTCAAACTGCAAGATGGGCAACGCGTCGAAGAATTCGTGGCACACAACAAAATTGGCGCTGGACTTTAAATCCGATACAATTTCCACATCGAGCTCCGTTTCCACCCACACTACCTCGTCCCCCCACTGCGTGGTACACGTCCAGCCCACGTCCTGGGCGCGCAATGGCGCTGCTTCGCCACAGAGCACGTCTTTCTGCTTGTTGCGCAAAACAGGCAGCGCTTCAATGAGAATAACGCGAAATGGCAGTTCTTTGGCCAGTGGTGACGTGCGGTGGAGCCTGTGGAGCGTTTTCAAGGCGTCGTGCATCAACGTGCCCTTGCCCGGGCCAAACTCAATGAGGTTCGCCCTTTGAACTTGTCTTTGGGCAAAAATCGTGTAGAACCACACGCCCACCATTTCGCCAAACATCTGCGAGATCTCCGGGGACGTCACAAAGTCACCCAGCAGCCCCAATGGGTCCTTCTGGGTGTAGTACCCGAACTCCGGGTGCACCAAGCACGTTTTCATGTATTTGGAAAGCAGAATCGGCCCCGTTGTCTTGATCATCTCTCTGAGAATGTCTGTCAAGTTCTCCAACTTGATCTTTGGGGTTTTCGGCCGTGGTTTTGAGGCCACAGGGGCCTCCTGGGCCCGCGGCAGCACCGTGCTCAACCGCGCGGCGGCGCCTGCGCCAATTACCCGGGTCCCAGGGCCCAGGGCCCAGCTTCTGTGTCTAGCGAGCACTCTCAACATTGCAGTGTTTGGAGCTGAAAAATTGGCACGGAGCCGCCGCGATATCGGATTTCGAAAAATTAACACCCGTACACCCCAAGGAACTGGCACCTTAGGTTCAGTAAACACCCGTACATCACTAATGCGCCAGGGTCGAACGGGCCCAGCAGGCGGTTTTAGGTGTGTGTGTGTGTGTGTGTGTCAGCAGCGAGAGTACACGCACTGGGTTACTGGATGGCCGGGCCAGGCCAGAACGGGCCGTGCCGGGTCGGCTACAGCCGGTATTAAGCGTTTATTGATCAGGCACCGTAGTTGAGTCTGAAAATATCGTTCAAAACGTAGTAAGAGCTTCCTTCTGGCATCAAGTGGAAGACCTGGGAGTAGTTTTGTGGGTTTGACTCGTCGTCCATGAGCAAACGGCCGGTGACCAAGACAATGACATCGCCGTTGGCGCTGGCTGGTTGTGCGTTGATAGTGACGATCTCGTGAGCCACCTTTTGGAACGGCAAGGACTGTTGTTAGTATCGAAGACGGCAGGTGGGGCACGTGGCAAAGCAGGCCCCAAAGTAGGCCACAAAGTGGACGGCAAATTGTCATGGGTGCCAGGTCTGGTGACCAAATCTGGTATCCTGCTCAGCATGCCCAGCGTGCACCTGGCAAGCGGGCATCTCAGGGGTCCAAGACAAGCCAGAACACCTCTGGACAAGCCCAGAAATACCAGGAGACGTTGGAGCACGCCAGAAAGTGCCAGAACAGACCAGAACAGACCAGAACAGACCAGAACAGACCAGAACAATCCAAAACAATCCAAAACCCTGGGTCGCAGTCCCAATCGGGCCTAAATCAAATCAAATACTTACTGTCAACTTCTCAATGATAGCCTGGACACCTTGGAGCTCAGCGTTCTCGAAAGTGAGCATCGAGTCGTTTCTGTACAAGTTGCCAAGTTGACTTCTGTCTTGGTCAAACTGTTGGTAGTAGAAGTTTGTAAATTCGGCTGAATGTTAGATAACGCCAAACGGCAAAGTGCGTTGCTGGAAAGCAAATAAAAAACTCAAAACTTACTGGCAAGTGTGTTGAAATCCACTGTTTGTTAGCATCACGTCGTGCGCGTTGTGTGAGGCCCTCTGGCCACTGGGTGTCAGTACTTACTGGTTTGTGTGTTTGGCGAGTCGTGGAAATTTTTGGAACAAATGGCTCAGGGCTTGGTCGGTGCACGGGTGTCAGTGAATGTAACGAGGCGCCGCCGCCGCGCATTCGCCGTAGCCGCGCATCGCAGCATGTTTCCGCGCAGAGGCCGCGTCAGCTGTTACGGTGGCCGGCAGCAGCGACGGCAGCAGCGACGGCAGCAAAAAAAAAAAAAAAAATCATTGGCACCACGAACCGGATATCTCGGATATCTGGCAATACCTTTCGCTGTGCCCGCACCGGGCCCCCCGTGGCAGTGACCCCAGGCCGTGGTCAGCATTGTCATGTAGCTGGGTCCCTCACGTCTCGCGGGTACTCAGAATTTAAGGAGATCGGCGCAACTTTAAGCTCAGGAGAATCTGGAACCCGGGGCCGAGGTCAGACAAGAGCCAGCGATCCCAGCAGTCCCAATACTGCAGTCACCACAAATCGCTGTCGTGCTATATATTCACCAAAGAGCTCGTAGGCTTTTTGTGCCGGCAGCACCTTATACCAGAGGAAGGACCTCACGGTACCTGGTGAGAGCTGTCTCTGCAGCAAAAAGGCGACAGAAACGGCTGCAGTTTGCAGGAGCTGGAGACAAAGCTGCTGTGGCCAGCAGCCATACGCACCTGGGTGTTTTAGTGCAATCCCTAAGGTGAGGGAATCAGAGTGACTTAGAACGAGATAACGACCGATAATGACGTCGGCTCGCTGCCAGCAGCACTATTTAAACGGGCCAGAAGACCTGTTGATTTAGACGGATCGTTTCAGACCAAATCAAAACAGCTCTTCAGATCAGTTCACTACAGCTCTTCAAATCAGTTTACTTAAGCCAGACACTCCACTTCTTACAATGCGCAGCAACAGGGTGCAGATCAACTTTATGGACAGACACTCAAGAGTCACCAAGTACAGCCGTGTCCGGAAATACGAGGACTTCTTGATGCTCATTGCCAGAAACTACGGGTTTCATTTCTCCACGCGGATCATGCAACACAACTTGATTGCGTCCAAACAAACTGATGGACTCAAAATCAGCTTGGACGCTATCAACTGGAAGAAATGGGTCCGGCCCGGGTGCGTAATCGTAATAAACTCCTTGCCGGAGTACTCTATGTGGTTCAAAAACATCTATGACTGCCCAAGGGACGATAAGGGGCTTCCAATAGATGAATTGGACTAAAAAAAACAGTCAAAACAAAAAAACATTGAGTCTAAAAGAGTGTTTAGGCCAAAACGCCTGGACTAGGTATCAAGACTAGGCACCTAGACTGGTGGCCCATACATTACCAAGATAACAAAACCAGAGTAAAACGAACAGAACAAAACGAAGGCTGACTAAACGTTGCTCATCATACACTTGCTCAAAAACACAGGCCGTTGCTCGGACCATTGCTCACAAACTTGCTGATAGATTGCTAATATATTGTTGTACTGCCGTAGACTAGTGTCTTCCAAGTGCTGCTGCCGGGGACTGCTGTTCACAAGTCCAAAGCCTCTACCTGGCCCTTGTACCTCGTGTTGTGCTCTAAAAACACACTTTTGCACCCCACAATGTCCAAATCAAGACGGTTTTTCAGCTTTTGCAAGACCTGCTCGACACACGTCAACGTCTCTGCTAACGCGTCGGCAAGAACCGCGACGCCCAGGGTTCTACCAGTGCGATTTTGCACATAGCAGTCGGCCAAAATTGCGCTAAATAAATCACCCAGTCCATAAAATTTGGACTCAATTTTATCCACAGAAAACGTCACCATCGCGGCCTCGGGGAAACACACGCCCACACAGTAGAGCTTGCCCGCGGCCTCGATCAGCGTTATGACCAATTGCGGTACCTGAGGGTACAATTGGTGGAATTTCGCCACAAGGTTCTTGATGTCGCGCAAATCGTGCAATTTCTCCAGAATCAACGTCTCGAACTCAAACTTGTTGGGCGTCGCCAAGAAAACACTGCCCAGTAGCAAAACATGCTTCACCTCGGGCACCATTTGCTCTGAGACGTAGAGCCGATCGTTGTCGCCAAGCACTGGGTCAAAAAACCACTTGACGTTATCGTTGAGTATTTTGCACTTTTTGTAGATTTGCTGAACCGTGCGCAACGTAGCGGCACTGGTGATGTACCCCGTGAGCAACACCGTGTGCTGCTTGCCACTGTTGTGTGCGATCTTGTCGTAAATCGCCATCAACTCCTCGGCGGGGTAGCTGGTGCCGGCAAAACTGCCGTAGGCCGGGTGATTCGAGAACTGGACGGTGTTCAAGGCGTCGACGTCCCAGCCACGGAGCTGGAGCGGGAACGTGGCTGCCTTGTTGCCCACGTAGCCGTGCACGACGTGCGACTGCACTGATAGGAAGCTCATTGTGGACTGCACCAAAGCAGATTGAGTAGACTCAAGCGCGGCAAACGAGGGCCGGGTAACACATCGGAACTTTTCAGATCCAAAATAGGGCCCTCGCGAGATCCAGACATTACAAAATAGATGCAGATACAATTCCGCGCATGCTGCGCAGGCTCTGGTCCGGGTAACTCATCTCCGCCCCAAGATGTTCAACCAAGTGCAGATACGATACGATGGCTTCACCAATGATAAACAAACAAGAGTTTTGCACGGTGTTCCCAGAACCCGTGCCTTTGAAATTTGTGCCGAGCCAGCGCTACAGCTGGGGCGTGGCCACACGCTGGGCGGCGCAGCAGTCGTTCGAAACCGTTCCAGAAGAAGCAGTTTTGTTGGCGTTCAAAAACTTGCTGGATTTCCACGCCCAGGTTGCAAGTTTCTACGCCGACAGCGTGCGAGACCATTTTGAGACACATTGCAGGGCGTTGTTCCACACAATGGGCAGTGGCAACAGTGCCGGCGACGCCCACGCCCAGATCGAGTGGCTTGTGGAGAACATAGGAGGCCTCAGAGAGCTCTATTTTGCGCCAATGAAGTTTATGGAATTGGGCGTGCTGGAGCGCGTTGTGGAGCGTGTGGTGCTGGCGTTGGTGCGCGAGCAGTGGAACGCGCACGGTGAGCACGCGGTGCGGTTGTGCGAGATTGTGGAAACGCTTTTCCGCGCCCTGGGCGGCAGCGGCAGCAGAGACGCCAGCACTGGTGCCGACGGTGCCCGCAGCGATGTTTGGCGGCTCGTGGCGACGTTGCAGCAGTACGGGTTGGCGCGCGAGGTGCAGCACGCGGTCTTGAAGGCCGCAGATCGCGTTTTGAAGACCCACGTGGTGCAGAACTACACACAAGTGTGGGACCGGCGTGTTTTGGACGAGATCTTGCAGTTTGTGGACGCGTGCTTGGTGCAAACGACGACGGCGCTCTGCCCCGAGCTTGAGCTGGCGCCATTGTGGCGAGATCTTGTGCTGGCAGCCAAAACGACGCTTTTGAGGCTCCGCGTCAACGAGTTGTACGGAATTGTGCTTGCGTACCCGCACTCGGTGCCGGCGCTCGAGGAGATCAAGGCCTGTTTGGAGACCAGCGAGGAACGCGCACGGTTGGCACGTACTTTCAGTGAAACCGTGCAGCGCAAATTGCTTCACCCGGGCGTCAACACCGTCGACATCATCTCGTGCTACATTTTGATGATCAAGAGCTTTCTTGTGATCGAAAAGAAAGGCGCGCTATTGGACAAAGTGTGCCGGCAGACGCGCAAGTACCTCAAGGAGAAAAATGACACCATCCAGTACGTTGTGCGCGGATTGCTCGACAACAATGACAACAACGAGCTTCGCGCCTTGTCCAACGAGTTGCAGGGCGCGTCCTCAGCACAATCGCACGCTGCTACAACTGGTTCTGAGACCCTAAACAAGGTCCTGGCTCAGATCCTGGCTCAGGTCCCAGCTTTGGCCCAAAACTCGGTTTTGACCGAAGCAGAGGAGCTTTTGTGGGTGCCAGACCCCGTGGACGCGCTTCCAGATTTCAAGCGCAACAAAGTGGGCGATATAGTGGACTCCGTGATCTCGTTGTTTGACTCCAAAAACTACTTCATCAACGAGTTTTTGAAGTACTTCTCGAAGCAGTTGCTCAAGATCGAAAAGTACAACCTCGAGCCGATCTTGGCGAAGTTGGAGCTCCTCAAGCAGAAGTTGGAGAATAGCAGCGAGTTCAGCAGCTTGGACGTGATGATCAAGGACATTGTGGAGTCTGAGAGATTGGACAACGATTTCCAAAGAGCTACAAACGGCGAGTACGGCAAGTACCATGCAACGGTGGTCTCGTACTTGTTCTGGCCCCATGATTTGGTGCAAAAGGTGAAAAACACCCAGTTCGAGTTGCCACAAGCCATTTTGGAGGCCGAAAAACGGTTTGCCGAGCAGTTTGAAGTGTCCAAGGCAAACAGAAAAGTCGAACCAATCCATTGCCTAGGTACCGTTGACTTGCTGCTCGAATTGCGCGATAGAACCCTCAACTTCAAGGTAACGCCAGACTTGGCCACAGTGATATGCCTATTTGACGGGGCAGAAACTGAGGTCACAGTGGACGAGATTTGTGCAAAAACGCGCATGCAGCCGCGCATGGTAAAGGACGCCTTGGAGTTTTGGGAGAAGGAAGGCGTGGTTTCTGAGGCCCTGGGAAAGTACCGTGTTTTGGAAACGGAAAAGGACCTGGGAGTGGGGGTGAAACTGCACACGGTGAACGAAATGGCAGACAGCCTCGAGAAGGAGGAGACAGACACGTACAAGCTGATGGAGAAGTTCCGGCCGTTCATCAACGGGATGCTCACGAACTTGGGTGTGATGAACGTGGAGAAAATGCACAATTTCTTGTTGATGGTGGTGCCAAAAGAGCTCAATTTTGCTTGCACCGTGGCCCAACTCGAGGAGTACCTCGTGCACCTTGCCGACGAGGACGTGTTGGAGAGCTGCGGCGGCCACAGCTTCAAGTTGAAGTGAGCGCAGTATTGTGTAGCTAACGAGTTTATGACCTAGAGAAGTGTAAGGAGTGGCAGGCACCTGGCGCGAGACCTGGCCTGGGTCTGGTCCTGGGTCCGGCCTGGGTCCGTGTGGGTATGGGCCGGGTAACTCTATAAAAATCTAGTATTATCCGATAAATTTCGAAATGTGTGTAGTAGCGCCGCTAGTAGCGCTCCCAATGGGGTCTCCGCCCGGGTAACTGCACGACGCTTTTTCGCCGATTTTTTTTTTTCAGCTCGCTTGACAAAACTCCAGACCATGTCAGCGAAACAGAGTGTGCTTTTGGGCACAATTCTCAAGGACAGTGTCTCTAAAGAGGCGCGTGTGCAGCACAAGCAGCAGCTTTTGAAGAACATGCTTTTGAGGGTGAACCAGGTGAAGGAACGTCAGGCGGAAAGCTCGGAAATCAACGGGAAGTTGAAGAGCAGTTTTTTCAACAAGGGTAACAGTTTGCAGTCGTTGAACGATCTCAGCATGTTCAAGCACCAGATTTTCAAGTTCAACAAGTCGTTGGAGATCAACACAGTGCTCTTGGATCGCCGGGTGAGTGATTTGCTCAAAAAGTACGTTTGTGTTAGTCTTGAAATGGACAAGAAGAACAAGCTGGGCAAGGGCGAAGGCAGCAGCAAGGACACGGCCAATATTGTGGACATGAAGACGGTGAACCCGATCTACATGTCGTCGCCGGTTTTCAAGCACTCGCCAAGTAAAGTGGAGATCAGTTTCTTCTACTACAACAACTTTGACACGAGCAACCGTTTTTACAACAAAAAGGCCAAGTACTTTGTGCCGGTGATCACACAGTTGATGACGTCGTTGCTGGACTCTGGGTCGCACCACAGTTTGGCGTTTGCACTCGAGCAGTACTACGGGAAGCCCGTGGTGATCAAGCCAAAGAAGTTGAAATACGTGTTCAACAACAACGAAATCTTGACACAGTACATCAGCAAGCAGATCCGCGTGCAGCCAAACTTTGCCTCGCGGTTGGCCAGAACGTTGAACGACATTGTGCCGCAGATCAACGACGAAAAACGCGCAGTGAACTATAACTTGAAGCTTGTGGAGAAAACCGAGTCGAAGCTCAAGGCAGCCAAGAACCAGGTGAGAAACGGGTTTGGCAAGTTGGACGTCACGTCGCTTTACAAGAACGACACGGTCCACGAGACGGGTAAGGACTTGTTGATGTACAAGTACTTGGTCGGTGCCCAGATCACCCACAAGGGACGTTCCATGAGAAAAGCGGCCATTGCGAGATCACAAAAGGAGTACTTCTTCAAGGGAACTTTGCGCAACAAGATCTACAACTACAACGTGTTGAGCAACCGGTACAAGATGAACTTCTTGAAGAGCAACATCAGCGTGAACCAGTGTGCCCAGGTGACACGTTACGGTAAATTGAACGTGGCCATCAAGTCCAACTACGTCTAGGCGGGTTGGTGCTGGCCAGCAGGTGTAAATAGTGTGAATAATACGAGGCACAGCAGGTTGTAGCGAGCTGAACGTGTGTAGACAGGAGGGTGAGGATGAGGATGAGGATGAAGATGAAGATGAAGATGAAGCTGAAGTGCGACTTTTGGCAACTCTGGAGTGGCCACGGCAGTGTATAAGGCAGCCAGTCTCTGGAACAAGACCAGATCTACTGCGTGCAGCCTGGAGTGGCTCACTGTAGGGCTGTGTGGCTGGTGGCTGGTGGCTACTCGTGCTAATGCGTTTATATTCATTTCCGTACCTAAACTCACCACGGCCACCACGTAACAGATCTATAAGTATGCTGGCAGTCACGCGCGGGGCCACGGAAAGATGCAAAATGTGCCACTGGTGTCTCAGGGTCAAAACTCCTCGTACCGCTGCATCAACAACCGTTTGTACTCGGCCATGTCGTTGTCCCACAACTGTGCGGCCTGGGCGTTCAACGGCGACTTGTTGTTTGGCTCGCCCAACAAGGACTGCAACGACAACAAGATCGTCTGCACGTTGTAAATGGCACTCCACTTCTCTTTCAAGATATCCAAGCAGATGTTGCCACTCATGTCGACATTCGGGTGCCACATTGGGCTCACAAACTTCACAAGCGGCGCCTTGTACGGGTAATTAGATGGGAACTCCAAGCTGATCTTGAACCGCAAGCCCTCGTACGGGGTATCAGCCGGCCCTTGTATCGTGCCAAACCACTTCAACAAATTGGAGTCTGACTCTGGGAACGCAGAAATGCCTGGCGTTTTACTAAACATGAGCTGCACCAACTCAGACTGAAGCCTCTTTGTTACTGAATGACCATCTTTAACCGTGCCCGCGTGCTGTGATATCACTGAGTTCATTCTGTTCTTTTGTCTTGTGCTCTTTTGTGGTCCTTGATCCCGCACAACTCGTTGCAGACGGCTGGCTATTTAACTGGTACTACTCTTTGGTTTCTGTTCTCGTTCGGGCCCCTGTCTGCAGCATCTTGCATATTTTTGTAAACACGCCCACGAATTCGGCAATATGTAAACTGCGCAGCGCTGTGGCGGGATCGGGCTGCTGGTGTTTGGCAAAACCCTGTTGCTACTGCTACTGGTGCTACTACTGCTGCTGCTACCATGACGGCAGCGGCGCCAGAGGCCGTGGCGGCCAGCGCGGCAAAACGTGGCTTTTTTTGTGCTGAAAGTGAAGTTTTGTGTGAGTTTGACCTTTTTTCTTTCACTTTGTAGCGCTATTTATTATTGCATTTAAATGTGCTTTTTCCATGTACTGCGATTATTTTTACTAGTAGCGCTGTATACTCAAAACGCACTTTCGCTGCGCGCTCGTTTCGCTGTGTACCCTCTATTTCTGGTATAAACACTATTGACGACTCTGAGACGAATGAGGTAAACGCACTATTGGGCGCCGCAAGTGCTTGCGTAAAAACGGCAACACACAACAGCGGAGCGGCAACTGGGCGCGGTAAACGCAAAAATTGAAAAATTTACCGTAATTGTAATGGGTGTTAGGGTGTTAGGGTGGGCGAGTGGGTGGGTGTTATTGGGTGTTTGGGTGCACAAGTGTCAAGTTCTGAAAAATTGTGCTCCGAGGACGATGCTGGACCGGCCAGCGGCAGCGTGCCTACGCAGGTGCCAGCACCGGCTTCAAACCTTGGAAACCTCTAAATTTGCATTTTTTTTAACCTTGGAGTTTCCTACTGAGTTTGTTCACCTTTATTTTGTGTGCACCTTTTTGTTACTTTCGCTATTCTCCCTCGCATTTTTACCTAACTACTTTTTTTTGTGTGTGCAAACCCCTACCTTATTAGTCATCGGTCAGGTCAGCTTGCATTTTTCACTTTTTCACATGATCATTACTCATAAGCGGAAACGCACTATTTAAAACTCAGCAACTAATTTCCACTTTGTGCAAAAAATTTAACCACTAAATTTCACCCATCCGCACAAATTCAGCAAAATGACCTCGCCACAACCTATTGCAAAGTCATTGAAGGACTTGGACATCAACGACAATGTTGTTTCGACCTCACCAACACATCTCTCGCTCAGTATTGGCCAGAGACTCGTGAACAAACCCGTGAAGGCGCTCAGACCATTCATCAAAGATGAAATCAAGATCTTGCTCTTGGAAAACGTCAACAAGACCGCCGTGGAGATCCTCACGCAGCAAGGGTACCAGGTGGAGTTCCACAAGACCTCGTTGCCCGAGGACGAGTTGATTGAGAAGATCAAGGACGTGCACGCCATCGGAATTCGTTCCAAGACCAAGTTGAGTGAAAAGATCTTGAAACACGCCAACAACTTGCTTGTTATTGGGTGTTTCTGTATCGGTACCAACCAGGTGGACTTGGAGTACGCCGCTTCTAAGGGAGTGGCAGTTTTCAACTCGCCATTCAGTAACTCGAGATCCGTGGCTGAGCTTGTTATTGGTGAGATCATCGCCTTGGCCAGACAGTTGGGCGACCGTTCTATTGAGATGCACACTGGAACCTGGAACAAGGTCAGCAGCAAGTGCTGGGAGATCCGTGGGAAAACGCTTGGAATTATCGGATATGGTCATATTGGGTCCCAATTGTCCGTTTTGGCCGAGTCTTTGGGTATGAACGTGTTGTACTACGACGTTGTGACCATCATGGCGCTTGGTAACTCGAAGCAAGTCGACTCCTTGGACGAGTTGCTCAGAAAGTCTGATTTCGTGACGTGCCACGTGCCAGCAACAAAGGAGACCCAGAATATGTTGTCGACGCCTCAGTTTGCCGTCATGAAGGAGGGCGCTTACGTCATCAATGCGAGCCGTGGTACAGTTGTCGACATCGACGCGCTCGTCAAGGCCTTGAAAAGCGGCAAGATCGCTGGTGCCGCTTTGGACGTGTACCCACACGAGCCTCCAAAGAACGGTGCTGGGTTGTTCAGCAACAACTTGAACTCGTGGACCAGCGAGTTGGTTTCGTTGCGTAACGTCATTTTGACCCCACACATTGGTGGGTCCACCGAAGAGGCGCAAAGTGCAATTGGCATTGAAGTGGCCACGGCTTTGAGCAAGTACATCAACGAAGGTGCCTCCGTTGGTGCCGTGAACTTCCCAGAAGTCTCGTTGAGACACTTGGACTTGGACCAGGAGAATTACGCCAGAGTCCTTTACATCCATCAGAACGTGCCGGGTGTGTTGAAAACGGTGAACGACGTGTTGTCGAGCCACAACATCGAGAAGCAGTTCTCCGAGAGTAGAAAAGACATTGCGTACTTGATGGCGGACATCTCGAACGTCAGCGAGAAGACTATCGAGCTGTTGTACGAGCAGTTAAACAAGACGCAGTACAAGATCAGAATAAGATTGTTGTACTAGTGGTGCTGCTGACACATGGACTTTAAGACACCCGGGACGCTGGAGACGGCGCTGGACAATATACAAACGCAATTAGTGCATGTAGACGGCCAACGGTCTGATAGTTCTTTGGGATTCTGTTTTTGTCCTTGTTTTGTTGTATGTTCTTTTTCTATGTTCTTGATTTATACCACTATATAAACTCTTATGTGCTAAGCAACTTGTAGCAAAGTTTCAGAGCTGAGTTTTTCTGCACTGACTTTTTCTGCACTGAATATCTCTGCAACAAATTTTTGCAACAGATTTTCTGCAACAAAATCTCTGCACTGAATTTTCTGCACTGAGTTTTCTGCACTGAGTTTTCTGCACTGAATTTTCTGTAGTAAATTTTTCTTCAAATTCTTTGTAGAATTGATTCTGCACCAATTCCACAAGTAACAATTTTGTCTCATTCTGAATCATCTCCTTCAGTTTGTCTCTATGCCAGCCCCTCAGATCCCAGCGCCTCAACTCGGGCCTGTGTGCTCTGAGCCTGGATCTGATTTTGCGCGGAAAACTCAAAACTCCGCTCAAAATTTACATTCGACATTGCTAGTTGCTGATTGCTATGTTTCGCGACAGAACAAACTTGTACATCTCGTACAGAAGAACGTTTCCTCACCACGAGAGACAAGAGCGTGATCCGTTCTCCAGCCTCCCAGAGGAGGAGCGCGGTTTAGCTGTTGACGTGGACAGCGACGGTGAGAACATCGAAATGTCAAGTTTGCCTCCACCGTTTATGGACGTTTCTGACCAAATCGACACAACGCTTCAGGAGATTGCGGATAAAACGGAGGTTTTGAACAAGTTGTACAAGAAGAACTTGCTACCGGGGTTCAATGACCGCACAAGCGATGAGGAGGAGATTGAGAATTTGAATTACGTGATCACGACCAAGTTCCAGACCAGTTTTCTGATGATCAAGAGATTGGAGTCGTTTGCCGCGCGAACCACCAATAAGTCGGAACTTGTGATGCTTGATAACGTAAAGAAGAACTGTGCGCTTAAGATCCAGCAGGCGTCGTCAAACTTTCGCAAGTTGCAAAATAACTACATTAAGTTTTTAAAAGAGGAGGACTTCGAGCCCATTGGCAACAAGGAGTATGACCCGGTGGCGGAGGAGTTGGAGAGTGTGGCTGTGGAACAGTACTCAAGGGACGCGTTGCACCAGACCCAAACACGGCTTGGAACACAGTTGGACGCCATTGTGAGGCAAAGAGAAGTGGAAATCAACAAACTTGCCAAAGGAGTGTTAGAAGTCTCTGCGATATTCCGCGAGATGCAGAACTTGATCATTGAGCAGGGCACAGTTCTTGACAGAATCGACTACAACTTGGAGCAGAGCAAGGCAAACTTGCGGGGTGCAAACAAGGAGTTGAAGCGGGCCACGGACTACCAGAAGCTGAACAACAAGTGCAAGATCATCTTGTTGTTGCTCTTGGTGGTTGTGGCGTTGTTCTTTGTACTATTGAATAAGAAGAGTGGCGGGGGAAGCTCCAGTCCGGCGAAACCAGATCCAAAGCCAGACCTGGGCTCTAATCAGGAAGACTCCAACCAAGGTGACTCCAACCTGGAAAACTCCAATCTGGGCAGTCTTGACGAGAGATTCGCACGTATACGTATAGTATAGCACAAGTGAGCCACAGTAAAGGCACCTGTGGCAGGCCAGCCTTTTGCTGCTGCTTCAGCAAACACACACACGCACACACACACATACACGTCACTCCATAACACTTGCCGTTTTACAGTCTGTAAGCGTTCCCGTGCAGCCGCAGCCGCAGGGCTTGGTTCACTACGGCGTAGTCTCCATTTTATCGTATTCCGTACAGTATATGCCACAAGTCAAGAACCAGCTTCAGCTGCCGCCGCCGCCACCACCATCTCCACCTCCTCCACCTCCATCTCCGCCACCACCGCCGCCATCAAACCACCCGCCACCATCAAACCACCCGCCGCCGTCCCCGCCACTAAACCACCCGCCGTCAGATGTGCCACTATACCCAAGGTCGCTCAGGTTCCCACCTCTGTATTTTGACGAGCCAAACATAACGCTGAGTTTTGTGCCAAGGCTAACACTTGGCTTTCTAGGGCGGATCACCTCAATTTCATCTTTGTCTTTTTTGAACACTTTGCCGAGCAAGCCCATTGAGATAAGATGTAAATCTACAGGATTTTGGGTTTTTATATTGGGTTTTTTTTTATTTGACTTTTTAGGCAACTTTATATCGGATACTCCAGCGGGGTGACCAATTTGACGGTACCTACGTAATGTAACAAAAGTGACCAGAAAGCTCCGATCTAGGAAACTCTGGATGCAGCACGATCGGTCAACTTCCAAAGCTCACTACGTTGAGGAATCACCATTCTATAATATTCTATACAAATTGTGCCACAACCACAAGTCAAGAGCGTGGCCTCAGTCGCCGCCGCCGCCGCCAGAGTCTCCACCACCACCAGAGTCTCCACCACCACCAAAATCTCCACCACCACCACCAAAATCTCCTCCTCCTCCACTATCTCCGCCATGGTGTCCATTGTCGTGGTGGTGACCGCCGTGGTGTCTGCTGTCGTGGTGGTGTGTGTCGTTGGTGTTGTTTAGATCATTTTGCCAGTGAGCACCACCAACTCTGGCGGCATGACCGCTCCCAGACTTTTCTGCGCGTCTTTTTTTCTTTTCGTCGTGTTTTTTGAACAAACCGGAGAGAAGTCCCATTTAGTTGTAAGTCTGATGTAAATCTGCTGTAGATCTAAGGCTTATAAATCTGCAAAGCGTTAGGGGTCTGTCCAGTTTATATATCGGATATCTTAAAAATTTGACTTTTCTAGGCAACTTTTTGTTGGAACCTGCGGGGGTGTCCGACATGACGGTTCCTGCGTGGCGTAGCGAAAATAGTGACCAAAAAGGTCTCATCTAGGAAAGCCCAGCTGCGGTTGGGTCACGGCTCCCAGCTATCTAGGCTCAGAAAGTTGAGGCCTGAGACTGATACGCAGAACATTCTCTGAAGAAGCTTTTTGCCAAAAATGAAGCGTTCCTAGTAATTCTGTCGTGTACGTGTGAGTCCATGTACGCATTCGAGGGTTTTAAGTTTTTTCGGGTGGTCTGAATTCAAATTCAGCACTAATTACACCAGAGTTTGCTACGCTAAGTACTCATTCTCCATTTTATTGTGGTTTCTATACCTAAAGCCCAGAAACACGGCCTCAGCAGCCGCCCCCACCACCGCCAGAGTCTCCACCACCGCCAGAGTCTCCACCGCCCGAATACCCACCACTGTCAGAGTATCCTCCTCCAGAGTATCCTCCTCCGGAGTCTCCACCAGAATATCCACCAGAATATCCACCATCGCCCGAGTCTCCACCACCAGAATAACCTCCTCCTCCACTATCTCCGCCGTGGTGGCCGCCGTCGTGGTGGTGGTGGGTGTCGTGGTGGTAGGTGTCGCTGGTGTCGATTATATTATTCTGCCCGTGAGTACCACCAACTCTGGTACCTGTTCCGCCGCTAGAGTACTCTTTGCGTCTTTTTTTCTCTTCAATGCGTTTTTTGAAAATAGTGGCTAAGAGTCCCATCTTGTTCTGAATCTGCTTTAAATCTGCTGCAAATTTAAGGTTTGTGGATCTACAAGATATTTAGGGTTTGTTGAGGTTATATAGTGGGTTGTTCCTTCTTGACTTTCTTGGCAACTTTTCGTTGGATTTTGCGGTGGTGGCCAGTTTGGCGGTACGCGGCGTATTGCAGAACCCTCAAAGTGTGGTGACATCATCTGGAACCAGGAGCCGGGGCTGCTACCGGGGACTAAACGTTGGAAGGCCTCGGTACCTGCTGGCTTGGCCGCGACATCACGGTGTGTTACCCGGCCATATATTGTACCGTGCTGCAAAGGGTCCAAATTGAGAGAACCTGGGTACCATAACAGTGATTTGAACTGCCAATCTGGGAAAGCCCGGCTGCAGCACGGTCATGCAGCTCCCAACAGTTTAGGCTCAAAAACGTGAGGCTGCAAGTGATGAAGCTTATGTCAAAAATGAGGTGTTCCCAGGATCCCCGTTGTGTATGGCTCGGTTTATGTACGCGTTTGAACAATTCAAGTTTTGTTGAGTTTTCTGAATCCATGTTCAGTACTTATTACACAAAGGGCTACGCTAAGTGAGCATTCTTTATTTCATTGTGCTGCAAAGGATCCAAATTGACGTTACCTGCATAGAATAACAAGAGTGATTTGAAAATTCCAATCTGGGAAAGCCAGGCTGCAGCACGATCATGCAGCTCCCACAAATTTACTACATTAAGTTATTTCTATTTTATTGTGGGTTTTATATACTAGTTGCCACAGGCCAATGGCTTAGCCTCAGTAGCTGCTGCTAGACCCTCCGCTGTCTCCTCCGCTGCTGCTAGACCCTCCGCTGTCTCCTCCGCTGCTGCTAGACCCTCCACTGTCTCCTCCGCTGCTGCTAGACCCTCCACTGTATCCCCAACCGCTACTGCTAGACCCTCCACTGTATCCCCAACCGCTACTGCTAGACCCTCCGCTATGTCCACCACTGGTGCTACTGTGATAGCCGCCACTGGTGCTGGTCAGTGAGAAAAGACCCCCAGCTGTGGCGCTGTCTCCGCCACTGCTACTGCTGTCTGCACCGCTGTGCTTATTGTCTTTGCAGTGGCTACTGTCAGGTTGGTCAGCGTTGATTACATTGTTCCAGTAGGCATTTTGAGTTCCGGGATTGTACCTGACACCACTGTTCTGAGGGCGACTCTTTTTTTTTTCATCGCGTTTTTTGTCGTCACTGTCTCCACCACTGCTGCTGCTGTGATAGCCGCCGCTGCTGCTAACTGTACCATTGTGCTTACTGTCTTCGTATGGAATACTATCGGGTGGGTTGGCGTTGGCAGCACTGACCCGGTAGGCGTTTTCAGATCCTGGATTGTACCGGCTGCCACTCTTCTCGTTGTCAGTGTATCCGCCACCACTGTTATGAGGACGTCCTCTTTGCTTTTGTTTTTCATCGCGTTTTTTGAACATACTGGATAAAAGTCCCATTTTGTTTTGAATCTGCCTCAAATCTGCTGTGGATCTAAGGATTGTGAATCTGCAATGTATCTGGGGTCTGTTTGGTTTATATAGTGAGTTCTTCTCATCTAACCTTTTGACAACTTTTTCTCGGATACGGCGTTGGTGGCCAATTTGACAGTACGCGGCGTATTGCTGAGCCCTCAAAGTGTGGTGACATCATCCGGAACCAGGACCTGAGGGCTGCTGCCGGGAACAAAACGTTGGAACGTCTCAGCGTTTTCTTTCTTGATCCAGCGACGGCCGCGGCATCAATGCAGTTACCCTGCCAACGCGCGCGCACAAAAATTAAATTAAAAAAAAATGTGTTTGCACAACGCCAAATAAACCCAGAAAAGTAGCAATAGAGTAGCAATAGCAATAGCAATGGCAGAGGCAGTTCCAAGAGTAAACGCGTCGTTGTTGCAGCAGTATACAGACAGAATAGTGAGATTGGTTGGCAAGGCGCAGGTGGTGCTGGACTCAAAAGTGGAGTTCGACAGCAACGGGCCAGTGACACTCATGTTGCCACCAAACTTGAGCATGAACGAGCACACGTACTACGAGGTCACTGGTAGGGTGTCAGCTGACGGCGTGCGTGTTTTGGACTCGGTGGAGGTTGGCGACAGTATCAACGAGAAGGCCGCCGAGGGGTTGGTGAAGTACTGCCAGAAATTTCCCGAGTTGTTTGCGAGCTAGAAGGGTATGAGTATTTAATTGATGAGTTGATGAATTGTGTAAGCAGAGGCGGTGGGTCTTGTGTAGCTGGGTGCCGGGTGCCGGGTGCCGGGTGCCGTGGGACTGGGTGTGAAGGATCTGTTTGAGGAAATGGGTCCCATAATTTGAAGGCTCCGAGTCCACGTATACTTACACCTGACACTGTTGGTTCTGGACTCTAGTGAGTCAGGAGAGCACCGCGAGCTACAGAAAGAAAGCTACCAACAATCGTAAAATGAGTTATTGAACTGTACAATATGTAGTGCCGTTTTTTGCTCAATAAATAAGCAGTCGTGTATCGAAAGATAACAACAGGTACAAATCGACAGCAAGCTCAAACTTTACAACATTCATTGAGACAGACATTCAAAGACATACTCAATATGACTGACGCAGGCTCCAGATACTGAGAATGTCCAAATCATTGACATAAACCAGATAGCTGAGACGATTCAGGTCTCTGCGATAGTTGGCATCAGCAAGTGCTCAGAAAACCGCACCATCTATACGTGGCCGAGAACAGATCAATGCAGCGGATTGCCCGTTTTGCCCGTATTGCAACTGTCGTAAACTCACCTTTTCGACCCAAAAACACTTTATTTGTCGCTTTTTTTCAGTTCTTCGCTCCTGTCCCAGTACCCAGTGATACTAGTGGCGGCAAAGCGGCCCACAACAAAGCTCGCGAGCCAATAAACGTACCCGAAATGGTGCACAATATTGATAAAACCCGGGCCCGGACAAACGCCAAGCAATCCCCAGCCAAGGCCAAACAAAGCATTTCCAAACAAGAACAATGGCGGAGTGTGTGAGGACGTAGCAACGCTGAACAGCGGCACCAAAAGCGGTTTTTCAATGTACCGCCACACGACGATGTTGGGAAGTACGGCAAATACCATAATGAGCAGCAAGGACGGGTCAAACTGCGCAGGTCTCAAAAACGACAAGAACCCCACAGTTTTCGCCACGTTGACCATGCCGGCGACGTGTAAGCCGAGCCCAAACAAGAACCCGCTCAAAATTCGGTTGTAAACTTTCAAAAACTCGACTGCCGCGTTGCTGCGCAGACTTACGGCCACCCGGGACAAAAGTGGCAACACCACGTAGACCTGGGCAGCTGCGGCGGCCAACACGGCAACGAGCCAGCTATTTTGGAGCAATTGCCAGTTGAGCTCAAGGGTGTAGTTTGGCACTCCTCGTGCACCAAAATCACCAAAGATGGCACCTAAGTTGCCGAACATGACCACTGCAGCAGCAAAAGATGCAAACGTTGCCGTAGCTACCAACGATCTCTTACGGAGCTGCGAAAGCCCTGCGATCATGTGTCCTGAGGTGCACCCGCAGCCCCATTTTGTCCCAATTCCCACAATAAAGCCCAGAACGCAGAGGATGCCCGTTTGGCTGAACAAGCCGCTGGTCACAAGCACAGACTCGGGGTTTTGTGGTACAAACTGCGGCAATAGCTTTTTGACAAAAAACGACGAGCCCAAGACTCCCAGAGCCACCTGGACGGCGGAACTGGCCATTGTGACAAAGTTGTAGACCAAAGAGGAGAACCCAATGGTTTCTCCCAACTGCCAGTAGTAGTTTGTGGTGGCGAACTGGATGAGTGCGGCCCCTACTGCGGTTTCAATTACTGTGAACGCCATTTTGATAGATTTTGAACCCTGATTTTCCTTTAAATGAAAAAAAAAGCAAACCCCGAAATTGCGAATCGCGGGGTTTGCGGACCACGATTGCGCAAGCCTGTGATGCTAGTGATGCTTGTGGCTCCAAAGTCAGCTCAACATCCTCTGGTGCCAGCTATACCCAGGAAAACATACGCAATTGATATCATATGCAGCAGAGAGTGAATAGTGGGTTGCACAATATAAGGAACGTGCCAGGGAACGTCCCAAACAGAGCTAGAAAATCAGCTTTTAAACATGTCTGGCAATACGCAAACCATGAATCCTATTTAGGGACTGGTTTCTGGAGCACCCGGCCACATTCTGGCCAGAGTCTGAGTCTGAGCCAAATAACCAAATGCCTTATCCGCTGTTTCAGCTGTTACATCTCCGTTTAACCACTTCTCTTTGGCGTGCAATCAAATATTCCTGGAAATTTCCACTCAACAATGCCCAAATACGGCTCTTGTAGCTCTATCGGTTTGTAGTAGACAGCACAAAGTCCCAAAATTGATCAAACTGCTCTGTTTCTGCTCTTTAAATTTAAACAGTTCTAGTGAGCGGTTTGCTTTCAAACCTTCTAGCGCGTGGCCTATTGCTCCACTTTCAAGGGCAGAAAGTATCCTGCAAGACTTGAATAGCCAAGATACGATAGATCAGCACAAGAATTTGGCATAATACGGGCGATCGAGCCCGGTTTGTCATTATGGACTCATAAAAGCCGGGATCAAAATTGTAGGCCTGCTAACCCTTGTAGAGCATATCCTGTGAGATAAGCATCGGATTGCCACAGCTCATGCTGTCAGGACAACGTCCAACAACTCTATGAAGATTGGGAAAAGCCATTTCGGACGATTGTAGCTTCCCGTTGATTCTGTCAGTATATCTTTCGCGTTGTCGAGCACAAATCATGGGCAAAACTGTCAAAATGAGTACTGAATTCTTCCAATTTGCCCTCTTGTCCACAGAGTCACACCGTGTAGCAGCAGCTGTAAAAACTTGGCCGTATCTCTGGCTCTCAGCCAAGCCAGTGTTTTTGCAAAAACCATCGAGTATACATGTTTTCCGTCAATGCGTTGGAACGTCGTATTTTCTCCGTAACAAGGGCCAGTTTGCTCCCTAGGACAAGTCCACGGCCACACAGAAAGCTGGCCAGACTCCTGGCACAGATTCCCTGAAAAGCCATCTCACTGGCCACTCTGCCCTCTGGTGAAACTGTCAGGGAAAACTGTCATCAGAAATGCAGACGCCGAATTTGGTAAATACATAAAGTTTAAAATGTGACAAGGATCTACGGATCGTAGAAATACAATGTGGCAAAGACGCACCTGGGCCTAACTGGGCACGGTTTTTTTTCGCTTTTTTTCGCTTTTTGCAATTGGTCTTTGTACTACGTGGTGCATGGGTGTTTGTGTGCTCGAGAAGACTTATTTGCTAGGTGTCCGGGTGTGTATAGAAAAGTGGTACCCAGAGCAGCGCAGAGCAGCGCAAAGCAGCGCAGAGCAGCGCAAAGCAGAATAGAGCAGAGCAAAGCGGCGCAACTCAGTTCTATTGGGTGATTCTGGTCCAAAAAAGCCGCCAATTCATATAGCGCTATTGTTGAGAGTTGTGTGGCCGGCCGTCAGCTGGCAGCTGCGGTCAGCAATGCTGGTACGGGGCATGAGCTTGCTCACGTTGTAGCATAGACGGAACAGATAACGCGATGAGATCAAAAAATAAAAAAAATATTAAAAAAAAAAAAATGTACCCGATACGGGGTGAAACAGTGAGGTGCCTTTCGTTCGCGGCTGAGTCACTGGCTCAAAAAACCGCAGTGACAGACTCGTCAGAGCCCCTGCTCCGCCGCTGGTGTTTCCAACTGCTCGAGCAACTGCGATATTCTCTTATCTTATCACTGGCACCATTAAGGTTTGTAATAACGCTACCGCAAAAGAAGCACTTGTACGCATATTATGCGAATTGCTAAAGACCTATTTTTATTTTTTCTCACACCTTTTTTACTGCTTTGTTTCTTTTTAGCTCAACACCCGGGGCTCGCAACCCTCAACAAATGTTGGGGCGTCCCAACATTACGCCGCAGCCGCTTATATAAAAACTGCTGCAAAAAAATTATTTCTATTCAATTTATTTGCACTCACAAAATACTCTCTCGATAACCATGACAGAGATCGATACAGTGGATATTTTGAAAGCCAATGAGCTCGCCGCGGGCACCAACAAGCCAGTGAGAAGAGTCGTTGCGGGAGGTGTTGCCGGGAAGTTGATGGGCTACAAGGAGATGGTGGATGTCACGGCTGAGCAGTTGGCCAAGGACAACATGACCATCTTGTTGGAGCGGGACCGTGCGGAAAAGTTGAAGTACAATAGTAGAAAACACATTAGTGAGATGCCGTTCACGTGGCAAAACTGGCACGATCACATCAACTGGTTGAATTTCATTATCGTGGTGGCATTGCCCCTTATTGGGTTTTTGTTGCTGACGTACGTGCCCTTGAAATGGCAAACGGCGCTTTTTTCGGCTTTCTACTACTGTCTTTGCGGGATGTCCATCACCGGCGGATACCACCGGATGTGGGCGCACAAGGCTTACCAAGGTAAATTGCCAATGCGTTTGTTTTTTGCGTTTTTCGGTTGTGGCTCTGCCGAAGGTTCCATCAAGTGGTGGGCACACTCCCACAGAGTGCACCACCGTTACACAGACACAAATAGAGACCCATACGACGCTAGACGCGGATTCTGGTACTCCCATATGGGCTGGATGTTGCAAAAGCCAAACCCACGCTACAGAGCCCGTGCTGACATTCTGGACTTGTTGGATGACTGGGTTGTGCGTGTTCAGCACCGTCATTACATTCTGTTGATGCTTCTTGCTGGTTACGTGGTTCCTTGTTTGACTGCTGGATACTTCTGGGGTGATTACCTCGGAGGTTTTGTGTACGCGGGCTTCTTGAAGACATTTGCCATCCAGCAGGCCACTTTTTGCGTCAACAGTGTGGCCCACTGGCTCGGTGAACAGCCGTTTGATGACACACGTACGCCTCGTGACCACATTATCACGGCGCTTTTAACATTTGGTGAGGGATACCACAACTTTCATCACGAGTTCCCAAGTGACTACAGAAATGCCATCAAGTGGTACCAGTACGACCCAACCAAGGTTTTGATCTGGGTGTGCTCAAAAGTCGGATTGGCTGTGAACTTGAAAACATTTTCGCAAAACGCCATTGAGCAAGGATTAGTGCAGCAGCAGCAGAAGAAATTGGACAGAATGAAGGCTCTGTTGGTCTGGGGCACACCATTGTCTCTGTTGCCAGTATGGGACAAGGAGACTTTCTACGAGGAGTGCAAGCTGAACAAGGGACTTGTACTTATATCGGGTATTGTTCACGACGTATCTGGGTTCATTACTGAGCACCCAGGTGGCGAGCCATTGATCAAGAACTCGTGCGGCAAAGACGCTACGACCGCTTTCTCTGGCGGTGTGTACGCACACAGTAATGCTGCTCACAACTTGTTGGCCACCATGCGCGTTGCCGTGATCAGAGACTCGGGCGCCGATGGTGAGACTTACAAGTTCCAAGAAAAGTTGTTGGCAAGAAAGAAGAAGGACTTCTAGGGGCATTTCGAGGGTTAGATATGATGCGGGCGAGGGCCCGAATGTATGGAACGTAACGAAACGCTGTAGATTGGCATATGCCGGATGGCAAGAGCAAAGGCCACGGCAGCGGGACAATGATCCGGGATTGCCCAAAACACAAACATCCGTACATTACACTTTTGCACCCGTACACCATATCCGGCTCGGCGCACTCCATTGGGCCTGTCACGCAGTAGTCGCACCGTGACGTCCTCCGGTGCTTCGATTCCACTCCACTTAAACTGGGCCAAACAAGGAATTTTCGCCATGGCCCTCAAGGTGATCTCATATAGTGCTAAAAGCATTGCGGTTCAAATCAACAAGCGTGTGCACACGTTTGCCAACATTGTGCTCAGAGACGCGACACAGAATCCGCGCAGCGTGGACCCGTTTCTGAAACAAAAGCTCTTTTCCACGGGGTCTCTTTCGCCCAACGTGTGCCCTGTGGCCAGGCCAGAGGTCTGTGGAGCTGGCAACGACGCACTTGCCGTCAAGTGGCTGGACGGCGAGGTTTGCGAGTACCTGGAGCAGTATTTGGCCCGACTAGTGGACCCAAACAGGATTGACACTCGATTGAAAAGCCAGCGCGTGTTCTGGGCACATGAGGAGCTCCAAAAAGGCCGTATCCAGGACCTGTTGTTCGTGCCTTACGAGCTGTACCAGCAGGCCAAAGGTTACGCCTTGGCGTTACTGAACCTCAACAAATACGGGCTCTGCTTCGTTACAGAGGTCCCTAGCCGCGAAAACGGGCTTGAGAGTGTTGCTGAACGCATTGGGTACATCAGAAACACGTTTTACGGCCCTATTTTCGACGTGCGCCACGTGCCGCGGGCCAAAAACATTGCCTACACAAACGAGTACCTCGCATTACACATGGACCTCATGTACTACGAGCTGCCGCCGGGGCTCCAGTTGCTCCACGCCGTCGCGAATCGTGTGCGTGGCGGCGAGCTGTTTTACTGTGATTCTTACGCGATGATGCGCAAAATCGCAAAAATAGACACTGAGGCCTTTGAGGCCATGGCACAGACCCCCGTGACGTACCACTACGAGCACAGCGACCACTACTACAGGTACGCGCGGCCGTTGGTCGAGTACAGCACCAGCAGCACCAGCAGCAGCAGCAGCAAAGATGTTGAGATCCGCGAAGTCAGCTACCTGCCGCCGTTCCAGGCACCGTTTGAGGTTCCAGTGACACCCGCATTTGTGCGTGGCTTGCAGCTCTTTGAGGCCATGATCAACGCCCGCGAGAACCAGATCCGGTTACGGCTTGAAGAGGGAACCTGTGTGATTTTCGACAACAGGCGCGTTTTGCACGCGCGAGACCTGTTTGAGACCGAAATTGAGTCCAATTCCAATTCCGGGTCCAATTCTGAGTCCAAACCTGAGGTCCTGCGGTGGTTCCGCGGGTGCTACTTGGACCGCGAGACGTTCAGGCTGCAGCTCCGGCTCCACTGGGCCCAGGTCTGAGTGCGCGCGGAAACGCGGGGCGATAAGCTTTTGCGCTTAAGGTTTGCAGTTGGCGCGAGTTTCAGGACGCTGCGGCGGTTAATTTGGCACCTTTACGTGTCCCTAGGACCTAAACTAATCTAAGCGCACTCTAGAAACGCGCAGCAAGCAACAAAGTGCCCGCCATTCCCAGCTGAACCCAGCTGCCGCCCGCTCAATAGAAAAAATTTTCACCGCACATGGTTTCTAATTAGTAGCGCACTTCCAAATCGAGCACCAATCCTTGCGGGCCTGGAACCAGAGAACGCACCCGCTGCAACACCCGTGCACCAGCCACGTTTTTTTTTGTTTTTTTTTGTTTTTTTGGTAGCGCAGCGTAGAGCAGCGCAGCGCAGCAGCGCAGAGCAGAGCAGCAGCGGGGGGTGTCTGGGTGTCTGGCCTGGCCTTTCTTTTTTTTTTTTCTCGCTTTTTAACACCCGTGCACCGTGTTTATTTTCACCACCCGTGCCGCATCGTCACAACAACAAAACCAGTGTTGTCTTTTTCAACTAAGAGCCCATGACACTTCAGGAACCAGGCGACGAGATCGTGATACCGGATCACATGATCAGCCAGGTGCACACGTCCAGCGACAAGAGGCTTCTGGCCGCTTCCTCGCTGTACACAAAGAAAGCAAAGAAAAATTTTGTTGGGCCCTGGAGATTGGGAAGAACTTTGGGCAGAGGAGCCACTGGGAGAGTCCGGTTGGCCAAAAACATCCACAGCGGCAAGCTAGCCGCGGTCAAGATCATACAGAAGGCGACCTTGGGCGTGGGGCGCGACACAACTTTGAACAGCAACATTGAACGTGAGATCATCATCATGAAGCTTATTCTGCATCCAAACATTATGGCATTGTACGACGTTTGGGAAACCAAGGGGGAGTTGTACTTGATTCTCGAGTACGTCGAGTGTGGCGAGTTGTTCCACTACCTTGTGAAGAAGATCAGGTTGGAGGAGAAGGAGGCTGTGCACTATTTCAAGCAAATAATCTCCGGCGTCAACTACTGCCACCTGTTCAACATCTGCCACAGAGACTTGAAGCCCGAGAACATCTTGATGGACCGCCACAGAAACATCAAAATCGCCGATTTTGGAATGGCCGCTTTGGAGGTCACAAACAAGCTTTTGGACACGCTGTGTGGCTCGCCACATTATGCGTCACCTGAAGTTGTGGCCGGCGAGCAGTACCACGGGGCCCCCAGCGACATTTGGTCCTGTGGTATCATTTTGTACGCCTTGCTCACGGGTCTGCTTCCGTTTGACGACGGCAATTTGACCAAACTCTTGGCCAAAGTGAGATCGGGGATTTTCAGAATCCCGGGCTACGTGCTGAAGGACGCCAGAGACTTAATAAAGAGAATGCTCACGGTGAACCCGTCCAAGAGAATATCCATTGAAGAGATTTTGGCACACCCGCTTCTTGCAAAATATCCAGACACTGGCTACTACTACCCACACAACCGTAACAAGAACCCCCAGAAGTTGCCAAAGGACATCATGAAGATGCCCATCCCGCAGGAGGAATTGGAGCTGGAGATTTTGAAAAACTTGCAAATCTTGTGGCACGGCGAACGGAAAAGCAAGATCATTGAAAAGTTGCTGAGTCTGGAGGAAAACACAGAAAAGTTGTTTTACTACTTGTTGCTCAAGTACAGACAGGAGCACGCTGAGACGAAGAAGCCAAAGAGCGCAAAGAAGAAAACCGTTTTGCTGACCCAGGACGAAACAAGTGCGGTTGAACTTGTGAAGGAAAATAAGTTCCAGCTCAGTAAGCTGCGATCCTTGGTTCTGACCACAATTGTGGATTCACAGGGCAACAAGCACACCGAAGTCCTGCTGGAACTTTTGAACCACGCTGAGAAAATGCGCTCCACCTCGTACAAGAAACTCGTGATGCTGTCGCGGTTGTCGCAGGACAACTTGGTTACTCGAAGTAACAGCAGACGCAGAAGAGACTTGGACGGCAACTTGTTGATTAGCGCGCTGCTGCTGCGTAAGAACATCTCGTTCAGTGCGCTGTTCAGACACCTGAGACGCAACATCGACGAGGCTTTGAGCAAGTTTGAGGACAAGGACAAGGGTAAGCAGAAATTGACCCTGGCAGAGCCAGAGCCAGAAAGCGTCAGTACAACTGATCTCACTGCTGCTCCTGTGGCCACAATGGTGCCACCAGAGTTTTCTCAGATCACCACATCGCTCACCCTGCCAAAGAAGAAGCAACGTAAGCTGTTGACACATTCTGTGAGCACGGAGCTTGAAACCAGACCTAACTCTACTGCATCCAGGTCTAAGAGGTCGACAATGAATAGCAGTACCAGCAAAAGAAACTTGAAGTACAACTCTGCAGTTGCGTTGCCAAAAGTGCCGCAGTTGCCGCAAAACGACCCATTTCTGGGGCTCACAACCACAGAGTTTGCTGTTTTCTGTGAGCAGGTTTTTGAGTTTCGCAAGGAAAACAGAAACTCGATTGACAGTAACTTAGACGAGTTGGAGAAAGAGTATCAAAAGAGATTGCAGGAGAAAAAGAAAGAGGAGTATCTCAAAGAGCAAGAAAGGCTAGAAGCTTTGAAGAAAGCTCAGGACTTGGCATTGAAGATGCAGGAGATGACAGAGAAGGCGCGGAAGTTGGAGATGGAGAATCAGAGATTGGTGAAAGAACGAGCAAACTTGAAAAATAATGACAGATTTTCAGACGCCTTAGAGAGATTCAGCACGGGCACGTTCAACTTCAGTGCCAAGAGCTTGGAGAAAGATTTCACGGAGCTGTTCTCGCGTCTTCGTGTAGCATTCCCAACTGACAATGCAAGCACAAAAGAGAGACAATCAGAAAGCGATAATAAGGATGTGAAACCATTGAAGAAAGAAGAAGACACGAGTTTCACCAATGAAACGTTCAACCACATTGAACAAGAAACGGATCATGATCAGAATGCAGACTTAGAAACGGTGACGTCAGCTAAGACAACCGTGGAAGACAAAGACGGCGAGTCTGCCAAAACGAACGAGCCTGCTTCCAATGTTGAGCAGGATGAGAAAGAAAGTTTGGACAAGGACGGCACTGACAATACCAAAAAGGAAAAACGCAGTTCTGATATCTTTGAGAAGAATTTGGTGCCTCAAAGAGATGCACCAAAGGCACCGAAAAAGCCTGCAGTGAAAGCCGTTGTGACAAAAAGCAACGTCACTATCAAAACAAAGTCCGATTCACTTCTCGTTACGAGTCCTGCCGTTATGAGTCCCGCCACCACGACCACTACAACTGCATTGGGAACAGTTCAGGCCACGCCTGAGTTAAGCGAGCCTGGAATTATTGAGAGCAAGCATTCTAAGACACCTTCAATCATAACAACCACGGACTCTTCGATTGTGACGAATCCAAGAGGCAAACAGAACTGGTTCTTCAAAGTCATTAACAACTTTGTGCCTAGTAACGCACATGAAGAAGAGTTCCGGTACGAATCGTTTTTGCTTGTTGAAGATGTCCAAACATTGATCAGAAATGCATTGAACCTTCGTTTGACTGAAGGAAGTGTCAGTAAGGTGAAGTATGAGAGCAGTAGTATCACTGCCGTGATTCCAGGCAAATTGGCCAACGGTAGATCCTTGAAGGTGAAGATTTTGATCAGTCCACTCAAGGGGTTGAAGAAAGATGAGTACAAAGTGGTGAATTTCAAAAAGAAAACGCTTGTGACTGTGCAGAAAGAAAAGGGGTTTGCCAAGGCATTCAGTAAAATGGGAGAGACAATCCAGTTAACCATCCAGAACGAGGAAAACCAATTTCGCACGCGGCAAAACCGGTTGAACAGACTGTGATGACGGTTGAGGTTTGAGGTTTGCTTCTAAATACGTTTGACTAATAAATTGCATGTTGTTAGAGCTGTAAACTTTTGGCAGGGCCAAAACGCAGTTCTTTGAGGCAGTTGCATATAAAGTCAGCATTGGCTTTGTTTGTCTGGGTTCTCGAGAGTGCAGTTTCATATGGACAAAGCAGGTTTGTGGCCTTTAAGTAGGTTTTGGCCTTCGAGTAGGTTCTTCTGGAATTTGTGCCAAATCTGTGGACATATCTGCTGTAATTGAGCCGGGTCATCGCCAGCTCCTGATTCTACACCACAACTTGATTCGCTTGTAGGTACCTACTTGGTTTGGATGAGTTCTGGAGATGGCGGTTTAAATTTGTATATCACAGCAAGGCTGGAGCTGGAACTGTATAAACCACAGAATAATGTCTAAAAAGAACATTATGGCACCCAAAACACCCTTTGAAAGCACCCATGACACCCCGGGACCTTGATTACACCCAAAATAGTACCTAAAACTCGTTCCCGCAGGCATCTCCAAATTAAGGCATTTAACCTTGCCAATTGCTCCAACCTGTTCCACCCTTAGGATACCCACAAAAAGCCCGCAATCTCAGCACAAAACACACTCGCACGGCCAGGCCAGGCCTCATTCAACGCCGCTTTTGCCTTCTCCGGATCTGGTCAGTTGCCAGTCATGTTGGCATTTTAGTGCCGCTCCGACATGTTTATAATACACCCGTGCACCAACTTTAGTGTCATACAACAAGTCATTTCACTTTGCCACATTCTGCAAACATGCAATACCAACCGGTGGAGAACAACAGTGCCAGCACGGTATTTGAAAACCCGTACAGCGAAGGAGGTCCGCTGAATACGGGCCTGAGCATGATGACTTTTGAAATTGAAGACGACAACGAGGCCGAGTCGAGCACTGGAACCAGTGCCGGAATTGCCAGCAATAACAACCATAATACAATAAACAGAATACGTGCTACAGTTGATAGAATGACTTCTAACTCACCAGGGAGACGGTTTTTGGCCAAGTTGTTTCCAAGCTACGTGAGCAGCACCAGCCTGCACTTGAGAAGTGGACAAGTTTTTGGTAATGGATTGCAAAATGACGGGGTCTTTTCAAATATGACAGCAAAACCTAGAGTGAATGCCGAGGATGAAAACTACGATACTCCGCCAACATACGAGGAGGCTGCGGCTGACCAAGCACCTCCGTACTGGGAGTTCCCTGTGTTCTCGCCATATGGAGAAGGCGCTTATGTTGATGGTTTACCTGTTGGTTTTATTGTGATTTTTGTTTGGAATATGTTGGTGAGCTCTATCTTCCAGTTTGTTGGATTCCTCTTGACCTACTTGCTTCACACTTCGCATGCGGCAAAGGAAGGGTCGAGAGCTGGTTTGGGAATTACATTTATGTCCCACGGATACTATATGATTCCTAGTGGACAATTTCTCGCTGCTTTTGGTTCTAAAAAGACAACTAGCGACGTTAAGTTTGAGCCAGTGGACCCAAATAACTTTGATGTTGAAGCTAGTAATGAGCTTAATGGTCAGTTGGACACTTACCATAGCAACTTGAATGGCAAAACCGACACCGAAGAGACAGAGTACTTTGACGAAAATAGCGCACCGATTGTTGCTTATGGTTTGATTGCTTTGGGGGTTTTTATACTCATCAAAAGTATTATTGACTACCACAGAGCGATACAGATGGAAAGAACTATTATGCAAAGTCCAAACGTGGATGTGGATGTCGACGTCGAGCAGGATACTCACCAAAACGACACCGAGGAGGTTTAAATTTAATTACATTTGATTCCACATTAGGATTAGCATTAAACTATTTGGCATCATATTAATCGGAAGAGATACAAAGATAAAGGAAATAATTGATCAGGATACATTAAGGAAAAAGGCATAGTATGGTGACCCACAGTAGAGTTTTTGTCGCATTCAAACAACACGCAGCTATAGTGGCACCATGTTTGCCCGTTTATTATATGGCTAATTTTGAATAATACAGTGTATGAATAGTAGTAGTTAAGTGCAGAACGCGTTTTCTAAAATTGTCTCCTATACATTTGTACCATAGACTTTCGATTTATATTGGATCCCTTGAATGTATCGTACGGCGTTTTCAGCCTAGGACAATTGCTGTGGCCTATACAACGGGCACATCATGGAGATTTGAGAACGGTCAGTAAAGTTTCTACCAGACTATTGCAAATCTCGAGTTCCTTTCAAACGGTGAACAGTAGTAGAAATAAAACTGAAACCTTGAGTGTTTCTTTTTGAAATTAACAATTCTCTTTCAATAAACTAAAATATCGTTTTTTTACCCTAACTATAGCGTTATTTCACACTTAACATTCCTTCTCTAGAATTCATAAATGGCATTTAGATAAATGAAATAATAATTTTGATGTGTCAAATGTACCAGAAATAAAATGACAAAAACGCAATATAACTGCAACAAAAAAACATTGAGCATCAAAGCGTGGATGGTTTAGTGGTAAAATTGATCGTTGCCATCGATCAGCCCCGGGTTCGATTCCCGGTCTACGCATTTATTTTTTGATTTTTTATTTTTTGGCCGGACGCTGTGCACGTGACACATACCAGTGTCGTCTACCCTGAAAAAAAAACAAAAATCTCACGATTCTACACGGTGGCATATGAGTGACTGGAGAAGAATTGATATTGACGCACTTGAGCCTGGCAACAGACTCACTGCTGCTGACTTGGTTCCGGCCGCAGAGCCAGTGAGTTACCAGGATGTTTCGTTGATGGCTCAGCAAATCAAACAATTAATGGCCAGAGGTGACTACTCAGATGCACTTGAGTACGCTATCGTGAATGCTCCATATGGAGGAGATGATCAAACAAAAGAGTTACACTTGACAACAGTTTTGGAATTGTTGAAGCTGGTGAAACAGGCCCAGATAAGCCAAATTGTGGAGGAGTTGGACTCGGACCAACAAGACGGATTGGTGAAGTACTTGTACAGATTAATGAGCTCACCATTAGGACAACAGAATAGCGGTATATTGTTGATGTGGTTTGACAAAACGGTGAGTTTGTCTGGGATTGGATCTATTGTGCGGTATTTGAACGACAAGAGACGTGTATGAGAATGTACGTGATGGGTAATGCGAGCGTAGAGTGTGTGTGTGCAAGCTGTATTTTTCATCTCCGGGAAATACGGATTTTCAAAAAACTTATAAAGCTCACAGAGCTGTGTATTTGAGCACGTCTATTAGGCAAAAGTGCAACAGAAACTAACCTCGTGCTCGTTTGGCCGCGATCACAAGTCTTTTGACAGGCAGATACGCGGTGCCTAAGAACGCCAACTAAGTTGTCCAAATAAGGGCACGGTGCTCAGCATAAATATTTTCGAGCTCCTTTGCAGCTGTAGCCTCTGTAAAACGGTTTTGTGTTGGTGCAAAAGACCCGATTTGTCTTTGTGCAAAAATTTGACCCCAGGACTCACTAGTAGCGCACCTTGAGTCGTAAATTGATGTCTTTGCGTGTGACTGACGCATAAACTTTCAAATACGGTTGAAAGGACTGAATAGTATGTGGCACAGACCATTTGCGCTGCTGCAATATGCTTGTGAGTCGCCACAATCGTAAGCGCATTTACTCTTTGATCATCTCACTGAATTTCAAAACTCGTTCGCTCAAAAGCTTCCAATAGTCTCTGTTTTTCTGGGTCATGTCTGCCACAAAGTTTAGCTGGTTTCTGTGCAACTCTGTGATTTTCAAAAGATACTCCATGCTGAAATCAATGTTCTTGGCCGTTTTGTACGATCTCATGCTCAAGTTGACCTCGTCTTTGTTTTCCTGAATGAACTCGTCGTCTTTGAAGATGTCCAAAACCTGCTGGGTGTCGTAATTGAACTCTTTTGAGGAATTGAAATGTCTGATGTAGTCATTGATGGAGTCGTAGAGCTTCTTGTTGCTGTTGACCTCAAGTATCGTTTGTCTGATACTCTCCTTCTGCTCCTCAAATTCTCTCATTGTTTCTGCATCGTTTTTTTCAATTTTCGTGATTTGCGCCTTCAACAAGTCCACCTCCTCCACAAGACTCTTGAAATTGATGTAGCTGTTGGTGATAAACTCTTTGAGCAACACGTAGTTCTTCGCCAACCTGAACTCTAGGTTGCTCAACTTGTCTAGCTTGAAGTTTTCTTGTGTTTCTCTGCTCTCTTTGGCCAAATCGAAGTTGCACTTGCCTAGTATGGAAACGAGCGCGTTGGTTTCGGCTATGACGCCAATGTAGTTCTCAAACACCTTTGGGACGGTGAATGTTCTCTCGTGTATGATGTCGATGTCCACCTGGCTCATTGTGAATAGAATGGATGGTGAAAAAAAAAATGGGGCGAAAAACAAATCTAGAAAGAAAACGAAAAACAACGCAGAACAAGAACAGGAACAAAAAAACGAAAACGAAGAAAACGACAAAGAAGAAAATAAAAAACGAAAATTAAGAAAACAGAAAAAAGGAGAAAGAAGAAAACAAGAAAAACGAGAAGGAAGAAATCAGAAAAAAAATAGCAAAACAAAACGAAAAACAACACGAAAAACAACACGACGGCAGCGGGCGCGGACACCAAAGCTCTCAGGAACCAGCGTGATGCCCAGAGTAACGAGTGCCATACCGGGTTGCAGGGCAGCACCGCGTCTAGAAAAACACAACACAAAAATGAGGAGGAATATGTCCAATTTGGTCCATTTGCGGCTGTGGCTTGCGAATCAGTACAGATGGAATCGCCAAATAGATCTGCAAATTGGGTGCTAAAAATCAGAGTACTCAATGCTGCAGAAAGAGAAACAGGAAGATCAACTGTGCAAAGCGTCATAAAAGGATCAGCAGCATAGATCCTTTTTTAGCTTAGGTAACTGAAACTTGATCTCTGGTGAGTACTGAGATTTCACTTAGGGGATCTGTCGGCCCAAAACCCGTGATTCCGAGCCGGGATCTGAGTTGGACCCCTCACTGCCACTGCTGCTGCTGCCGCATCAACACTACAATGTGCACATTAGTTATTAGTCGTAAAAGATTGGTGCTACAGGCAATCAGGCCGCCAACAGCGACAAGTTTGCCTGTAAACAAGTACATAAATAGTCGAATCTCTCCACGAGATTCTCTTCATACACAGAAACAACGATGTTCAAGCCGCCCTTTGGCAGCGAAATCATCGAGATCTGGCTGTCGCCGTACACGGCGTTGGGCGCTCTGGTGTACAAAACGTCTTCTATGAAGAAATTGGCGGTTGTGTCGAATTTGCAGAAGCCCAAGTTGTCCACATTCATAAAAAGCTTGTTGTGAGTGTCCAAACTGTCCAAAACCAGCGTCTTGGCGTTGGTGTTGTAATGCGTTGTGTACAAGTTTGAGATGAACTTGTTCTGCGCGCTATTTTTGTTTGTTGTCAGCGTGAGCATTTTGACAAAGTTGGAGTACAACACACAGTGTTCCCATTTGAACTCTTCAACAGGCTCGTAGTGCACTGGAAAGTACGGTAACGTGTAGTTGCCGTCTTTAAACTTGTTGCCCGTGCTGAAATTCTGGTCGATTTTTTTGTTCAGTCTCTTACTGCTGATGGACAGCAACGAGTCCCCCTGGTTCTGGTAATCTTGGTGCATCACAAATTTGTCTTTCAAGAGACTCCTGAGGTCCAAAAAGCTGGAGCACTTGAGGTATTTCAGCGAAAACTGCTTTGGAATGCACTGGTTCACCGCTACCAAGTACACAACGGTGAATAATACCACCAAATCGCAGTTGTTGTTGAGCCTGCACTTGTCCATTATTGTCTGCAAGTCGTTGGACTTGATATTTAACACACGCCACACCGGGTTCAGGTACTCGGTGCTGCGTGGGCTTATGATGTTTTCAGACTCGTAAAGCTTGTTCTTGTCTGTGATAATTCTGTTCAAAAACGAGCTTTTTTCCAAGTCCCCGACAATTTTGAACTTGTTCAACTTGGACGAGAACTTCGAGAGCACCGAGTAGTGGTCGATGGTGCCAAAAAAGCTCTCTGGGATCGTGGCCGGGTCTATGAGGTTCCAGTTGTCTTCAAAGTCAAACAACACTGGACTTTTTCCATGCGAAATCAAGCTCTCAAACTCGGCCATATTTATGTCTGCGCCGTGGAAATCGGTGGACGCGCTGTTGATGAACAGTATGAGGTCTTTCATGTAAACCACCACGCTGCTTGCGTCGAAAACACTTGTGTCAAACGTCCACGAGACCATGTCCAAGTTTGGGAAGTATATGAGTCGCCACATGGCAGACGTGGCCCGCGGGTCTGAGTCAAACTTGAGACTGTTCAAGAGGTTGATTATCTGCGCCTGGTTGTTGAATTTTGAGTCCGTTAAGGTTGTGAAAATGTCTTCGTTGAAAAGGAGCTTCAATTTTGGGCCTCTTACCAAGGATTTTTCCTGCGTCATTGAAGGTGTGGTGCCGAGCAGCTTGTCGTACAATGAACACACCAAAAGTGGGTATTTGAAGATGAGCTTTTTGAGAGCCAAGAAGAACTGCTCTTTGGTGAATTTTTCACCATTTTTTGCATTTATTTTGAACGTCAAGCTGGAGCTCCTGATCAATCCATGCTCTTTTTGGAAGTACGCCATTTTTTCATAGTATATTGGCTCCTTGACAAAAGAGTCTTTTGTGAACACCATGATGAATTATGAAGACGTGGACACACTGTATTTTCAGATTGCCTGATGCTCAAATGCAAATGTGAGAATTGTGCAAATTGTCCAATTTTCTGGTAAATTTTTTGGTTGGTATTTTTGGTATTTTTGGCCAGGTTTTCTCTCTAGGCATTTCTTTTTATAGTTCCGAACACATACGTGCAATTTAGAGTTTTCTGTTATTTTTTCCTTAACAAGATCTGCGATTTCATGCATGCAACTCATGCGGGTCCTGAACTTTAGATTATTTAGGATCCAAGAATGAAGGAGTGACCCGAATTTGGTCCGATACTAACGTGCGACAAACGAGGACCCGTCGTCGAAATGCGATATTGCATATAGCTGAACAATGCCAGCGAGGTGGTGAATTGCGCCACAGGACTTGTGGCGTAAACTGGTGTGAATTGCGGCCAGACACACTGGGCCTCGAGTGCCCTAATAGGGACCTTTGGGGCAAATCAATATCCGCCAGATTAATCTGGCCCCAACAATACATAAACAAGCTGCATTGTTTGGGTGGGAAGCTCGCATTAATTTTCAAACAAAGGCAAGGTAAAATCTGAAGCAGCGAACAGACAAAAAAAACAGAGAAAAAGTAAAAAAAGTAAAAAAAATTTATCGGATACTTTTCGTTGCAAGAACGGACGTCCTAGTGCCATTTACCTCGCACAAATTTCAAATAGTGTTCAGCCGGTTCTTAGACAAGGTTTTTAGCATCTCGCAACATCCAGCGCTAATTGTGAGACGTTTTCCCACGCCAGTTGCGCGAGGACTGGGCCTAAAAATGCGTTGTGGCCGCTAGAAGTCGCAGACTGCTCAGAAAACCCCCCAGGGTCCAGGTACCCGCGGGGGCCGATTTAGCAAAGCGGCTACTCTCCCTGTGGTGCTGGGCGCCACAGCTCTGAAACCGTGGCAACAGCAGAAGCAGAAGCAGCAGCAGCAGCAGAAGCAGCAGCAGCACCAACAGCAATACCAGAAACAGCAGCACCAACAGCAATAGTAGCAACAGCAGAAACGGTAGCAACAGCAGCGCCAGCTGGGCTACAACCGCTGTTTCAACAGAGCTCTTATCTTGAAGATGCTCCTTCTTTCTTTTTGCTCTAGCCTCAGAGCGCGCCATTGTATTGCGTCCACTTTTGTATACCCACTGGTTTAGCGGCTTCGCAACCTGGTATTGCGTTGGGCTAGACAGTGAGTACCACCATTCCTTGCACCAGATCGTGATTTTACCAGCAGCGTACTGACATTTCCGAGGCGAATAATCCTGGCAACCTCTTTGGGCACTAACGCTAATTGCGCCCATCTGAACTTGCTCCACCACTAGTGTCACATTAAACTTTTTTGTTGCTTTAGCTTTTGTTTTTGTTTTTTTTTTCGCTTTAGCTTTTGGTAGAGAATAATGAAAAACATACTAGTTTTTTTCACTTTTTCACTTTTTCACACTTGCACCTTGTTGTCGTACTTTGCGCATTGTTTTTCCCACCCTGCACTCTACTTTATTTCTTGCAATTTTTTTGCTCTTTCCCACTGGGCCACAGCCAGATCGTGCGGGCTGCTGTGCAAAAAAGCCCCCCCCCCCCCCCGATTTCCGTATTTGCTCCCCTAGGTCCACAAAAAGTGCAAAACCGGTAGCCATGAACGCACACTGGTCCCTAGCTGTACCGTTGGTGATTTCCACTACGGTGGGTTTACTGGCACCGGGCGCCTTCCCAATCGGGAACGCGCTGCGATATACGCGTGGGATCGACGGGGCTCATTGTTCTGGATTTCCTGTTGTGTCGCATTCCCACTCAGGCTCGAGTCTACACTTTGGCCAGAAACCTTAAACTGCTGGCTTGCGATACCAGCTGCGCGCTTGTATGTAGAGAAGCAAATCACAAATGGGCATGTGCAGAGAGGTGGCCTTAGGGGCCTGTGGTGATTGTCGAGCCAACTTAAGGTTTAGGTTTGTGATTTGCGTTGGCCGTTAGGAGCACAACACCCTTGCAATCAATCCACGTAGACGTTTTAAACAAGAGTTTTGAGGTATGTGCTGCTAGGAATAGCAAATCCAGAAACTAAGAACCGCTGTGCGTTTGGCTAAATCAGGTCTTGCTTTTTCACTCTTTTGTCTCAATGGGCAACAAATGGCAACAAATGGCATTGAATGGCAAACTCGCCAAACAATGGGCGTGCACCCTGTTTCTGTGCTGATTGGCCCCCCCCCCCAGTTGTGCTCCTTTTGGGCCCGGCCGTTTAAAGTTTTGTGACAACATGGAAAGAGTCAACGTTCACGAATCTTCGCCAACGGGTGTCACCGGCGCTAATGTGCTATATTACACGTCGCCGCGCAGCACGAGACGTTCAAACGGTTTCTGCGGTTTCTGCGGTTTCTGCGGTTCTCCATCCAGTTCCCGGGTTTCCAGGGCCAGAGTTTGAGGCCAGGCCAGGCCCGGCCAGGCCTGGCAGTTTGCACTCGCAATTCGCGCCCGTTTCCCTCTCGGCTGACTTGTCCAGCCTACAGTAATTAGCGATTGTCGCTGGAATTTTGAGGTACAAAGGCGCGATTGGCACCGAGGTGCACCAAGTATGCCCTTAGGTCGAATTCACGGCATCACTGGCTACAGATTCCCACAATTTCAAGTGTGCATTTGTTGTTGTTTTTCACTCGCTATTTACATTTCAAAACTCTATCACAAACCCGACGCCGTTGGTGCTGTGGAGCGTGGACTTTGCAATGATCGTAGGCTTCTTGGCCATCACTTTGGACAAGGCATCTTTCACCGAGTCTTGCACAGCAATCAAGTTCTCCAAAATCTGCTTGTCGCTGAAACTGGTGCTCCCCACTGGCACACTCAAGTACTCGTGTTTCTGCTTGAATGGCAACATGCCCATGGACTCGCTCAACGCCTTGTCCAAGTCTGAGACAATCGTGTTCTTTTTGATGCTTGGCATCAAGCCCTTAGGTCCCAAAATCTTCTGGATCTGGGTCAATTGGACCGAGCAGTCTGGCGTGGCAAAACACATCTCGAACTGTGACAAGTCGACGCTTGGGTCCTTGTTTTTGATCTTTTCGATCAACTCGTTGCCGCCCACCAATGTCGCATTTTTGCTCTTGGCGATCTCCTGCTGCTCTAGGTCGTTTGTGAAAACTAAAACTCCAATATCGGATAATGGGTATGGTAATTTTACCTGCCCTTTAACAGGTGGTGCACCTTTTTCTTGAACCAAGATCGAGTTCACGCTGATGGTCGTGCTCTTGGCTGGCTTGCCCACCTCGATGGCTCTCAAGTATCTGAGCGCCAATGGGATCTCAGAGTAGAGCGGGTACGATTTTGCCGGTTTTTTGGCGTTGAGTCTCTGAAGCGCAATCTGCTTTGCGGCCTTCTTTCTGAGCTGCTCTCTCGATGGTGCTGCCAACGCACGCGCAGACGTCGTGAAAAATCTTCTCATAGTCTGTGATCTTTTGGTGACGGAAAATTTGGAAAATTTGAAAAAGTCGAAGCAGAGCGGGAAAAACGAGCGGAAATTTTCAGTTTGTCGCGCGCCCAGAAAAAAAAACCGCGCGGCCGCGGCCGCGGCCACGGCCACGGCAGCAGCCACTGCACAGGCCGCCCCAGGCCAGCTCTACAAAAACTCCAATGAAAAGTTAATTTTTATTCAATACAACCCGTAGCTATTTACAATCAGTGTGCCAAGTACCATCTGCCCTTGAGCTTGCGTCTCTCTATGATCTTTCTGCCCTCCTTGGTCTTCAATCTCAGCAAAAAGCCAAAACGTCTCTTTCTCTTCAACGTGCTTGGCTGGAACGTGTTTCCGCGAGACTTCCATCTTCTCTGGAACATGCCCAACCCGGTTATGGCGTTGCCCATGACACTGCTTGGTGGCCTCAAGGCCGCAAAAGTTAACGTAAACATTCTGTGCTGGAGATTCCGGAGACTTTTCGACTTTGAATTTTTGACGAATTTTTTTCCCAGCGACCGCGGTCACGTGACTCCCCCCATCGTGGAAGAAAAAAAAATTTGAATTTTCCACTAGCAGAGCACGAAGAGCCGGGCATATTGAACATCAGATTAGTGTAGACACGCAATGTCAAGAATAGTGCTGGAAGTGATCAACCCGACGGTGATAAAGGTCTCTGCGGAGAAAAGCGTGGATGACGAGCAGGCGCTTGCTGCGCTCTCGCAGTTTTTGGAGAAGAAGCAGAAGATTGATTTTGACAGTTTGGACAAGTTGGGCAGCGGGATGAGCACGGCTGTTACGAGCAAGAGCGAGATCTTGGCACAGTTGAAGCGGGTCGAGCGTAAGTTGAAAGGTTTGCCGCCTACCGGCGAAGGGTTTTTGCAGTTTGTGAAGAAAACTGCCAAGCCGGCCACAACAGAGGCCAAATCCCAGTCGGCAGGGAAGCACGTGAAGTTTGACGAGGAGGAGGAAGAGGAGGAGACCAAGGCAGTGGACGGGCAGGTGGCGTACGACGACGACGAGAGCGAAAAGGAAAGTGACGTTGAATCAGGAGAAGAAGCGCAAGAAGAAACACAAGAAGAAGTGGAAGAGAAAGCACAGGAACCAGAAGAAGCCTTGGAAGACTCACAGGTAGAAGAGCCGGCAGCTGAGCCAAAGACCGAGGTGACTGAGAAGAAGGCCAAGAAGGAGAAGAAGGACAAGAAAGAGAAGAAGGACAAGAAGGACAAAACGGACAAAAAGGATAAAAAGGACAAAAAGGACAAAAAGCACAAATCCGACCTGAAGGACAAGAAGGTCTCGAAGAAACAGAAATTGTAGAACGCGCGCAGCAGCAAGAAACCCACCCAGCAACAATATACATCTCCATTGTTAGTGCACCAGTGTAGGCCCCAATCCGATATTGAGTAAACTGCAGCAAAAAATTACGGCAGTCGTTTTTTTTTGCAGTACGGCACATCAAGCGGGTAACCCCAAATACATAAAAGAATTTTGTCGACCAAAATTCTTTTCCCGTCACCAACAATACTTAAAATACCACATTACACGAACTACGCCTTTATGTACTACATAAGAAACGTTTAGCTTCTCTATAGAAAAACGAAAGAAAAGGTACTTTAAGGCATTTAGGCAAACCAGCAGAAAAATCACGGAGAAAGATTGAAAAATTGCGTGGAAAAATTTTGACATTTTTTTGCCTCCCTTCGTGATAGTGTCTTATAAACGAACTGAACTGTAAAGAACGAAACGCATAGATTGAGAATTAACTCTATATCCATAGTCATATAGACGCACTCTTATTCTAAGCTTTTTCACTTTAAAACTAAACACCACTAACGACTTTACCAATTATGGATTCCCATAATTATTACATGCAAGAAGGATCTTATCCAGATGGCCTGCGACAAGGACAGGGACAGCCACAGTCACAGGTGCCTGCACCGAATATGCTACAGAATATGGTGCCAAATATGGTGCCAAACATGATGCCCAACATGGTTTCGAACATGGCGCAGAATGTTGGTCAGATACCAAACAACTACAGCATGTACTACGGCCCAGGCCAGTATATGATGATGCCAGATACCTACCAGCAACAGCAACAACAGCAACAGCAACAACAGCAACAGCAACAGCAACAGCAGCAGCAGCATCAGCAGCATCAGCAGATGATGCAGGCGCAGATGGCGCAGTTCCAGGTGCAACAGAACTTACAACACCCACAGATGCAATTGTCGCAGCAGAATTACATGCAAATGACACCAGAGCAGATACAGGCGCAGCAGCAGGCCCAGGCGCAACGAGAGTTCATGCTTGCCCAGCAGAGATTGAGCAGACAGCAGCAGGAGCAGCTTGAGCACTACAAGAAGATGGAGCTCGAGAAACAGCGAAAAGAACAGCAGCAGTACATGCAACAGGTCAAGGCACAAACGAGCATTCCGTTGCCGAACCTCAGCAATATACAGCAGGTAACGACAACGGCCCAGAACTTGGATCTGGTGCCAAAGGCTGCAGCAGAAACTCGTGCACAGGAGACCGACGAAACCCCCGATTTCGAGTTTGTGTCAATGACTGATTTCAAAAAGAGAAAGCAGGACGAGGCAGGTGGAAAGAGCAAAAAGGCAAAACTAGATGTAAATTTTGAAGAGCTCGACAAACGCACCCAGCTGTTAAAACAAGACCAGCTCTTGTATATACAAAGAAAACTTGCGAACGTGGCCCAGGCTGAGAGAACGATCAAAGCAAAAAGTTCTGTACCAACGGGCGCTTTTGCTCCTAAAAATTTCCGTAAAAAAGACGACAAAGCCGAGAAGACAGAGAAGAGTGAGGGCAGCGAGAAGGCAGATAAGGGCGGCGACACAGATGAGGTTTTCCAGAAGAAGTTGGTGGACGTCAAAATAAAATTGAGACTGTCAAAAGACGTATCGGATGTGCAATTGTTGAAGCAGTTTCTTTTGGAGATTTTGAAGGAAACTGGCATGGAGAAGCAGGAAACGCTCATGAACCGTTTGACGCTCGTGATCACCACTTTTGAGAAAGAAACGTGGGGCCAAGACAGCGCGCTGGACTGGCGTTTTGTGTGCTTGGACCTCATTTTGAAGCTCGACCAGCTGCCAAAGAGCGTGGTGAATTTCAACGCAAAGTTTGCTAAAAAGAACAAATTTTTCAACAGAGTGTCGAACTGGCTCAGATTTGACATCAGCCACGGTAACAACATAAATTTGAAAAGCACTCTTGAGTTTCTCAAGACTGTGGGGCTTCCGTATGCTTCTTTAGAATCGTACAAAATCATAGCACCTTTGAAGAAGTTGGAGCAGCTGAGCGACGCCAACTTGAGTCTGTTGGCCAAAGAGTTGTTGAGAAAACCGGAGAAGAATGGCAAAAAAGCCGATGAGAAGAAAGTAGTGAAGAGCACAGGCTCGCTGATATTCAAGTCTGACAAGAAAATAGAAGTCCACAAGAAATTGCCAGAGGTTTTTGTCAAAAAGCTGGAACCAAATAGCGTGGCAAAAGCTGCGGCACCAAAAGCCACAAAGAAACCAGAGAAAGCAGATGACACCAAGAAACACAGCCATAGCTCGTCGACGTTTGGCCAGACTGAGGCAAAATTGAGTTTTGCGCGGTTTTTACCAAAAGCCAGCGTCAGCGAGGAACCAAAAGAAGTCAAAAAGGAGGAGACGTCGAATGTGATTGTTGAAGTGGAAGAGCCTCCAAAGGTGTACGACGGGCTCACCAGTATCTTGAGACGTGAGAGCGACAAGGCTAAAACAAAGAGAAAACGCAGAAACGTGTCAGTTGGCTGGAAGGACAGCGATTTGGTCCGCGTCAACTACTTTGAGTTTGACCCTGAGGAGCGCAAGTTGGACGGGCTTGGTGGGCTCGGGAAAATCGACAAAGTTGCCAAGAAAGATGGCCCAGTTGCAGCGGAGAAGGAAGCAGACGTGCCAGTTGTGGAGTTGCCAAAAGAGCTGGACGAGTTTTTGGACTGGTACGAGCCCGTGGCCATCGACTTCGAGAAGATCGATTGGTACGAGTACAACGAAGACAACTCTGAAACGCGCGGCGGCGGAAAAGTCAAGGTGACGTCGCAAGAACGGGATATCCAGATAGAACGCGAGCTGAAGGTACCGGAGACTGTATACGCGACCGAAGACGAGATTCCCTTGTGTCCTGTTGAGCCGTTGGACGGTGGAGTCTCTGGGATGAAACCGGACGGCACAAATGGGTTGGTTTTGCACCCGAAGACGATGGTGTCGATGTGATGGGGGTAGTGGGATGCTTATAGCGAGATGCCAACCAGATGTAAATCAGATGCTAATAAGATGTCAACGGATGAGCAAAATTGTGTAGATACCGAGAAATAAAACTCGAAAACAAAAAACCAAGTAGTTGAGACTCCTCAAAAATTGCACAGTAGTTTTGCAGCAAAAAGTGCATAAACAATTTCCGCGAAGAAAAATGAAACACCAAAAAAAAACTGAAAAACAAGAAAACAAAACATTTAATAACGTTTTGCAACAACTCACAACTTACAACTTAACTTAGAGCTGTTTTTCCAATGAACTTCTTGTACGCCTTGTTTGCACTTTTGGCCACAGCGGCCGCCTCGGGACTCAGAATAGGCGTTTTGAAGCGTCCAGAAACTTGCGAAAGAAAGACACAGAATGGGGACCACGTGTCGATGCACTACACTGGAAAACTCACCAACGGCAAGCAGTTTGACTCTTCTCACAACAGAGGCACGCCATTCGAGTTCACCTTAGGTGCCGGCCAGGTGATTAAGGGCTGGGACCAGGGCTTGTTGGGGATGTGTATCGGAGAAGAGAGAAAGTTGACGATTCCACCGGAGCTTGGCTACGGGTCGCGGGGCGCGGGCGGCGTGATTCCGCCAGACGCAACGCTTGTGTTTACCGTTGAGTTGGTGGGTATTCGCGGGTACGAGCCTAAGGACGAGTTGTAGCCCTGGGCCCTTGTCTGATACAGTAACGGTATGATATACGAACGTGAGTGCGAATATATGTGTGCACAGCCATTGACAAACGTTTAAGCCCTCTGAAGCGTAGCCCAGCCGGCCAATCGGTGCCAGCGCTAGTGCTGCGCCCGTTGTATTGTAGTGAGCTGAGCTGGGGGTGTGGTAGCGTACCATATCGCTGTATCGCTGTACCGATATACCGCTGTACCGATGTACCGATATACTGCTGTATCGCTGTACCGTTGTACCGATATATCGTACCACAGCATATTGAGAAAATCGCAATATCGCAATATTGCTATATCGCTACATCGCTATATTGCTTATTAATTTGTTATAGCACTACAATTTATAAAATTGGTGCGATGCCACCCTGCGCTCCTGTACAACCCTCACCCCAGCTTGGCCACAGCACCTAAACCTTCCTCCCCACCACTCTTCCCATTGGCTGAAACGAAACTTTTCAAAAAAGAAACGCGCGAGATCTCGCATCAAGGGCGTTACCCGGCCCGGACCCGAAACATGAAAAAGTACAAGTTCCACATCTCAGCCACTTTGCCACAAGAACAACCATGTGGAACAGACCTTCAGGACCACCACCAGGCTTCCCCGGCAGCTCGGGGGCCACATACGGAAGACATCTGCGTAGAGATGACAGAGAGGACAACTATGAACGGCCACCTGGTCCTCCACCAGGTCCTCCACCAGGCCACCACAGCAGACAAGACAATTATGGCAGACAAGAGAATTATGGCGGCCAGAGCTACGGCGGCCAGAGCTACGGAAGCCAGAGTTACGGCAGCAGCAGTGGATATGGCAGCAGCAGTGGATACGGCAGCAGCAACGCCTACGGTGGTGGCGGCCAGAGCTACAATTACAACGACACTGGCGGTGGGTTCTTTGGAAGCTCGGGCCAACTGTACCAGAGACCACCAGGCCCACCACCAGGGTGGACGCAGGAGCAGATGGACGAGCAGGTGCACACGGTGTCTGTGTTTGAGGAGAACGACCACGACGTCGAGATTGAAGGCGCGTACGGTGCTCAGGAGCCGGAGTTCCGGCCACAGCAGTTCTCGTCGCAAGTGGACGGATACGACTACAAGTACTCAACGTGTACGGGTAAGCGTAAGGCGCTCCTTATTGGTATCAACTACATTGGAACAAAGAACCAGTTGCGTGGATGTATCAACGACGTGAACAACGTGGCCAAGTTCTTGCAGAACCACGGGTACGCGAAGCTGGACATTGTTATTTTAACGGAAGACCAGAGCAACACGCGCGCGCACCCAACTAGACAAAACATGTTGGACGCAATGAAGTGGCTCGTCAAGGGCGCTCAAGAACGTGACGCCTTGTTTTTCCACTACTCGGGCCATGGTGGCCAAGTTGCCGACAAGGACGGTGACGAGTATGACGGCTTCGACGAGTGCATTTACCCATTGGACTTTGAGAAGCTGGGTGAGATTTTGGACGACACCATGCACGAGATCATGGTCAACTCATTGCCCGCAGGTTGCAGATTGACCGCATTGTTTGACTGTTGTCACTCTGGCTCGGCCCTCGACTTGCCATACACCTACTCGACCAAGGGTGTGGAGAAGGAGCCAAATGTCGCTGCTGAGGCTGGCCAGGGCCTTTTAAGTGCCGTGACTTCGTACATGACTGGCGACAAGATTAGTGCATTCACAAAGGCCTTCGACGCTGTGGGCACGCTCATTGAGGGTAACAACAACAGCGCGATCCAAAAGACCAAGAAGACAAAGACGTCGCCAGCGGACGTGATCATGTTGTCTGGGTGCAGGGACGACCAGACTAGTGCGGACGCCAGCGAGAATGGCCAGGCCACGGGTGCCATGTCTTATGCATTCATCAAGGTGATGAACAGTGGTAAGGACCAGACCTACTTGAGTTTGCTCAGAAACACACGTACGGTTTTGAGCGGTAAGTACAGCCAAAAGCCGCAATTGTGCAGCAGTCACCCAATCAATGTGAACTACAAGTTCATTTTTTAGCGGTGGCCAGTATTGTACTCAATATGATGTATATATACAGTTGTAGATATCGTGACCATGCGAGCCACGTGGGCTGTCACAAATTAATCCTGTGCAAAGCTTTATCTCCTGTAGCAGGTCCTGAACCTGCTCTAAAATTAAATCGAATGGCCAGCAATCGCTTGCAGCCCAACTGATCTTCTGTACAGTTTTTATAGCATATAAAACACAAACGGGTGATTGCTCTGCGATCTGAAATATTTTCTTGTGACTGGTGAGGGCTGTGGGCAAATTTGGCCGCGCTCAGCTATGTGGCCCCACAACTTGATGTTTTCTGTGGTGGTTGAGGCTGCCTGTGATCCACATTCTCTGTGCACTGTTGCGTTTTCTGTGTCCTGCACCGCCTGGTGCTTTATTTTTATCTGATTGTGGGCCCCACCAATTTAAAAGCTTTCGGCCGTAAACTTCTGTGGCTTGTCACAAGACGCCCAAGTCGTCGCAGAGGCAGTGCAACACAAACTCGTAGATTTCGTCCCACATGCGCGCGTTGTTGACGACCAGACACACGATATAAGCGGCAAATGCAAGCACCATGTAAATAGACGCCGTGAGTGCGTACGCAAAGTACGTCCCAAGAGACACAATCTTGAGGGCGCGCACGTGAGCAGCAAAAAACGGGAAGTATGTCGCGTAGGCGTTCGAGACCTTGAGGAGCAAACTGTTCAAAACGATAAAACTGTCGCCGTTGCGGGTCTCCCAGGCCAAATCAATTGCATTTTTGCGCTTGAACACAATGGTGTGCGTTGCCAAATCGCGGGCCGTGGCTGCGGCCACCTGGGCACTTGCCGTCAACGTGCGCACAACTGCACTTGGAGCCGAAGACGGCGCCGTTGGCATTTGCGTTTGCGTCAGAGCCACAAACTGCGTCACCCGCTTCGTCCAGAACGGATTTTGCATCAACGAGTTCTTCAACGACTCAAGAAACTCCGAGCTGTGAGCACCAAATGCGTAGCTGAACCCGTTCTTGGCCAAAAAGTCTTTTGGCAAATTCAAATAGTTGTTGACGTCCGTCAAGTAGTCGTTCGAAAAGGTCACAAAGTTGAACAAGTTATTGAGGATTTGGAACCCAATAAACGGGAGCAAAAGAAACCCGAGCACGTCCACGGCGTCGAGTAGAAATGAGCTGGGACCCAGTGCTGTCTGCACGTGTCCCTCGTTCTCGCGCACCGTCTCCAAAAACTGCGTAAAGCCCTGGTTGTTTCGGTGTCCTCTGAACATGGGCGTGTGATGATCTGGACTGACTAGACAGTGTACAGCAGAACAGAGCCTCGCCGTGCGATTGTACGAAGAAAAAGACAAGCGATTTCGGTGCGCATAGCAAGGTTTGCACACACGCATACAATCACACAACCACACAAGGTGGCACAAGGTGGCACGTGCAACAGTGTATAGTGCGCTTAGCATATTTTGCACACAAAGGGGCACAAGGCAGGACAAGGCGCGGCAGCACGGGTGTAACTACGTGGCGGCGCCACTGCTGGGCCAGGCTGGGATGGGCTGGGATGGGCTCACGCGCTGCCAGGCCAGTGCCACTGGTGCTTTTATTTGGCAGCAGTCGCTTGCTTTGCTCCCCATTTTGTGCGAATCTAGTAGCCGCCAGACGACGGCAAATATCGGGAAATATCGGGATAGGGTTTACTTAAACTTAGCAATCGGAACTGAACTGGACCAAAGACTGAAAAAATAATGTCAACTTTTTTTTTATGCGTTACCCCATGTGGCAAAGCAGGGAGGTGCAGCTTTTGAGTTGTGGAAGTAAGTAAGCTCTGGTGGGAAGAGAGGCAGCACGGCAACTTCAGGTTGGGACACTTGGCTACCAAACGACTCAGGGAAATTGGTACTCAGGCGCGGCGCAGTGGAACGAGATTCTGACCATTTTCAGAGACCGAAATCGAAACACCGGAATTTTAAAATGTCCGATGTAACTACTTCTTCCCCACATTTCGCAAATTTTCAACGGTCCGGCTGAAAATTTGGAACCAAATGTTTATATTTAAAACATTTGGCAAAAAAGAAATAAATACACTGAGAATTCCGGAAAGACAGGATTTTTTTGCAATTCTTGAAAAACTTGACACAAGATAGACACATACACACCCAGTTTTTGATTTTGCTAGTCTGCTATCGCTAAGTTTTTATGACACTATTGCCAGTACACAGCTACACCATCGTTGCCACATAACTAGATACATTGTATTGGTTTTAAATTCATTTGCAGTGTTTACACAGATATACTATACTATATTGAAATTCAGTTCGCTTCACAATGTCACTCGATTACAACACAGCTTTTGACAAGTTTGCCAGTGACAACAAGTTGGACTACACCCAGTTCAACCAGTCGATCAACTTGTTGACCAACAACGAGAAACTGAGCAGAAAATACGGCATCTTCTTCTTGCTCGCCGACCACGACCTCAAGGGCTTTGTCACCAAACTGGACTGGCAAGACTTGTTCAGCTTTTTCAACAAGGCCCAAAGCAAGGAGTTCACCACTGAGTTTTTGAACAAGTTTGGCGACTCCATTCTGTGGCGCAAGTTCTCGCAGGCCGCGGCAGCCGTGGATGCGGACCTCGAGAAGAGCTTGCGAGCAGACTTTTCAGCCTCCAGCTTTGCCGATGGTTTGAACCACGCAGTTGGGACCAGAATTCAGTCTATGTTCAACGAGGCCGCGGAAAACGGCAGCGTTTCGAGCGAAAAGTTCAAGGAGATGCTCTACACGCTCTACGCGCTCAAATTTGATGCACAGTACTTGGGGGAGATGGCGCAAACGAAAAAAAGCTACAGTTTCAGCGACGTTTTGCAGATTGTGCAGGTTTTGGACAAGCCGATAGTGGAGTTGGCCGACAAGAGCAGCAAGAAGAGCAGCGACTACGAAATGTTCAAGCCGATCTACCACTTTGTGTTGGGAGGCATCTCGGGGGCCATTGGCGCAACTATGGTATACCCGATAGATTTAATTAAAACGAGAATGCAGGCCCAGAAAACGAGCGCCAACATGCAGTACAAGAACTTCTTTGACTGCCTCATCAAGATTGTGAGACAGGAGGGCTTGTTCAAGCTTTACAGTGGGCTTGTGCCGCAGTTGGTGGGGATTGTGCCGGAAAAGGCGATCAAATTGACCATGAACGATCTCATGCGTAAAAACATGACCCACAAGGACGGCAGCATCACTGTTCCGGGTGAGATCTTGTCTGGGGGATGCGCCGGTGCGTCCCAGGTCATTTTCACTAACCCGTTGGAGATTGTGAAGATCCGGTTGCAGATCCAGGGCCAGATGATCGGGAAGTTGGACAAAGACGGCAACGTGATTGTGAGAAAGAGCCCGATCCAGATAATCCGGAACTTGGGGTTCACGGGGCTCTACAAGGGTGCAACGGCATGTCTTATGCGGGATGTGCCATTTTCGGCAATCTACTTTCCAACATATGCGCATTTGAAGTCGCGTTTTGAGCGACAAAACGGCGGCGAAGGCACCGAGTTGACGACAGCTCAGTTGTTGATCTCGGGGGCTGTGGCTGGAATGCCCGCTGCGTACTTGACAACGCCGTTTGACGTCTTGAAGACGAGACTCCAGTTGGAGCAGAGAAAAGGCGACGTGCAGTACAACGGGCTTGTGGACTGTTTCAAGAAGATCTTGAAGCAGGAGGGCCCTACGGCGTTCTTCAAAGGCGGGTTGCCACGTGTCTTCAGATCGTCGCCTCAGTTTGCCTTCACCTTGGCGTCGTACGAGATCTTGCAGAGATTCCTTCCGTTTGACAGCCTCACAAACAAGAATTTTGGCACCGGCAGCATCAGCAACGAGTCACGCGCCCTGGTGCCGGCCCACACGGATTTTGTGAGCAAAAGCAACGCGATTGTGCAGGCCTTTGGCAAGTTGAGCCCCCAGTTTGCCAGCATGAGCCCCGAGCACGTTGCGGCGTTTGAGAAGATCTTGAAGAAAGATTGAGTGTCCCAATGCTATGCTGCTGTGCTTCTGTGGGCCACTGTGGCTACAGGTGTAAGATTAATTAATATACTGACTACTGACTGTCTACCAGGCCCAGCGTGTAAGAAGAAAAATGCGGCTAGAGCTTGAGCTCGCCGTGGTTTTTGAAAAACAACATGATGCGGTGGTTCACCAACGTGTGCGTTACAAATGAGAGAACCTCGACGTTGTTTTGCACAATTTCCTCGCGTCTCTGCTGTTCTTTTGCAGAAGACTCGAACAAACTCAACGGACTGATTGTCTTTGTCGCATTTAACGGTAAATTTTGTAGCGCTGAACTTTTGCGAATAGTTTGGTCAGTGGTGCGGATAATTTTTGCCGCTAACATTGAGCGCCTTTTATCGCCATAACAATACAGCGCACGATCGTCCTCCAGCTGCGGCAGCTGTGGCGCCGACGTCGACGTCGTCAGGTACAATGAGCTCACGTCACTCTCGGCATCAGAGTCCTCAGCGTCCAGGCGGTGGTTCTCAATCAGCTCCATCAGTTTCATGATGTCGGGGCTGTAGATCAGAGTGTAGCGGTTGGTCTTTTTTGTGGTCATATTAGCAAGTTATTGTGACAGTCTATTGTGAAGCTGCTGCTGGTCAGACCAGCGGCTGCTGCTGTGTATTTATACTCCCATTCTTGAGCTAATAATAGTGCTGTTTTAGGATAACCGTGCGATGCCCCGATACGTCAAAATGGACGTGTGGATCCCAGATTGGGCAACGTGGACTTGTGTGGATTTCATGGTAACGAGAACTGCACAGGTCTTGTTGCTTGAGCTTGCCAGCTTTTGGCACTAACAAGCACTAATGGATACTGCCATGGGTGGTGCTTAAAGTTTTGGTTTTTTAGCGCTAATTAGTGTGTCACAGATTAGCGCTCATTTAGTGTGTCACAGATTAATAACGTAGCGGGATTGGGTTAAATTTGGCAGGAAAAAGAAAGCGCGCAGAAATACGAGTAGCAAAATCAGCAACACGGCCGGAAGCAGCGACTCCAGCAGGCAAGAGAGCACACAAACAGCTGCGCAGCTGACACCCCGGCACAGCTGGCTATTCGGCGCCCATTCAGTGCCCACTCGGTGCTGTTTTTTTCTTTGCTTTTTTCAAAATTGAGTATTGGACTAGAAAGTTTTTTTTTTTTTGGTATCTTTAGTCCAATAATATTTGCTCCATGAATCTAAGTATCACTTATCGAAAACAGAGCAAGCTGCTTGGCTCTAAAGTCAAATTTGGGCATCAGTTGCACCAAACCGTATTAAGGCCTAGTTACCAGAAATTCGCAATGTTTGCGCTGCAGCGGTTTTGAGTTGCAAAGTGTGCACAATTTTTGAAACGCAGTCGCGGACACTAAAGTTCTCATTTTTTCTGAACGTTGGTGACGCATTTTAGGATTGTACTAAAATCACCACCAACTTGACAAAAAAACACACACACGCACACAAACGATTTGCAGCACTGCGCACAAAACAACCACAGTCAGCCATAACAGGCAGCAGTGTTCAAACACACTGCGACGTTGCACGCCAACTTGTATATGTAACTGTACTCAAAAAAGCGCGACACACTGTGCAGTCGCGCTATGAGAATTAGACCCCACTGGATTTGCGCGTACCGCGGCTCAGCAACCTCGAGACCCAACTAGCTGCTTTTGCCGCAAGCGTGTGGCCAGTGTGTCGAATCGACAGCTGTGTGCACACAATGTGGGTCTTCCATAACATCTGCACACCAACCATCAATATTATCATTTTACTCGTTTGGTGTTTTGGTATTTCCCGATTGGGAAACTCTGGTATTCAATATTTAAAGCACGAGATATCCATAGCTGGTGCAAATTACAGCACTACTATTTTCACAGCCGCACCATGAACTGCAACACAAGACCACAGAACACAAAGAAGCCAAAGAAAACCGTGAAGGTGAAGCAGACTGGGAAGTTCCAGGTCATTGAGTCTTTACAGAAATTGCAAACGTCAATAGTTGAGTCCCAGGACGACGACTTTTTCACGTGCGCCAACGACGCTGCATCCAAATTCGACACAGCATTGGACTTTGAGCCAATTCAAGAGAGACCTTTGTTCAAGCTTCAGCAGCCCTTGGGTGCTAGCTACTCGTTGACGATGGGCAGAAAAGCACTGGGCAAAAGATTCGTGAAGGACCCAATCGACGAGCTTTTGCAAAAGCACACCAGTGCACACAAAGTGTTGGAGTTAGGCGACAAGCGGTTTGACGCGTACACAATGCAAGTGTTGCGTAGCCAGCCAATGAACGGCAAGGTTCTGAAAAAGACGTTGAAGAAGCCTAAAATTTTGAAATCCGACGGTAAAACCGTGACGGCTGAGTCGGTCATGAGAATGGTGGACCCTTCGTTTTTGGTGTACAGTGACGCCGACGACAGCTCTATGATATCAACGCTGGCGATGTTCGGCAACAAGGGCAAGACGGTGGTGAACAACGACAATTTTTTGGCCGCGCTCAAGAACTTTGACCAGATCGACGAAACTTTGCTGAAGAGCAGACTGGGTTTGAGACAGATCGTGAGCATGTGATATCCGTATTGTGGAACGGTTAAGTTTAGGGTAGAGTAAAAGGTAATTTAATGCGTGCACAGAAACATGTAGCCCACTTGAGCCAACTCGACCTGACCCAACCGTGCGTGGATAGCCTATTGTATCACGTGACCGGGCCAGTGCTGCGGGCAGCAAAAAGAAACGGGCAAACCCTCAATCTAATTTGGCCGCTAGTGCGTATCGGAAATATATATATATAATCACAATATATCGTTATGCGATCTACGGTCTACGGTCTTAGGTATCACATTCTATTGCAAAGGTATCATCAAACCCAAAAAGTTCTGGTCGAAAAGAAAGAAGTAGTAAACAGAGAACTAGAAGAACAGGGCGTCACAAACGCAACAATCAGTCGTATTTGGCCTGGGCAATACCGATTTGGGCGTTGTCAATGTCGTAGTAGACGTAGGCAGATCTCAAGAAAGCGTCACCCAAGATGTAGTAGTCGGAATCGCTGTTCAAGACACTGAACAAGCAGGTGTTGGACGAGTCATCGTAATCGTAGATCAAGTTGCTGAATGGCACTGTGATTGTCTTGTCGTCAAATGTGAAGGAAAACTCGTCACCCGTGGTGTCGCAGTCCAACGTGTAGCCGCCCACGCTGGTGTTCAATGTACCGTATTTCAATCCGAGCTTGTGGTACACGGTAGGTGGCGCGTAGATCAAGGTAGTCCCGGAGTCCAACAAGGCAGGGAATGGCACACTCACATACGTAATGCTGTTAGCCGTGATGGAGTCCAAGTCAACAAAGAAGGCCACGGCCTCCAGGGTTGGAATGCCAGAGTCGTTCACGTCGACAACGTCCAAGGTCTTTAAGTCGCCCGAGTACTTGGAGCTGTCAGTGGCGCCAAACAAGATGGAGCCCGATGTGGCGTTCAATGAGTTCAAGTACAACGAGTACGAGGCCGTGCTGATGATACCCTGGTTCTTCAACTGCAATGGCAAGTTGTCGTAGGTGAACGAGTCTGAGGCCGAGGCCGAGGCTTCGTTACCCTTGAATCCAACACCCAAGATTGCCTGTCCCACGTCCTGGGTAGTAGCGTCACCAAATTCCAAGTCGGTGACATCTGCACCACCAATGTTCACTGTCTCGAAAGCCCAGTCACCGGAAGCGGAAGACTCATCACCATAGGTGATCGAAAATCCGGATCTGTCATACTTGTATGTGGAGGAGGCACTGTGGTCGTAGGTTCCACCCGTGCTGGAGGTACCGTTACCTGGGACCCATAAATCAGAGGATCCGGTATCAACGTCCACCTGGATCGTTTGTGGTGGTGTCCCAATGGTAATCTCGGCCAAGTACAACGAGTACTCGTTCTCCAACAGCAACGACACGCCCGCGGTACTGAGAAGAGATTTGGTTCTCAAGGCCTTCCGCGACGAGCTGTAGGCCTTGCTCTTGGAGCCAATCACGACGCTGAAGTCGATTTTTGGCGGGTTGGTGACTGGCACGGCAGCGACCATGGCAGCGAGAATGGAAGCTAAAACTGAACGGGCAAAAAGCATGTTGTGAAAAGTGGGAAAGAAGGAATGGTGAGCCAGGATGCGGATTTCAAGAGCTATTTATGATGCTGAAAGAACAACGGTTACAATGTACACTGATTCCACTGTGTTTCTTTTCAGAGGCATTAGGGCACTTTCCAGATCGGGGTGAGGAACAATAGCAAAAGAGAGAACAATAGATATACGAAAAAAGAAATGGGAGCCCAAGTTTGGTACATTCCCACCCAATCAGCCAATTTTAGCTAGATCCCATTTGGGAACTGAATTTCACTCAGCAATACGTGATTGATTGCCATGCACGTTCACGTACTCCGTGTATCACACTGGGAACCCCAGGAACACCGACTGCGCTACTGTGTATTCCTGCCCAGGGGCCACAAATGTGGGTGTGCCGACACCATCGTCCGGCTGCTCGGAAATTTACTACCACAGGGCTCACTGTGCTGTTTCAAAGCAACTACTCAGTGCACCCGTTTGAGCTGCCTTCAGGCATTTATGTCAGAATTTTGCCGCGGTGTCATTATTGGGGCTTAGGCAAATGCGCGTGATTCGGGTGAGTTTGTGCGCTTTTTTTTTGTTTTGTGATGCAACTTTGGCTTTCCCTTTGTCCTGCGCTCCCCTAAATGCAGTAATTTTTGGCCAACCGCGGCGATTGTTCTTTGTTTTTTGGTTACGTTTTTTGTAGTTTATGTGTGCAAACAATAATCCATTATGCAATATATCGCAACGCTCCACTGTAGCCATTCCACAACCGAAACTGAGCGAGATCCATTATCGACATTATCGGATCCATTATCGTAAATCTCCTCACAACTGTGGCATCTTTGGCAGCCAAAGCACGCTTCAATCTCTGCATAATCTGACAAAACAATAGCTTCTGTTGTTTTAGTCTTAAATGTGGCCACCTCGATTTTGCCCAATAGACCCTCATGAATGCATCCATGCTAACTCTCATTGCTTTTATCTTACTCCATCCATTTCCGGTCACTGGCACGCTATCGAGTGAAATAGAGAAAGAAGCTTTCTCTCACGAGTGGGCAGATTAAAATACCAAGAATACCAAGACTTGGCCAATGCTGTGCCAATATTGTGCCAAAAATGCACTGAATGCTGATCGCGATTGTATTGAAATTGTGCCAAAATCGATCCAGAATTGTGCCACACTAACTGCAATTTGAAATGGCACCGTCGCGTATGCCATATTGGGCTTGTATGACTATGCAACATGTATTAAGTGCAAAGGCAAGTCCGAATTGATAACCTCAATACAACTGTTAAGGTTTGCCAAGTGCCGACAAATCAGCTATTAGCTTGGAACTCTCGTAAGAGTTGCCATACAATTTCACGTTTGCCAAAATGATGACAATTGCTATTGATATCTGTATCGCTGAAGGTGGACCAACGTGGTATGCTTTTTTGGGAGATGATAGATAGGTGCGGCAGCAACGTGGAAGCAAACTCTCGCCGTGGAGTATCGTTTGATCTAAATTGCAAACTTTAGTAATGGTGCGTAAGTTACATTGAACAAATTCAGCTAAATTGTAGATTATTGATTGTGCAGAGGTTGATAGTAGTTCCATTTACACGGTTTAGAAGCAGCAGAACGGATGTGCTTCTTCAAAACTGCTTCAAGCTGTGAAGAACTAACTTGCTGAAGTTGATAGCCTTTTATGTTTAAAATACTGAAATGAGAAAGGCAAAAGTCCACTAGCTGATACAGGGCTAAATGAGATAGGACCAGTTCATCCTGTGTCTTTGAGCTGGATCAACTGTGTTTTAGGTTGCCGGTTTGAAATCACAGTCAGAAGAGAACCGCAGCAAAAAGATCAGCACGTGTGTTGTAATGCAAACACACTGCCTTCAGCGTAGCAAGCTCTTGAAATGCTTCTCTTTGCCCAATAGTAGACTGTACGCTTGAAATAGTTCCCGTTGCAATTCATTTTGTATCCTATATAATCTACTAATATGTCCAAGCCAATAAATACATGAAGTGCGGCCTGGTAAGTGAGGCCAGATACTTCAATTAGTCTTCAATACCTTGCGCTCTCTAAAAACTTGAGCCCAGTTGCTTTGACCCTAGACTTTCCTTTTCCCTTAATCTCTTTTCCCTTCGCACTTTTGACTTTCGGCGGCTCCATTCTGAAGAAATTCCGTGCTATGAACGCTGCACTCAGCTCTAGCTCACGAGCTTTCTCCATGGCCGACTCCACATCCAACAATCCCGAGTAGAACTCAATCACAGAATCGTGTGTTTGAACTCGCGACGGCATGAAATTCATCACCTGCAACGAGTCTCTGTTCGTCACTCTGCTCAACGCCACGTATGCCTGCCCTTTTTCAAAAACTCTTTTGAGGTCCACTCTTGCCTTTGTCAACGTTTGTCCCTGTGACTTGTGGATGGATATTGCCCACGCAAGAATCAAGGGAATCTGGGTTCTTGAAACTAACGCTGTTTCATTTACGTCTTCGACGTCCCACGTCTCAGGACATACCAAAACGTCTCTTGTTGTTCCTTCGTGGGTCAAAAAACGCACCAACGGGTATCTCGCGTTGTTGCACTCTTTGAACAAGTCCTTGATGAGTTTTTCCTTTCTGTCAAAGTTGGCGAGCTGAATCTCGTCCATAGACTTGTCTTCCAAGTTTTTGAAAAAGTCGAAAACCGTTTCGTCCAAACTTTCTCTTGTGTCCGCGCTTTCCAACAATGCCTCCATTTTCTTTGTGTCCTCTTTCATTTTGCTCAACTTTTTCGGGTTGATCTCCTCTCCATCAGCGGTTTTCTTGTAAAAACAGTACGTGCATGGATCTATGAAATCGAGCACTTTGCCCAAAGAGCCGTTCACCAACCCATTATCCAAGTTTTTGATCATCATCACTTGGGCACCTTTCTTCAAAACCAACTCCTTTGGGGCAATAAAATTGCTCAACAACCGCTCTTTGGCATCGCCTTCAGGCAAGCTGCCACCGTCGATACTTTTAAACTTGTACAGATTGCCCTGCAACTGCCGCAATCTCCGCAAATTGGCGTTTTCCACCTCATTTCTCGTTGAAAACAACTCAGCGGGCTCTATGCCATCGCTGTAGTCCAAGGGCCGATTGAGCTCGTGGAATTTGCTCACAGAGTGGTTGCTCAACCTGCCTTGTCTCATCTCGTTAAGCATATGGATAAACTCTTGGTCCAGCTGCTGCCGAAAGATCTTGGTGAGGATCACCTGTAACCGGACACTCTCCTTCCACGTCTGGCTGTCAAAGGCAAACATCCCGCTGTCGTTCTCAGCGTTTTTCAACGCCTCCTCGTGCTTTTTTGTCACTGGCGGGAGCTGGTAAAAGTCACCACAAAACACCACTTGGATCCCGCCAAATGGCTCATCGCTTCTCCGTATAGCTTTGCCAATAGCGTTCAACTTGTCCAAAAGCGCGCCGCTGACCATGGATATCTCATCAACAATCAATACTTTGGTGTTTTTCCAGTTCTCCTTCAGCTTTTTCGACTTGCGGATCTTTTTGAGCAAAACGTCCACGGGAGCATCTCCGATACCAATTCCCGCAAACAGGTGCAACGTTATGCCCCCGATATTGCACGCCGCAAGCCCCGTGCTGGCGGTGACGGCCACTTCTCCCGATTTGTACCGCATCTTCAACTCTTTGATGGCTTCTTTCAACAAGACCGACTTCCCGGTACCGGCAGAACCCGTGTAGAAGATGTTGTGGCCCTTGAGAATCAACTGGATCACCTTGTTCTGCTCCTCGCTGAGCGTAAAGACGTTTTCCTGTGACTGAGTGCTTATCAGTGCAACCTGCTGCAAACTGCCGCTAGTCTTCACCAACCCGCGGCGTGGAACCGAGAGCTTCAACGGCGACGTTTCCTGGATCCGTGGGATCTTGCGTGTGTGCGACACTATGATAGAGTCGTCACTGGGTGTCCCAGGACTCTGCTGGATCTTTTTGAGTCCCATTTCGAGCATTTCTTTCCAAATATCCTCCTGGGAGTCGCCATGGAACGATCGCTTCTGCGCCGCTGTGCTCTGCGGTACGCCGCGTAGCTCCTGCGTGTTTAGCAGCAAGTCTGCCAACGTGGGACGTATCTGGGGCGGACTTAGGCCCTTGTCACTGAACTCTTTTGTGGACATGCAAAACTCACCAGCTTTCGGCGTTATCTGCCCCGGCTCGTCCTCAAGCGTTCGCGGCAGCGGCGTCCCATTCTCCTTTTCCAGGCTGCCCAGTTCGCTGTCCAGAATGATCAGGTCAAAGTCACTGGATGGGAAACAAGCTGCTGATAAGCCTAGCTGGTTGAGTTGCAGAGCCAGCTGCTGAACAGCCGACTGTAAGGCCGCTGGTCTCTGTATGGCCAACTTTTGTGGGGTCAGCGGCTTCTGGCACGCCCCTACGTTCTCTATGATGTCGTCGCTGCTGAAATCTTGAGAGTCACCGGCCAAAACTTCGAATTGAGAATCACTCAAAGAACCGAACGAGTCTGCTTTGAAGGACATTTTCGAGAAGTTCCGCAGTTTTATGTTGGTCCGAAATATTCTCAAGATCATAAAGTTCTGCAGTGCCACCTATCTTTCCCGGGTCTGTTGAACTGATTTGGCTGGAAAGACGTGAACGCGTTGATGATGGTGGGTAGCTGGATATCTTCGCGTTTGTTCAATTTGGGATTTGCGTTTTCAAAATTTCCGCGCTTTTTCAGAAAAAATGTACGGAATACGCTGCGAGTCTGGGGTTTGCACCCAAATCACCTGTGTTGCAAAAAGCACCTGTTTTACAAAATGTGCTGGGACACTGACACTGGTTGGTTTATGGCAAGGGCTCAAAAAAGGTGGGTAACAGGTATATAGGTAAACCAATTAGGTGCAAGAATAAAAAGTCAAAAAGAGATGCAAATTAGTTGCAAAATAGGTACAAAATTAAATGCAAGAAAAGGTGCAATAAACAATGGAAAAAAAAAAAGGTATAGATCACACTAGTGCTTTTCCGGCTCCCCCATACGCTATACTCTGCAGCTTTTCCATCCGGACCCTAGGCGATGATTTCCAGTAATACATCCGTGCATCGAATCAACACCGAACAGCACACAATTTTTTCTTGTTTTTTTTTTTTTTCATAAATATTTTTCAGTCTTGCCACTAACATGTCTTCGTTACCACCAGAGGCAAACAATACACTCTTGAGCCTTCTTGAAGGGCTCATGACCGCTAACAATGAAGTACGTGCGAATGCTGAAAGAACTTTGGAGCACGATTGGTACACTGTGGACAATTTAGGGATGCTTTTGCTATTTTTGACTGAACAAGCAGTTAAGGGCGCCAATGACACGATCAGATCGTTTGCCGCAGTTCTTTTCCGTCGGTACTCTTTGAAATTACCACCTGGAAACAGCAGCATGACGATCTCCACGCTTGAGACCATTCCAGAACCTGTCAGACAAGAAATCCGGAAACTTTTGTATGATGGGTTTGTTTCACAGCAAAGCAATGGAGTGCGCCACAAGTTGGCAGATGCTATCAGTGAAGTTGCCAAAAAATCGATTTCTCCCCCAGGTACTTGGGATGATTTGATCCCAACGCTTTTCCAAGCCACTCTGTCTCAGGACGTGAGTTTTAGAGAATCTTCTTTCAGAGTTTTTGGATCCCAGCCTTCAATTGTTCAGCCATACCACGAACAGTTTTTACCAATTTTGAACAATGCTTTCAGCGATCCTCAAGACAGCGTCAGAGTTGCTGCAAGTAATGCATTTGTAGCGTATTTCCAAAGTATTCCAAGAAAGCAATGGGGCCTGTGTTCTCCATTGTTGCCAACACTTTTGAACAGCTTACCAAAATATTTGGAAGAGGACAAAGAGGAGGCTTTGACAAATATGTTGGAGAGTCTTATTGAATTGGCATCTTTGGCCCCTAAAATGTTCAAACTGATGTTACAAGCAATGATTGAATTCTGCAGCACAATTGTCAAAAACAACGAATTGGAATCGAGCACACGGCTTGCTGCTTTGGAGTTGTTGACAACATTTTGCGAGACTTCGCCAAATATGTGCAAAAGCGAGCCAATGTACTCAGAAACAATGGTTGTGCTTAACTTGCAATTGATGACCGAGATTTGTATTGACGACGAGGAAGCTGTTGAGTGGAACAGTAACGCTAAAGATCTGATTGATGAGGAGGAATATGAAGCTGCCAGAAATGCTTTGGACAGAGCTGCGCTCCTGCTTGGCGGACAAATATTGGCAGAGCCGTTATTCAAGTATTTGACACAGATGTTAAGCTCACAACAGTGGCGGGAGAGACAGGCGGCGTTAATGGCACTTTCTGCAGCTGCAGAAGGATGTGCTGATGTCCTCATGGGTGAGATCCCACAAATATTGGATTTGATTTTGCCTTGTTTGAACGATGTGCACCCTAGAGTACAATACGCATGCTGTAACGCATTAGGTCAAATTTCCACAGATTTTGCCGACATTATTCAGAGATCATCTGGAGACAGAATCTTGCCAGCGCTCATTTCTAAGTTGACTAACGACTCAGTTCCAAGAGTGCAGACTCACGCTGCTGCCGCTTTAGTTAATTTCCTGGAAAACGCCACAAAGGAAATTTTGGAGCCATATTTGGACAGTCTTTTGACAAACTTGTTGACTTTGTTGCAAGGGCCATACGTGTACGTGCAAGAGCAAGTCTTGACAACAATTGCAATTGTTGCAGACGCTGCAGAATCGCATTTCATTAAGTACTATGACACATTGATGCCACTTTTGTTCCAAGTGCTTAAGCTGGACCTCGGCAAGGAAAATAGTTTGTTGAAAGCCAAGAGTATCGAGTGTTCTACCCTTATTGCTCTGGCAGTAGGAAAAGAAAAATTTGCACCACACTCACAAGAGCTTATTGAAGTTTTCACCCACTTACAGCAACTGTTGGATGATTCCGATGACGATCCAATAAAACCATACTTGCAACAAGGCTGGAACACTGTGTGCAGCATTATTGGCCAAGACTTTTTGCCATTTTTACCTTTGGTGTTACCTCCTTTGATCAAACAAGCTAAAGCAGAACAGGAAATCAAATTTGTTGAAGAAGGAGATGATGTTGCTCAAGATGAGGCTTGGGATGTATACCCATTGGCTGGAAAGCAGATTGCACTCCATACTGCTCTTTTAGACGAGAAAGTGTTTGCCATGGAGATCTTGAAGTCATATGCTGAATACTTGAAGGCCCTGTTCAGTCAATATGTTCCAATGATCTTGAAAGAAATTCTGTTGCCAGCTTTGGACTTCTACTTTCACGACGGGGTTAGAGATACCGCAGCAAGCTCTTTGGAGGTGTATTTGGCTTCAGTAGCTATTGCCACAGGGGCTAAAAGCGAACAAACCATGCAAATGTGGGCTCTGATTGCTAATAAATTAATCGAAAGTCTTAAGGGCGAACCTTTGACGGATGTGTTGGTATGTTACTACGGTGCTTTCCACAGATGCTTGGGCATTGTTGGGGAAGGCTCGTTGTCGAGTGAACAATTGCAAGGTATTGTGAACTCTATGAGAGTAAATTTGCAGGCAGTTTACGAAAGAATTAAAGAAAGAATCGAGGAAGAGGAAGGTAATGGTGAGGAGTTCGACGAAGGTTTGGACGAAGAGAATAGGGAATTCACTGACGAGGAGCTTTTGGACGAAATCAACGTTACTATTGCTACACTTTTCAAATTTTTCAAATCAGATTTCTTGACAGCATTCAACGATTTGATGCCTGTGGTATCTGCGTTCTTGAGCGAAGACATAAAAGCATTGAAACTTTTCGGATTGAGTGCTATCAGCGATTTGATTGAAAATGTTGGTGCACAGTCCACCAACTATAGAGAGGTATTCATTAACGGTGTTGGTGAACTGCTTTCGAGCCCAGAAAGTGCCATCAGAGAGCTTGGAGCTTTGGTGGTGGGCACAGCTGCTTTGCATGGGGGACCAGATTACACAGAGTTTGTTGTTGCCGCATTGGAGCCATTATTTGCGAGCGTGAACGAAGCAGACTCGAAGAGCGAGGAGAAAATAAGTGCAACTGAGAACTGTTTGACGGCCATTGCCAAGATCTTGCATGTGCACGGCGACAAGTTGGACAAGAACAGATTTGACTCCATGGTGGCTAACTGGGTCCAAGGGTTGCCAATAACCATTGACAATATGAACATTTACTTTTGCTACTCGTTCTTAACAGATTTGGTGGAGAAGAAGAACGAAGCTGTGTACAAGGATTTTGCTAAGGTGTTAAAAGTGCTACTCGAGTTCAGCATTAACAACAAAGGCACGAGCAAGATCGTCGAGAAAGCCGTCGTTGCATGCAAGCAGTTGTGTACTTACGTTCCACAAGACTACTTGCAAAGCTTTGTATCTAACTGCAGCGGTCCGGAGCAGGAGTTGATCAAAAGTTTTTTCAATTAGCACCACATTTCAAGAAATTAAACCAATAAACTAATTTATATTGTTGTACTGATGATTGTACCATTTCATCTCAAACCCAGTAGACCTGTCAACACCGTCCCACTTTGGCCCAGGCGCAATTCCAAACCTGTTGAAAGGTATATTGGCCCTGGCTTGGCCACTCGCTGGGCCAGCAACGTCACGTGTCAACTCAAGACCCGATCCCGGTGCCAGTGCCAGTGCCCCCACGCCTTCCCCCACCCCACTTTTTGTCTGCGCGAAGAGCGGGTCATCGAACCTTAGTTTGCTTTTTTTTGGCTCCGCGCGCGCGCCCAGGGTGCCTGGCAACAATCCGGCAGCGCCTTGTTCTTTTTGTGTGCCTTGTCTGCCTTGTGTGTTTTGTGCGTCGTACGCCTCCGGCTCCGGCTCCGGCTCCGGCTCCGGCTCCAGCTCTGGGGCCCCGTCCAGCGTGCCCTGTGTGTCCTGCGGCGGCTGCCGTGTCTCGTTTTCTGCGATCTTGCGGCCAAACTTGTCTCTGTAAACCGTTTTTTGTGTAGGTTCGGGTTCTGGCTCTGGGTCGGGCTCTGGGTCATCGCGAGTTTCGGTGGCAGTGGCGTCAGCGGCCGTGTGCCACGAGCTGGCGCCTTTCGACACCACGGTGTTTATCGAGTTCTCCACGAGCCGCAACTCTTTGCCCTTTTGGCTCGGTTTTTTGGGCTTCTTCACGCGTTTCCCGTAGTTTTTACTCAAGTACTCAGAAAGCGACATATTTTTTTTGCGGGGCAGGCTCCGGATGAAAATTTTCTTTTTTTTTTTTTGTTTTTTTTTTGTTTTTTTTTTGTTTTTTTTTTGTTTTTTTTATTTTATTTTATTTTTCCATTTTGACTTTAAACTCCAACTTTGGTACACGGGACCCCAACCGACTTTGACACAGACCCAGGTCTGGCAGCTGGTCCCGAGTGTAGAGACCTTATGCGATGCGAGAACTGACACCACAAATTTACACGCAAAAATCGCCCCTTTATGTGCCGTAGAATCCTTGTTTTGAGCAATTTCCCGTACCGTACGTAATGACAAGGCTGAATCTCGCCGTCGTAAAAAATGACATTTTGGAATCAGTGTGCGTTTTAGCGTTTTAGCATCATTTTTCTACCCCAAAGATTACCCCATTAAAACAGCACTACGGGGAGTCCGTGTGGAAAAAAAAAAAATCTCAGCAAAATTGCTAAGAGTTCATACAAAGATCACCAGCGCCACGACTACGACACCGAAAAGAGAAGGCTGAACAACACACACGCGCGCAGCAGAGCACTAGAGACAATAGACACGGCCACAGAGACGCTGGACGCTGGAACTCTAGGAGACTTGGACACTACAAGACTACAAGACTACAAGACTTGGACACAACACTACACTACACTACAACACTAAACAACACAACACAACACTACAACTCGAGACAGCCGTGTACAGAACCATATATAGCCATGAGCAAAGTCATGAAGGACACAAGGAGCACGGTGGCGATGAACGAGAAGAAAAAGAAAAAGAGAACCGTGGGCTCGTTTGCATGCGACTACGAGAACTGCGGCAAAACGTTTAGCAGACCAGAGCACCTTCTGCGCCACAAGTTGAACCACAACCCGTCGGTGATCTACAAGTGTGGCTGGAAAAACTGCACCAAGACGTTTGTGCGGCTGGATCTCAAGGACAGACACATTCGCAGACACGCGGCGCGACTCAAAAAGGAGCAGGAGCTCCAGACCTTGGAGCTCAAGTCACAGAAGAACTTGTTGTTCAAAGGCATGGGCACCTTGAACTTCAAAAAGAAGGACAAAGAAGAATCCGATATGGCATATTTAGAGAACGGCGCGGCCATGGCCGTTATGGATTTGGCCACAAATAACAACGGCAGCAGCAACGGCAGCAGCAACGGCAGCAGCAACGGCAACGGCAACAGCAACGGCAACGGGGCTGCCAACGGGTCAAAACCGAAACACGACGACATGCCTACAACCGAGAGCGACGGGGCCATTCTGTCGATGGCCGGCACGACCTCTGCTTTTGAGAGCAAACTGGACACAAGCGCACATAGCAACGAGGTCACTACACGGATGGAGAGTCTTAAAACGCAAATATCGACCATACAGGGATCGCCGTTCAACGTGAATCTCTGGATCGATCACAACACTCCCTCCCATATTGACACACTTGGCTTCACCGCGAGCGACCCAAACTTCAGTCTGGGACTATTTTTTGGCAACGGCCCAAACTACATGGAGGAGTTGTTTGAGAGCTTGGCCCCGCCATTGGATGTGGTCACCTCGGACTTGCACTTGGAACTGCTGATCCTGGAAGAGACTTTGGCGCGTTTGATTGCCGTTATTCCAAGTTTGGCTCTGAACATCGATGTCTCGGCGAAATCGTTCTCCCTTTGTCTCTCGTGCTACTGGGACTTGTTCCACATTCAGTTCCCGTTTTTGCACAAGCCGCTGTTTGTGGCGAACGACGCCCCAGAGCTTCTTTTGCTTCCAATGATAATGCTTGGTGCTGGGCTTCATCCCACCATCTCAGTGCCGTTTTTACACGACTCACGCGCTTTGGCTGATACTATATGTATACCGATACGGTGGAAGATTTTTGAAAGCGGCGACATTGAGCTCCCAGTGAAAACGTGGGTGATTCAGGCGCTTTTGATCTTGTCTTTTTACGAAAAGTTTTTCTCCTCGAGAGAGCTTCACGAGAGAACTTTTGTACATCATGGCGCGATTGTGCAGTTGCTACGCAGATCGCCCACAATTGGCGGGAACCCCATAAAGCGAGACCATGTGACAGAGGCAATTCTGGACGACCAGCTTGTGCAGGAAGATGAGGATCTGGGTGCCGAAAAACGGCGCCAGTTGTGGCACCAATGGGTTGAGATTGAGAGCGTGAAAAGAGCCACCTTGATGGCATTCTACATTGACTCGACACACTCTGTCATTTTTGGACACCAGGGCTTGCTATATGCCCACCAAATACAGGTACAGATGCCATGCGATGACGAACTTTGGGAGGCCGGAATCAACGAGTTTTCTTTACTGCGTTACAAAAAGCCTAGACCTTTTTTACAGGAACTTCGAGGCCTTTTGCAGAACCAACCGGCAGAAACGGGTGTTTTTGGGAGAAGAATCTTACTTTCTGGGTTGCTAGCAGTGATTTTCCAGCTACAGCAGAGAGACTTGCAAACTCTGGCCTTAGGATGGGGCGAGTCGGGTGAGAAAGAGTCCTGGAAAGATTATTTTCTGTACATTTTGGATGCCTTGACCCATGATAACATGGCCGGCTGTTGCGACACAAAACTGGCAATGCTTAAAGCTCTGGGAAAAAGATCACACTATCTTTCTGCTGACGACACCCGGTGCAAGTGTCCAGCATACCATATTGCCCAGATCATCATGAGAGTCAACCACTATGATTTGATTATTTACGGCGGGGCTCCCTGGAGAATGAATGTGAAACCTGGGAAGCTGGACTACGAGCTTGTGCAGACGAGAATGGAAAAGTGGGCCACATCTACTTCTGGCAGGTTGCTGGTGATCCACGCCTTACTCTACTTATTTGAAACGTACTTGAGGCCAGAAACGAGCGAAATAGAAATACGACCAGCAACGTTGAACTACGACTCGTTGACTGACCCAATAGTGGAACGTGCTTACGTTTTATACACTGCAGCTTTGTCAGTGTGGTCGTATGTGTTCATCACTGAAGGCGTGGAACAGGACACCGGAGGAGAAAGAGCAGAGCCGTTGGAGACTGGCCACGACTACTTGCTCCGGCTACGCAGAGAGTTACAGGAAAAGACAAACACGCTTTTGCACTGTCTGCCGGTATCAGCATCTCTTGACTTTTATAGAACCACATTATTCCAAGCTAAGGCATTGTCATCGATTCAGAACAAAAAGAACGTCACAGGGCTTTTGATCATGGTTAGTGAGCTGTTGGAGAAGAGCAACTGGCACTTGTCCAGGGAATTTGCCGGATTAGTGATGCACTGTGCCGAGCGCAGCTGGGGAAAGGAAGCGTTGTTCTGTGATTACATGAAAATCGACTTGAAACCCCCAAGCTAGGCTATGCAAAACTCTCTGGACCAAAGGGAACGGAAATCGCGGAAGGAAGCGTTTTGGCACAGTTTATAGAACCCCCCTGTGGTGGTCAATGATGGATTCTGATTCTTTTTTGCCATCATTCGCTCTGTCCAAAGATTGTGGAGAATTTTAGGCTGGCCAGATGTGTGGAGGTCTTTGGGTGCTTGCTGCTGATGTGAAAGTACAATGTTTTTTTATATACGATTTACTATGGGTTTTACATTGTATTGTAGTGACGGTAAATGTGAGACAAGTGGTTGATTTTAGTAGAATGAGTTTGAATTAATGGGACATCGCGTTTGCTGTGCTCTACCGATAAGCTGACTTTTTACAAAAAATCACCTTTCCCAAGTTCCAACCAAATATTGATGGTTGCTTCAGGAATCGATCCCACGTACGTCTGCGTTTAGCATTTATCAATAATGTGTCTGCCAAGTTGCATGGCTGCAAAAAATCAGCGGCAATTAAAACCCGTTTTTTTTTTTCCTTTTACATACACTTTTTATTCCGAAAGTCATCTCTGTAGTATATTGCATGCCTTATCACATTTTAATCGATTACACTAAACCGGTGACCAAACTCAGTGTTATTACGAAAATGAACACAGAATCATCTGAGTCCGAGCCTTTGAAAGCCAAATATTTGGGCCAGGGAGTGATACGGTTGTTCAAAGAGTTGCTGGATGCTGATCCGGCTGATTCAAAAGGCAAACAGCTTGAGTCCGTTGACGATAAAGAATACGCAGATAAGGAAATTGACCAGGACAGTTCCAAGAGTGCAGAGCAGCCTGATGGCTGCTTGAAGAACACAGTTTCCATACTTGCGGTGCCCAGTTACTTTACTGCAACCGATGTTCTCGGATTCATTGGCGAGTATTTTATACGAAACAGTTTGAATGTGCGGATCATACGTTCGCACGCCAATAACAGATTCCTTGTTTTGATCAGTTTCAGGGAATCGAGCTACGTCACGGAGTTTATAGAGCAGTTCAACGGTCGTCATTTCAACTCTATGGAGCCAGAAACCTGCCATGCCGTGCCCATTGTATCTGTGCGGTTCAAAAATGGGTCAGGACAGCAATTGTTGGACGATCCATTTCTGGTGTCCAAATCCGTGCTACCCACAGACTCATTGTTGTCCCCGTCTCTGACGTTGCCGCCATTGCCAACAGAGAACTTGAAAGAGCTTCCAACTTGCCCAGTCTGCTTGGAAAGAATGGACTCTTCGGTGACCGGGTTATTGACCATTCCTTGTCAGCACACTTTCCATTGCCAGTGTCTCAGCAAATGGAAAGATGACAGCTGCCCAGTGTGCAGATACTCGCTGCGTGTACGTGAGAACAAGTTCATTTCTCTGCTGCACAGTGCTTCTGGTGACGAAAAGTGTGGACTTTGTGGCCAGACACTGAATCTTTGGATATGTCTTGTTTGCGGTAATATAGCCTGCGGAAGATACAATAAGGGCCACGCAATAAAGCACTTCCAGGAAACGGCCCACAGTTTTTCTATGGATATGGCTACACAGAGAATTTGGGACTACATTGGAGACAACTATGTCCATAGATTAATTACTACCGAAAACGAAGGAAAGTTGGTTGAATTACCTGATGCTGAGGTTGGCGGGGCCGGAAACAGTGATAAAGAGAAGCTGACCCCTGCGCATGTGGAGTACCAGAACATTTTGATGTCGCAGTTAGAATCACAGAGAGAGTATTATGAGAGTAAACTCAAAGAAACAGCAGATGTCAGGGCCATGCTCAGCAAGGAGAATGCGGAGCTCAAAGATAATCTCAAGCGGTTGCAAAGTCAAGTAGACTCCTTTGGAGACAGAATGGCGCTGGTGAAAGAGTTGAGCGATAAAGCCAAAGAGTTCAAAAAAAAGTATGAACTGGAGCAGGCATTGAGTGATGGGCTTATGAAAAAGAACGAGGATTTGCGAAAGTTGAATAAGCAGTTGTGTGAAAAGTTGGAGCAAAACGACGCCAGGGTGTCAGATCTCGAAGATCAAGTGAAAGACTTAATGTTTTTCTTAGAGAACCAGGCAAAGTTCAAAGACGCACCCGAGGATGTTGTTCAGGGACAAGTGGTCATACAGGGTGGCGGCAAAAAGAAGAACAAGAAGAAGAAATAGGTGCACTACATAGTACTGGTTTAGAGTCTTTTCTTTACTTCCAAAAATTCATTATAGGTCATCTCCAGCTTTTCGCCCTTATAGCGAGTTAAGGCAATGTCTAACTGGTCCAACTTTTTCCACGGGCCCCCAGCTTTGTGCACCAAGTGCTGCAAAGTCGTTTTCTTGTCCCAGCCCTGCTCTTCGGCAACTTGCGGAAGGAACGTGGCACTTCTGTGTCTTCCCGAATCTTTGAACGAGATTCTGATTCCGTGCTTCCCAACTTCCCAGTCATAGACATCACTCGCAGGCTCAAAATCTGTCAATATGGTAACGTCACAGCTCAACTTTGGCAATTCCAGCTTGGAGATTGGCTCAAATCGGGTGTCTTCCAATGCAGCCACCAAAGCATACTCTTTGATACCCTCCTCCAATGGCATTGCCGCGAACGTTCCAATACATCCTCGAAGCTCCTTTTCGCCATACAGATCCAAGTTCCACGTCACAAAAAGCGGAGCTTCCCTGCTGTGGCCAGACGTTGTTTCAACACCGTATATTTTCTCAAATTGCTCCAAAGTGTGTGCTTCATTGCGCGAGACTTTGTTCAATTTGTTGTATAGTGTCTCGAACGCGAGTGCCGTGAACGGGGACCCTTTGAGTGCCAGCATTGGATGTGTGTCTGTTTTTTGTCTAAATACAAATTTTTGCGATTCTGACTTCTGTTTTTGCAGTTGTGTATACTCGCTGTTCCTCGCAAATTGGCAGCTGATTTGCACAAGTATGGAGTTCTCCCTAGCAGCCCATCGCATCGGCCTGTATATTCTGGTGTACGGGTGCTCAAGTATGCACGGATGTATATTCTTTTAATTCGTTCTTCCAAATTGTACGCTGTGCTATGCGCGCTCACTGGCAGTTTTGTTTTTTTTTTTTTTGGCAAATTCACTTTTTTCGTTTTCAATCGCGAAGTTTGAGATTGAACAATGCCAACAAAGAGAAGACTTTCCAGAGCGCCAGAAAGCAGCAGAAAACGTTCTTCTGTTGCTACAGAGGGTAACGATGACTTTGTGCAGCATTTGCAGTCGGTGTTGGCTCAGGTGATGGAGTTGAAGGACGGCGCCAGATTATTGAAGCCGCAGTTTGTGAAACTTCCACTGAGAAAGATATACCCTGACTACTACGAGAAAATCTCGGACCCAATCTCGTTAGCCGAGATCTCCAAGAAAGCAGAGAGCGGCCAGTATGAGAGCTACGAAGACTTTCTTCAGGACTTCAAATTGATGGCGGAGAACGCGTCAACGTACAATAGAAAACAAAGCGTGATAGCACAAGACGCACAGCAAATTTACGACTTTGTAGAGTCGCAGGAACATGCCGAGACAGCGGAAGACAAGGAACAAGACAAAGGCACAAAGAAATTGACTCTAAAATTGGGCAAGAAGAAAGACGTACAGGATCTGGAAACTGCATCGTTTAGTGTGCTTCTGAGAGACACGATAATGTCAGATGACATCAAGCCAAGACTCTACAGATTGTTAGATCTTATCATCGACTATGAGAAAAACGACATTGTCTACTCAGAAGTCTTCCTCAAGGAGCCATCGCGCAAATTGTATCCAGATTACTACCAGATTATCACACTGCCAATGTCTTTGATGACCATCAAGAAGAAGTTAGATAAAGACAAGTATGACACCGTTGGAGAGGTTTTGACTGATTTTGACTTGATTTGGAAAAACGCGCAGACGTACAATGAGGAGTCCAGCTTGATTTACGAGTACGCTACCATTTTAGAGAAAGAAGCCAATCGTAAGATTGAGAAAATGTTGCAAGGCAAAGATGAATTACCAACGAAGGGCGACGATTCTGAAAACGAAGACTCTACGGAGGATCACGAAGAGCCGGTCGTGCCCGTGAAACGGAAGGGCAGACCCAAGTCTGTGAAATTGAAACTTGCGGATTCGACTGATGCTATAGAAGAACCAGCGCCGATTCCAGAAGACCCGCCAGTCAGAAAGCGTGGCAGACCGGCAAAAGTGAAAGTTGAGCTGCCTATGATTCCTCAAAAGTCCCGCCGTGGACGTCCACCTTTAGATCCAGAAGTACGCCGTTTGAGACAGCTTCAAAAGTTGGAAAGCGAGAGATTGGCAGAAGAGGCACGTAGAGCAATGAACGAGGAGTCAAGCGACGAGTCTTCAGAGCTGGATTTGGAGCCGGAAATGCCATTGGACGACCCTTTCCTGTATTTGCGGGAGAAAGACGGTGAGAACGCTTTGGTGAAAAACGTTTCAATATTCTCCACCAGACCTAAGATGTTGGGAGGTGCACAAAGATTGGGGTACGGTGTCAATAACTACGAAGTGCAAGTTGCCAACACGGTGTTTCAAAACTGGTTCGAGTACAACTTTACTGCAAATGAGTACAAGATTCAAAATAGTTCGTTAAATTTGCCGGTGTTCAATAACCTAGCCAGCAAAGGCTCGGTCACCATCTTGGCCACATTGAACGAAGATTTGGTCGACAAAAAGTACATCAATGAGCTCACGGTGAACGATGAAAAAGTCAAGCCATCACCTAGTCACACGTATGCTGACAGCGATAAAGTGTTGACGTCGAGATACGACTTGAAATTGGCAATTGGCCTCAACAACGTTCAAATCCTGGTCAAAGTGTTGCAAGACACAACAAACGAGATTAATAGCAGCATCAATGATGAAAACATTATTGCCAAGACCGAGAAAGAAGAGTTGCCAGAGGAACAAATCAATTTCTGGATCAACGTCTGTGTATAGTACAATAGGATCAGTGCACTTTTTCAAATGCAAACGTTAAGTAGAACTCGGCGGCCTCTTTTTCCTCACCTTGCAAACCCAACTTGCCGTCACTGCGTTTCAAGCCCTCTAGAGCTTTTTTCCCCAACTGCTTGTAAAACGTTGGAATCTCCTCAACAAACAACTCAAACAAGGATTTTTTGTACCGCAACTCCAAGCCGTACAGCTGCGCCAAACTTCTCAACGTCTCAAACGGCACAACAAACTCCGGAACACTGTCTATTGCGTCCTTCAAGAAGAAGATGTACGCGTTGCCAAATGGCGGGTTGAAGATCCCGTTTGCTGGCAAGTCTTTCAAAAATTCGACGTTGTAGACAGAGTTGCCCCATTTGCGCTCGCCCGCCGGCAAATGCTTCACTCTGTGGCGAATGTAGTCCAGCGAGGGAATCGTACCAATGAACATGCCGCCTCTTTTCAAAGAGCGCAGGATGTTTTGCAACAAGTTGCGAATTTTGGCCTCGTTTTCAAACGCATAGTGCAAGGCGAACTGGATTGAGACAACGTCAAGCGGGAACTCCACTTGCTGCGGGAACGTACTCGCGACCTCTGCCAAAATATCGGTTTTCTCGCCAAATGCATCGCTCACGAGGAAAAAGGCCTCAAAATTCTTGTATCGGATCCCACGGTACCTCTTTATGGCCTCAGTGATCAGCGCTTGCGAGATATCCAAGCCCACGTACTGCTGAATCCGCGCCTTCTGCCACTTGAACAAGTCACCGCCTTTGCCGCACGCAATGTCCAAGACCCTGTCTCCGGGCTTCAGATACTTTGTGATGAGCATGAGCTTGATGACGTTGTTGAAATTGCGCAATTTGAAGATCACAGACGAGTTACGGTCCTCTTTGCGCAGCGCATAGGCTCTCTGGTTGTAATGCGACGTTATCACGCGATCTGCGTTCGCCAAAACCTGTAGCTGCTCAATCTCCTTGTCTGCGGCCTCCTCTTGTTTGCGGCGAAGCTCCTCGTTGCGGCGCGCCTGCTCCTCGACCGTTGTTCTCCGTTTTGGCTTCTTCAACTTGGTCCACTCTGGCGTGGTCTCCGTTTGTGCAGTGGCTTGCCTTTTTGCCAGGTGTGGCTCGTTTGTGTATGTTTTCTCAGTGCCAGAGGCCCCAGAAGCCTCCGCCAGGGCCTCGGCGTCTTCCTCGGCCCGGCGCCGCAACAGGAAAACGCTCAGACTCACTGGATTGGCCCGTTTCTTGTTCTTTGGCCGCTTGTACTGCAACGGATCGTCCTCAGGGTACTCGTACTCAAACTCGTTGCTTTCTGGGCCACTGCTCCCAGCCGCCTGCTCCGCCACAGCACTCTGCCCGGTCTGCAACGCACTCTGCGCACCTGCCGTGTCGGCGTGTACGTCCTCGAGTTTATCCATATTATCGTTCGGTTCCATTGTTGTGTCAACACATTTTTCGATTCGCATTTTTTCCCGCCTTTCTTTTTTTTTTTTTTTTTCAATTTCGCTTTTCTCACTTTTTCCGCGCTCTGTGGTCTGCATTTGAGAAACTGAAAATTTTGCCACAACCTAGTGTACTACTGCAATGGATCTCAGAGACTTGCTACCAAAAACAGACACAGTTTTCCGGATCCCGTTCTACGGGATGTCGACCATGGAGAACTACTCTGTTATAGACAAACTTGGCGAAGGTTCTTTTGGTACGGTCACCAAATGCGTGATTCGCAAAAACACTGGCAATCTGAGAGATCCAGGAAAGCTTGTGGCACTCAAACGGGTCATTGTGAACGACGACAAGGACGGATTGCCGGTGACGGCCATTCGCGAGGTATCCATCTTGAAAAAGCTCCACCACAAGAACATTTTGCCCTTGTTGGACGTTGTTCACCAGAAAGCAGAGAAAAAGGCCAACAATATGTCTTCATTGCACTTTGAAGTATCTGACTTCTACTTGGTGACGCCGTACATGCTTTGCGACTTGAGTGGGCTTTTGAACAACCCGGACATCCACTTCACCGAGCCAATTGTCAAATGCTTTCTCAAGCAGTTGTTGCAAGGCTTGGACTACTTGCATCATGCCAAATACTACCACAGAGACCTCAAAACCGCCAATTTGCTCATTGACCACAACGGGATTTTGAAAATCGCTGACTTTGGGCTTGCCCGCAAGTACACTGGTCATGCCCCAAAACTGCTGGGTGGTCCTCTGGAGGTTTTGGCGAAATACACGGGTTTAGTGATGACGAGATGGTATAGAGCACCAGAGCTCTTGTTTGGCGACAAAAAGTACACTACCGCAATTGACCTTTGGGGCGTTGGGTGCATTTTTGCGGAAATGTTTGAGTGCAAACCGGTGTTGCCTGGCAAAACCGACTTGGACCAGATTTACTTGATATTTGCCTTGGTAGGCGAGCCACTGAGAGAGGTTTACCCTGAACTTCCATTGCTTCCAAACCCGCACGGTGCCACATTCGGGTTGTATAGAACGGGGAAGATAAACGAGAGATTCCGCAGATGTTTCCTGGGCAAAGACAATCACGGCATTGATTTATTGAGCAGACTCTTGTGTTTCAACCCAATGAAACGTATCAATGCCGAAGAGGCGTTGCGCCACGAGTACTTCACAACGTACCCGTACCCACTTGAGCCACACGAGTTGCCCAAATTTGGCGAGTCCCACGAAATCGACAACAAAAGATTCAAAATGGAGCGCGAAAGACGTGAAAGAGACAGAGAAGAGGCCAACAAGCGCAAATCACAGTGGCGTCGCCTGCTCCCCAGCGAGCCGCGCAGCACGGCTCCACCTGCTTATACTGCGGGTCCGCGAGTTTCCTTTCCTCCGGGACCATCCCAGGAACAGGGTCGTTCCCACGGACACACAAATGGTCACACACAGTCACAGGGGAATCATCCACAAAGCCACCACGCACAGGGACACTACCTGCAGGGACGCCATTATGGTGGGTATGAAAGAGGCCCACATGGGTACGGAAAGAAAGACGTGTTTATAAACAAAAAGTTGGTCGCAAAGAGACAGTACCCTGAAAGAAGAGACAACAGGGAAGATGACAAGAGACAGAGGACGGATGGTCAGCAGGCCACGCAGCCACATAAACATTCCGAAAATCCGGATGCTCTGCAGTGATGCGGCCTTTAATTGTTTGTAATATTAAGGCTTCCAGGAGCCAACAGTGGGGGATCACGCAGTCAATTGCTTGCGGAACAGGCGCTGCAGGCTGCTCGGGCTGATTGAAATGAACCCCAGCGCAGACATGACAATTGAAGTGGCACAAGATGGAGAATGGAGATGGTTTTTGTGGGCAAAACCTGGATTTGCTGAACTCATAGACACTGCTTTTGTTCTGGGGATAATTGGTGCACAATTTCTCAGTTGGTTGAATAGTTTGGCACGGCGATTGTACTGGGGACGCTACGTGATGTGCGAACAGTCGGTCGCTGTGCACAACAATGTAACATAATCGTTGGTATTAGATCAGGTGCTAGAAGAACAGAGACACGTGCACAGGACACTGGCTCGCGGCATAGTGTCCAGGCGGGGCAGAGCTGTTTTTCGTGTAATAACGTAATTGTGGAACCAGCATCTGGTTTCAGGCGATAGACCTGACATTAATAAATTTTTTGGCATTAGTATACGTGTACGTTCTACAGTGAGCTAGTCAGTGCAAACAATGTCTTGAATTCGTTACTATTTCTCGGCCTTCCTAAAGTGGCTGCAAACACAGTAAAAAGGCAATTACTACCACATGCAAACTACGAGCCTGGAGCTCGTTGTTCCACAAAACGCCTATACCTGTGTCTAAGCCTCTTTCACCAGCTGCAGCACAATATGCTTTTCTCTTTCGCTCTTGCGGGCCTCTGGCTTGCTGTGTCTGCGTCTGTTCTCCTCCTTGCGCTTGATGCTCTGCATCTGCACATTGCGCAATTCGGCCAGTTTCTTCACGGCAATTGGAACGTGTCTGTGTTTTGAAATGCGTCTGATCTCTGGCATGTACTTGAACTTCTCCTTCAACTTGGCGTCGTACTCCAACTTGCTGCGCTCCCGTGTGCTCTTGACGTTCGTTCTCTCCCACGCAACCGATCTCCAGATTCTCACGTTGCAATCGTCCGACCCGCTGAAAATGAATTTGGAGTCCAAAGAGTACTTGACACTGTGCACCTGCTGCATCCGTTTGGTGTGGTAGATCTCTCTGGAGTGGCCCTCGTTCACGTTGAAGATCCGGATTGTCTTGTCAAACGAGCCCGAAACAAGCTCCTTGCCCGTTGGCGAGTAGTCCACACTCAAAACCGCCAGCACGTGGTCCTTGTACACGTTTGTGCTTCTTGACAACTTGCGCATATCGTAGCCGTACACGTTGCTGTCCTCGGAGCCGCACGCGAAGTTGTACGCCGAAAGCGGCTGGAAACTTATGCAGTTTGTCCGCAACGTCGCCACCGTTCTGTGCACAGCGCTATTTGTTCTCAAGTCGTACAACACAATCGAGTTATCGGATCCCGCCAGCGCAATAATCGACGTGTCCACGTTGTTGAAACGCACCGTGTTCACGTTGTCCGCGCCCCACAGCAAGTTGCTCACCGGCTGGCTGCGGTGGATGTCCCAGAGCTGGATTTGCGCTCCCCCGGTCACAAACTGGTCCTTGTTGAAATGGTGGTCGAGACACGTGAAGGCGTGCTCTCCGGCAAAGGTTTTAATCAACCCATTATTACCCTTGCCACCTTTGTTATTACCTTTGAACCCTTTGATCGCGCTCGTTGTCTCGTCGTCGCTGCTGTCGTCACTGTCTTCAGCGTCGCTACCACTCACGTCTCCATTCTCGCTGTCACTGCCGTCATTGCTGTCGGCCCCCAAGAAGTCGTTCGCGTCCACAGACCACATCTTCACCGTCTGGTCCTGCCCACTGCTCAACAAGTACCCGTTGTTGGCCACCGTGAGACCCAGAACCCGGCCATTGTGTGCTCTGAAACTGGCCACCTCTCTGCGGCTCTTCAAATTCCAGTACTTGACACACCCATCACCCAGACCCGTTGCCAACTTGTTCAACGACCCAAAGTTGCTGGCTATCGTGTAAATGGCGTCCCTGTGGCCGTCTCCCAACTGCCCCACAAATGGTTGTGCAAAAACTCTTTCCAACTTTGTGGCAGTCAAGGCCTTCTGGTATTCTCTAGCTCTTTCGAAAGGATGGAGCGCAGGATCCAAGTTTCTCGACACCCGCGTCTCATCTGTATTTCTCTCCGGGACGTACGTGTCGCTGGATCTTGAAATCGTCTTTATTTTCATTTTCAGTGATGTAAACTGTGTCTTTGTGAATGTCTTGCACAAATGAAATATTGAGATGAGCGGGAAAATTTTTTTTTGATCTCATCGCGCATAAAAAAAAACTAAAATTGAAAACCGTTTTCTGATATCGCAGGTATCGGATACAGTGAATTGGCTGCCAACTGAAATGAAAAATCTGTGTGGAATTCACGCAGGACCTGGGCAGCCGTGGCTGACACACACAGCGCACTGCAAGTCGCCGTTGCCCCAGTCGTGTTGCAGCTAGCAGCACCACAAACACTTCGTCCCAAAAATGTGCTCCTTCCTTTTTTCCACTCCTCTTTTGTAACTTTTCCGCCTGCCGCAAACTCCAGCTGGCTCCTTGTCGTCTCTGCCACGGCAACTCAAGACTCGGTAATCTCGCAATCACTCGCGACAGCCACATTGTGCTGCTGCTGCTGCTGCTGCTGCTGCTGCTGCCGTGTCGCCCGTGCGTGCGCATAGCACAGAATACTCGGAAAATTGTGTCACGTGCAGCAATTTTCAGTTTACCCGGCTACCGTGTCCAATGAGAAACTGGACATTAAAAATTTAGAAAGGAAAAAAAAGAATCTGGTATCACTTTCACACACACACAAACATCATTTAAGCATAATACAAAATGGGAGGCCACGGCGGAGGAACAAGATACATGGGATGGTGGGGATCTATGGGAGGCCCTAAACAAAAGGGCATCACCACATACACAGTTTCCCCATACGCACAAAAGCCATTGGCTGGTGCGCTCCACAACGCAGTTTTCAACACTTTCAGAAGAGTCAAGTCACAAGCACTTTACGTTATTTTGCCAGGTTCCCTTATTTGGTTCTGGTGGGCTCAAGCAAGAGACTACAACGAATACTTGTACACAAAGGCTGGTAGAGAAGAATTGGAGAGAGTGAACGTTTAGTGTAATAAATTTGACATGTACTGAGCTGAGCGTAGGTATCACAAAAGATAAAAAAAAGCACAACACAACACAACAGAACAGTTTTCATCGAACTCTGCGAATAGGCGCCGGCAACTTGCTCGTTTGACATTCGGCAACAAGCACAGTGGTAGGCACTACGAAGACGGTTTTAATATAACATCTAGTACATTATTCGACATAAAAAACTATCCTAGTGATGACTGTGCAGATTGGTGTATCCACACCTCTTATTGACCCATTGCCCTTCGAGTTTAGAAGTTGTCTGTCACACACCCGTGAGCGGCATCGCCAACAACCTTTGCATACTTAGCCAAAGTGCCTCTTGTGTATCTTGGCTCCGGCTTGACCCACGACTTTCTTCTCTCTGCCATTTCGGAGTCATCCACCAACAAGTCAATCTTGTTGTTTTCGGCATCAATGATGATCTCGTCGCCGTCTTTGACCAAACCAATTGGACCACCCTCGTAAGCTTCTGGAACAATGTGGCCAATCAAGAACCCGTGAGATCCACCAGAGAATCTACCATCGGTCAAAAGTGCCACATCTTGGCCCAATCCGTAACCCATGAGAGCACTACTTGGCTTCAACATCTCTGGCATACCTGGACCACCTTTTGGACCTTCATATCTAATAATAACAACAGTTTTTTCACCTTTTTTGATTTCACCTTTCTCTAAGGCCTCAATGAACAGTGGTTCATCTTCAAAAACTCTGGCTTTACCACGGAAATAAGTACCTTCTTTACCCGTAATTTTACCCACAGCTCCACCAGGTGCCAATGATCCGTACAAAATTTGTAAGTGACCAGTGCTCTTGATTGGTTTCTTCACGTCTCTGATCAAAGTCTGGTCGCGTGGCAAGTCCTTGGCCTTTTTGGCAAGATCACCCAAAGTTTCACCAGAAACGGTCATGGTGTCACCTTTCATAACACCTTCGGCAATCAAGTACTTAATCACGGCCTGTGTGCCACCAATGGTGTGGATATCGGCCATCACGTACTTTCCAGAAGGCTTCAAATCGGCCAAAAGTGGTGTCTCGTCAGAGATCTTTTGGAAATCGTCAATTGTCAACTCAACGTTGGCACTGTGGGCAATAGCCACCAAGTGCAAAACGGCGTTTGTGGATCCTCCCGTAGCAATGATGTATCTGATTGCGTTGAGCAAAGACTCTCTCGTGATGATGTCACGTGGACGGATGTTCATCTCCATTGTGCGCTTGATGGCCTCACCAATGTTGCGGCACTCGTTGAGTTTCTCTGCACTCACTGCTGGGTACGAGGAGGAGTTTGGAAGGGTCATACCCATTACCTCGGCCGCTGATGCCATACTGTTGGCTGTGTACATACCACCACATGAACCGGCACCAGGGCATGCGTGCTGCACAACGTCTTGTCTCTCTTCCTCGGAGATCTGCTTCGAGATGTACTGGCCGTAACTCTGGAACGCAGCAACAAGCTCGATTTTCTGGTCCTGGAACTGGCCACAAGTGCCCGATCCTGGCAAGATTGTACCTCCATAAACCATGATCGAAGGTCTGTTGTGTCTAGCCATTGCGATCAAAACACCAGGCATGTTTTTGTCACAACTTGGAATACCAATGTTGGCGTCGTAATGCTGGGCCATCATGATGGTCTCGAAACTGTCGGCAATGACCTCTCTACTTTGCAACGAGTATCTCATACCTTTGGTACCCATGGAAATTCCGTCAGAGACACCAATGGTGTTGAATCTCATGGCTTTCAACCCGACCCTGTCAACAGAGTCGGAACACTCCTTGTTCAAGTCCATCAAGTGCATGTTACAAGGGTTTCCTGACCACCAACAAGACCCGACTCCCACTTGTCCCTTGTTGAAGTCCTCGGCCTCAAAACCAGTGGCATAAAGCATGGCTTGAGATGCACCCTGGGACTTCAGCTGGGTCACAGCGGAGGAGTATTTGTTGAACTTTTTGTTCAATTGCTTGCAACTGGAAAATTGCCGGCGAAACATTGCAAATAGTACTGGTTTTTTGTTTACTGCTTTTTCGTGGATTCCGTTGGTATATAAAGCCTTGAAATTTTTCTTTCGCAGACTGCTTTTTTTTTTTTTTTTTTCACTGAAAAATCTCGCCGGTATCGGGGTTACTAGGGTTCTCCCCCACAAATCTGCCCAATCACCTGCTCCTGATTCCTAAGCTCAGATGAGCTGTGCCAGTAAATTGTGACCTCCAGGCAGCCAACTACTCTTGCGCCAATGTCATGGGATCTTCCTGTGCCACAGGATGCTCCCTCTGCCCGCAGCAACAGAAAAACTCTACACAATTTGCTACAGTACACTCTCGTTCAAACCTCTTATTTACATATCTTCTGAGCGCGGCTCGGCAGAATTTTGATGCCCAAGTGCACGCCGGAAATGGCAGTGACTCACCGGTGTCCCAGTGAGTAATACCCAAACCAGAACTCATGCCCGCGCGGCATCTGAGCCGCCGCCCCCCCCCCCCCCCGCATCAGAACACCAACACAAAAACTCGTTAGCACCCGGACACCAGCCAATGATCCGATATCTGCAAATTTGTGTTTGAGATTATTGTCCACCAAAGAGCATGTCTTCAAACCCAGGAAAAAGATGGAACCCCACGCCTCCGCAAAGAGGCTCGTTCCCACTTGACCACTTTGGCGAGTGCACAGAACCAATGAAAAAGTATCTTGCGTGTATGAAACTTGTGAAGAACAGCAACGCGCCAAACTGCCGGTTACTTGCAAAAGACTATTTGCAGTGTCGCATGCAAAATCAGTTGATGGACGAGTCGAGTTGGGAGAACTTAGGGTTGCCGAATGATAATGAGGACAAAAGAAAGAAGTGAACAAAAGTAATGAGTAATGAAACCAAGTTTATAACTAATGAGAAACAATAAAAAAATAAAGAAACATATTATCAAATTTATCCCATAGACAGGATATCCCCCCCTTGTATTCCGTCCGCATCAGTCCATACCAAAGCCAACAACAACAAAAAAACACGTTAACCCATTTCAAATAACCCATACCCATCAACCATTTGTGTATCAGCCCTATCAACGCTGACTATGGCAAGCAGTTCATTTGCTGAAGAGACCCTTTGATTTCTCAGTCATCTTTTTAAAAAAACTAACATTTTTTGGCTTTTTGTAGAAAACGTACTCATCCATGAAGTTCCACTTATTTTTGCTATGCAGGTCCGAAAAGTCGAGATGCAATTCAAAAGAGATATTTCTGGTATACGTTTTCACCTTGTCAGCTAAAATGTAACCGTTCTCTTTAGCAACGCCAGCCAAATGTCCCAAATTTGCACGCAATTGTGTCGACTTAGCCACAAATAAACCATTTAGCTCGCCAAATCGCTCCTTGTAATCAATATTCTTCAATTGCTCTGTATACCGCACAAATGTTTGCTTATAGCCCAGATTCTGTACTTTCTCAACAACTTGATCAAATTGTGACTGTAACAAATTGCCATAGTCGACCAAATGATTTTTAAGCACAACCCCATTGGATACTATGTTAGATTTGCCGTCTTTCAAAATCAGTCTGAGTTTATCGTCGCTCAATAAAGCTGCAGCCTTTCTGACACTTTCACTCTTCAAAATGTTCAAAGCTTCAAGCTTCTCACTTTGAGTTTTATAGTACTTGTCAGTCAAGATCTTACTGCTCGCAGATGCATCAATCAACAACTTGATCAAATGTTGTCTCGCAACTTTTGAACTCTCCTTGACAAACTCCACAGATTCACGGTTTTTATCTACAATAGTATCTTTAAATGGCATAGAGTCTACAGCACTGCGAATCTTAGCCAATTGATGATCAATGGAAGGTTTGATATAGTCAATCATGTTCTTATTGTCGACAACGGTGACTGTGACTTTTGGAAGTTCAACGGTTCTAGTGACAGTAGTTTCAATTAGAATAGTTGTTTCTTTAACTTTTGGAGGTGAAATCTTTGGAATTCCAGAATCAATAAGTGGTGCATTACCAATATTATTGATGTTTTCCAGAGCCAAGTAGCTCTGGTAGCGGTAAGCTCCAAGGGCAGCAAACAAAATCAAAAATATCTTAGAAATTTGGGCACTTTGACTCCATTTGCTTGGCGTCTCCTTGGGCTTTTTATCACCAACTCTACTCTTATCTGTGGACTTAAGGGTGATCTTTGGGAGCTCAAACTTCTTGGGCCCACGACCCAAATAGTCCTTCTCCTCATCCGACTCAGAGATCAAATCGTCTTCGTCCCCTTGGTTATCCAGGGAGTCAGTAGATCTTGACTCTTCGTCGGTCAAAATCAAAGACCAAGAGTTGTCGATTCCGTCCTCTTGATCCGGAGTTTCGATGACCAAAAAATTAGGACTCAAAGGCATTGTATTTCGTTCTGTTATTGCTCTTGAGCTTGTCTTGTTTCTAACTTTTCTCAAAAGCGTTCTTTGTAACTTTCTTTCTTTTTCTGTTGACTACTTATTGAATCAAGTAAATTTTAAGCTTATGTAAAACTAAAAAGAATCAAAAGATAACAAATATAAAAAAGAAAGCAAGGGGGCGAACGAAGCTTAAAAAGGAGTGATAAGGTCATCGGGTTACGTGCCCCGATCTCATCGGATGCCCAAATGACTCCAGGAGTTGTAAACAGAGTAAAACATTTGTTTTTCTCTTCCGAGGCTGCCATTGCGAGCAAAATGTAAACAAATGTGAATCAACGTAAACAACTGTGAAGAAGCGTCCCAGACTCAACTCTGGCACTGCTTTTTGGTCCAGGCTTTCTGCAGCGCTTCTGTGTGCAATTTTTTAGTTTTTTTGTATTGGCTTTGCGATATGAATTGATTATGTCCGAGACCGGGAAGAGCTCTGCATTTTAATTAGAGTCTGAATTTTACATCAAACTATCAGTGAACCCATGAAAGAGGACCTCCTCGCTCTCAGTGATGAATTTATTGCGCCATTTAAACTCGCCACCACACCAACTATCAGGCCAACTAGCAGGTAACTCTGATAAACATGAAGACTTGATCAGCTCCATTAGTTTCTATGTACATTGGCTGCTCAGATCAGTCTCTGCAAAAGTAGTTTAACAGTTTTTTGATCTGTGCAGATATTTGATCTCTCGTGCACTATTTTCTAGTTCTACTACTGTAATTACTATTTTCCAGTTCTTCCAATGTAATTGCAATGAAATTGGTCAACTGCCTCATAAATCGATCTGTCATTACCAATGGCTGAGTTGTGAATTGCGAATAAGTTTGCCAAGTTGAATTGCCTATCGACTTTCTCTTCGTTTTTCTCGGTGATAACACCAACAGTACGAATATACAACACTTTTCCACTGAACTGGCACAACATTTCATGACCATGTGCACTGTCTTGCCAGTTTTATGAGGCCAAATTTAAACCCAACTGGGAAACACAATCGTTGGACGCTGTACACTTCGGACGCTGTTAACGGTGTCTTTCTCTCAATACACCTCTTCTGGGAAGCATTGACAAGGTTTTCAACGCAATAGTCGAGTAGATTAGTTTGGGGATTAGATCACAACAGAAGAGGGGCGAGATTAAAGAGTACGAGTTCAAAGTGTATGGTTGTATAGTCTTGAGACTGAACAAATCCAGGCAAACAGAAGAGAGCTCAACGAGCCAATCCAAAAGAGCAACAACAGGTGACAGTAGAGCAGCAGTAGAACATGAACTGAACAAGTTTCATTCAACAAATACTCTGGAGCCTCTTATCGGAGAGATACATATTAAATTTTGTGTTAACATCAAGCGGTTGGTATACAAACTAGCAGATCACGAGATATTTTGTGGATTTGATCGTCCAGGAGCCCAAAAGACGAGCAATCGACTTTAAACAAACCCGATTCAGAAGAGGTTACATTCTTTCGCATATTAAAAATATAAAGAAGAAATCACTACTCTTATACGTCAGTCTTGCACACTGTGCTGCCAAACCCACAGAACTCTACCAGTGCGTAAAACGTCTTTTACAGCACTTTCGAACCAATCTTTCGGCCACATCCACGGCCCCGTCACAACACATAAGATCTTTTGTCAACATAGTTCACTTTTCCATAATCCACAATCGCCAGCTTGTCTATGCGCAACTCCGTGGCCCCATTTTGCTCCACCTTGTATATCGCGCTCATGTACTCCAAGGCACTGAGAACGTCCTCGGGCCTGAACCCAGTGAACCTAGAGATGTCGTCAATGGTGATACTGGACACATACGCGAACTTCCCGTCAGCGCCAAACTCGGTGCAGATCGATTTGCACCAGTAGTTTATGTAGCTAATTCTGCCAAACGTCGAAAGCGGATGTTCGGGTCCTGAAATCAAACCTTGGAACCTCAGCAACTCGTACGAGAAGTTTATAAGCAACGTGCCCAACTTCTTGTGCTGGTACGGCGGGAACACGCAGATACAGCCCAAGTTGTTCTCGTCCCAGCACTGCAAAACCTCTTTTGAAAAATACCCCATGGGCACCAATGAATCGCTGATTGCGTTGTCGTTTCTGCCATAAACGACGTAGAAGTCAAAGTTCTCGACATTGAAGAAGATCAGCTTGGTGTCCAAAAACAACTTGGCAAACAAGCAGAGATTTTGGCAGTACAACTGGTGCCGGCAGCCTTTGACTTTGCGTATTTGGAACTCGCTGTCCATATACTTGATTTTCCCAGGAAATCGCGTCGCGTACCGGCACAACGTCCGGTGCTTAGCCATGGCGTGCTTCTCGTCCGTGTACTTGAAGCAGTGCTCGCACACAAACAACTTCTCGAGCCAAAACTCGGTCGGCTGCTTCCTCACCACTTTTTTGAACTTCGGGTCGAGTTTTGCGTACTTATATCCCAAGGTTTTGCAGTCGTTGCCAAAGTAGAGTGGGTTCCCGTACCATGTGTCGAACTCCAAGTCGCCAAGCTGCACTAGCTTGATGTTGCGCGTGGGTATGACCCCGTAGAAACTCTCAGACATGGAATCAGTGGTAGTCTGGAACGAGTTTTGGGCACCGATATCGGGGTATTTATTTTCTGATTTTCTGATTTTTTTTTCTACTTTTTCCTTTTTACTTTTTACGTTTTATTTTTCCATCACTCACATATATTAAATAATCTCCTGTGCCCAAAACAGCCCAATACACTGACTGGCACCCAGCACACAGCCTGGCCACTTTGTTGCATTCCCGGCCAGTAGGCTCAATTGCTGTGCCTGTCTTCAGACTCTGCTCCTCAGCTGGCTCTGGTCCCGCGCCCCCTGCACATCCCCACCTGCTTGCAAGCAAAGCCTGAGTGAAGTCCAGAAAAAGCATCATTTCTAAACCAAACCTTCCAATCGGCGCCAGACCCTCCTGCGGCCATTGCACAGGAGCTTGGCTCACCGCGGCCCGCCCAGAGGTGTCGCGAAGGCAACCTCATCAACTCGCTGCACCAATCTTTGCTCATTTTGTGTAGACGGCGTTGTACTTGAATCCGCGGAGCCCCAAGTAGTACCCCACAGAAAATGCAACCCCCATGAGAAACATTCCCTGTAAGGTGATTTGGAAGCTCAGTGCCTCGTCAAAGTACTTCTCACTGAGCACTTTTTTTAGCTTGTAGTCCTCAAATTGTATCCACGAACTGTCCATCGAGTTCTCTTCACTCATTGCCCAAAATTCCGTGCACTGTAAAGTTTGACAGGAAAGTAGGGCGCATCGTCTTTTTGTCTCGTTTTATTAATTTATTTTTTCTTCACGTGCAACGGGGTGCCAAAAAAATGGAGTAGATCCAAAAAGTGGGTCCGGAGCACATGCAAATAAGAGCAAAAACGCCAACTAAGCTGGGCTGCATTTGGGGGGACCAGTGCTCCAGCCGCCGCCGCCGCCGCCTTGCCGCACACGTTTCGATTACAAAACCTGCCGCAGATTCGCTCTTGGCTGGACCGCAAACCAGAGCCAGACCCAGTTCCAGATCCACCACAGCTTTGCACGCCAGGGCCCAGACTCACCTTTTCACCAAAAAGGCACTCTTGGCGGGCGGCAAAGCCAACCTCTGCACCATAGGCGTGCCCATCTTGAAGTTGATTTTGCGTTTTGGCTGCATCCGCAACTTCTCCAACAAAACTGCCAACTTCTCGGCATCTGGGTCGAAGCCCTTGTGCAAGCTGTCCAAGGCAGGCACCACTATCCCCACAGAGTACACCAACATGATGAATATTGTGCTCAAAATGTACTCCTCGCTGTACATGCAACCAGCGGAAATCTCGTACAACTTCTGGCCCGCCAGAGTGAACAAAATGTCCTGGAACCTGTGGTACACGGTTTCCAAGTAGCCCGTATTGTCCTGAGACTTGGCCGCCTCGTGCAACACGTTCAACAAGTAGTACAATTTGCCCTTCTTGGAGTCTTCTAGTTGCAGGATCTTGGTGCTCATGGCGTAGAAGGTCAACTCGACCATTTGGCAGTGCTTGCCAAAATGCTCTTTCATCTGGGCCTTGCGCAACTCGCCCACGTGGAAAAACGGGTTGTGCGTGGCCAGTGGCGTGCTGCTGCTGGGCTGCGCCATTTCGTACCTGAACAACGCGCCGCCCATGTTCTCAAACAACATCACGAGGTCTGTGTTGGTGCTGACAAGGAGCACCAACTGCTGGCAGAGCCCAAAGTCGAGCAACGGCTCTCCCGCGTGGCTCAAACAGTCGCAGAAGACTGTGGCAAACTGGCTCAACTCGAACGCATCCAACGGGAACTCTCTGTCTGCCAAAGGGCCGTTGTTGAGAATCTCCTTCAACTCGGCGCATTTCTTTTCGTCGCTGTACTCCAAAAAGGCCTCTCGATCAAGGTTCTGCAATATCACCTGGCCGCACTTTAGCAACGTCCACGGCACCGTGCAGGCGAGCTTCTCGCCGGTCTCTTTGCAAAAACTCACCACTACTTCGTTGTCGAAACTCATGTGCTGGGCACGTAGCGGCTACTCTGTCAGATTACTGGGGTGTCCAAGCTGGTGCACGGATGTATCGGCCTTCAACTTTTGAGTTTTGAGTTTTGAGTTTTGAGTTTTGGTTTCCTTACTTTTACAGGTTCCAAACGGGCGGCAGCGCGGCAACGCGGCAACGCGGCAAGCACCAGCTACAGCTACAGCTACAGCTACAGCTACAGAACCAGCGCCGCCGTGGGCTGCCGCCTCGCCTCGACTCTGGCGCCCACAATCAGCAGGCCACGCCTCACTCACCTCACGTGACGCTGCTTGCTGATTCTCAGCGTTGCTTGATTTGTGCGCTGATTTTTCCTTTTTCCTTTTGCGGGCTCCCCTCAGTTTTATGGCCTACATGTTATCGTCAATTCCCCATAAGTGTATTGTGCCAGCAGGAGCACGCCCGCCGGCGCCGGCTCCGCCGCCTTAGACTTTCAGTTTGCTGTCCAAAAACGCTGGAGGTGGCCCAGTTGGAGCTTCGTAGTTCATCGGCTGAGGATTCCCAGGAATCTCCCTGCTCCCGTACTGGTTGTCGTACTGGTTGCCGTACTGGTTGCCATACTGGTTGCCGTACTGGCCGCCACCATACTGAGGGCCGTTGTTGTACGAGCTGGTCTGGTTCATTTCTGGCTGTTGCGGTGGGTAGAACGGCTCTTGTTGCTGAACGGCTTTCCGTCTTCTGCGGCCACAGATCCGGAAAAGGATCATCAAGGCCAAAAAGATCAACACGCCCATAACACACGCAACAACAATGCCGCCAATAACCCCACCAGCGAGACCCCGGCAACGGTACTTGTACTGTGGTTAGAATGTGTTTCAGAAAAGGCCCGCGAGTGGCGTTCTTGTGCGCGAACCCCCGGAGCACAATAGCGGCACAGGACCCTTGTTTTCGCAAACTGCAATTGAGCCACGAAACAGTCTCCCAATGTTGCTCAGAAGGGGGCTTGGCTGCTGGTTCGCGGACTTTGGCACACTGGCTAAGCCGTGCTGCGGCTGCAAATACTTACTCTTCCAAAAGTGGTTCTGTAGTAGCCGCAAGTTCTTGTCATTGTAAAAGTGTCACTAAAGGGTTGGAAAAAAATTTAGCTGAGAAGGCAATCTTGTAGCTGGGTATTTTTTGTGCTCGTGAAATTAGCGAGCTATTAATGGAATTTCAGGGACACTTTTGACAACCCGGGTAACAGCAACCCCCGCCGACCCAAACTGCTGGATATGTGTATCTGAGATAAATGCGGAAGGTTGTACTCGTACTCGCGAGTCTGCGTCTGGCCAAACTCGAGCCCGCTGCCGTGGGCAGCACCAATTGCGGTTGTGGCCAGGGTTTGAGTTTGGACCTGAGATTTGGACCTGAGACCCAATTTTGGTTCTTGAAACTGCTTGCTTTTTTCTCGTTTTTCTCGTTTTTCTCATGTTTCCCATTTTTCTCTTTTTCCTTTTTTTTTTGTCTTTTTCTCTTTTTTAGTGCAAGCTACTGGGTCCACCCGTACGCCCTGGCCAACTTCCTGTCCAAGTGCTGCTTCGCAGTCAAAACCTGGCCCAAGTTGGCACCGCGGGCCGAGTGTCGCACCATCTCGCTCGGAATCGGCTGCAACAAGGTCAGCTCCTCAGGGTGGCTGAAGAACACAATGCTGTACCTGTCGCCGAGTCTGTCACTTGGAAGCCGCACCCTGTGCAACGTCGACTTCAATATCCCGCCAGTCCAGTACAGGAGCTGGTCGCCAATGTTCATGACAATCGGCGCAACGCCCTCGCCGTTTTCGCTGCCCACGTACTCTACACCCTGCCACCGGCCGCCGCTGTAGATCTCCAAGCCCTCCTGGCCGGGCAACTGGAAAAGCAACGTTATGGCGCCGTAGTCCGTATGGGCTCCAGCTCGAATATCCAAGTCCGAGTCCATATTGCTAGGTGCCGGGTAGTGCAAGAACCTGAGGGCGCTGCCGCTGGGGCCCAGAGGCCTGAATCGCAGCACAAACCAGTCCTTGCCACCGAACTCGTTTTCAATTTTGAGTCCAAGTGCCAACAACCGCATCACCCGCATGCAAATCGCATACAACTTCTTTGTGTTGTGTGCCAAAAGCTCCACATTGTGCGAATTGCTGCCAAAAACCTCGTTGGGGAGCCTCTGGCTCGGGATCCCCGTTTCGAAATTCAACTTGCCAAAATTGAAAGCCTCCTTGGGGTCGCCGCGGTGCTGGTCCTGCTGCTCGGGGTCCAAAACTTCGCTGTGGAACCCGCTGTACCCAACGTTCTCCTCCAGACTCCGGAGACTGTACGCAGCTTTGGCCGCGCCCGACATCCCAAAACACTCTTGGGCCAAACCAAACAACGAGTCCACTTCATTTTGGGTGTACCCATGACCCGTAAGGTAAACAAACCCCTGTGTGTGTGCCGCCGCCAACAACTTGTCCGCGGCCGCCTGCGTTTCTTGCGATATATCCACAACTTGTAGCATCTGTGCTTCCCAGTGTGTGGTGCCAGCAGACAATCCGCGCCCCAGATCATAAACGAAAAAGTAAAAAAAGAAAAAAAGCCCCCCGAGCCGCGCTTAAGTGTTACCCTGGCTTCATCCTGGTGCTCCCAGAGTCAGAACTGGAGAAAGGAGACAAAGTGTCAGTTCAGGTGCGTGCCCCGTTGCCCGTTGCCAGGAGGTGACAATAGCGCACTAAGCGGGCCCGCGGCTCCCAACGCTTCAGTTTTGCTACGAAAATCCACTGAATTTAATTTATTGACAGTTTTTTTCCCCGGCCCAGCAACACCTTGGGGTACCCAACAGCCAGGGAAGGGAGCCCGTAGGGCCAGGCCAGTACACATCCTACACAGTTGCACACTACTCAGTTCCCGCTACTATCTGCCAACTGAATCACCGGCTTACACTGCACAAAGTCTCATGGAAAAGAAAACGTCTCAGACCACGACTCCCACCAAACTTTGATTTGTTCGCACAACCGCAAATTTCCCCCAAGCGAGACTATGGGCAATAAGGCCCGGTTTGGGCGCTTCGGAGCTTGTTTAAGTTGGAAATTAGGCTAAATCTCTCCAGAAACTCCTGAGTCTATTACAGTTAGGATGCCTGATTTCGTGGGGGCGGAACTCTATAATGCGTAAGTCCGGTGTCGGGACGATTCTGCAAAAATAACCGACAGCACATTTCCTTTACCCCACAGATCTTCATTTTCTCGAGTATAAATAATGGAGTAATTGCACACGAAGCAGAAATAAAAGTTTCAGTCGAAAAGAAGTTTTAAGAAGCACGAGCTATTAAAACCGACAGCACATTTCAAACAAAACACTTCACATACACACACACACACACACACAATGGTTACCGAGTTCCCAAAGATCAAAGAAGTCAACACTTACATTCTTGCTAAAGGTGTGGGTGCTGACTACCACGACGTCGAAAAAGGCCACTGGTTAGTCGACAACGAGTTTGCTACTCCAATGGCCAAGTACAGCGAGTACAAGCACAGCAGAACCTCCTGGGGTATCAATGCCTTGGGTTCATTCCTTTTGGAAATTGTGGCCGAAGACGGCACAAAGGGTATTGCTACTGGATTTGGTGGTAAGTTTGCATGTTTGTTGATCGAGACACATTTCTTGAGATTCTTGATTGGCCAGGATCCAAGAAACATCAACCAAATCTACGACAAGTTGTACAGATCCTCGATCTACTACGGCCGTAAGGGTGTTCCGGTTGCCACTATCAGTGCCATTGACTTGGCATTGTGGGATTTGTTGGGTAAGATCAGAAACGAGCCAGTTTACCAAATGGTGGGAGGTGCCATCAAGGACAAGATTGAGTTCTACTGCACGGGTGTTAGACCAGACTACGCAAAGAAGTTGGGTTTCAAAGCCGGAAAAGTTCCATTGCCATACAGTGCCGATGAAGGCCAAGAAGGATTGTACAAGAACATTGAGTTCCTTAGAAAACACAGAGAATCTGTTGGATACGACTTCCCATTGAGAGTCGACTGCTGGATGGCATTGACTGTGCCTTACACTATCCAATTGGTCAAGGCCACTGAAGACTTGAAGATCGAATGGTTCGAAGAAGTTCTCCACCCAGACGACCTTGATGGATACGCCAAATTGAAGGAAGCTGTGGGCCACATCACAAAATTCACCACCGGTGAGCACGAATACACCAAGTACGGTTTCAGAAACTTGATTGAAGGCAGAAACGTTGATGTTCTCCAGCCTGATGTCATGTGGTGCGGTGGTTTGACCGAATGTATCAGAATTGCTGCTCAAGCAGCTGCTTACGACATCCCAGTGGTTCCACACGCCTCTGGTCCATACTCCTACCATTTTGTTGCTTCTCAATTGAACACGCCGTTCCAAGAGTACTTGGCCAACTCTCCAGACAGTAAGAGTGTTTTGCCAGTTTTCGGTGACTTGTTCCTCGACGAGCCAATGCCAACAAACGGTGTTATGGACGTCAAGCTCTTGGACAAGCCAGGTTTCGGTTTGACCTTGAACCCAAAGATCAAGTTGATCAACACCAAGGGATTGTTCGACTTTGACAAATAAACGGTAAATGGATACTAAAAATACACATATCATTAGAGCCTGTAGCCGAGCGATAGTCCTTAAATTCTCCAGCTGGGTGCGTGGGATGGAGGACTGTAGCAGTCTGTGGGGTACTTACTACCCGAGTCCTATTCCCCCTAGAAAATTGAAAATTGTATAAATAGTTGTCTTCCCCCGAAGATTTCAGCTTTTTGGTTTCTGTTCTTTTTTGTTTTTGTTTTTTTAACTTTTTTTCTTCTTTTTAGTTCCGTGATTTTTATTATTTAGGAACCCCATTTTTTCTTTTCCGAAATAGAGATCTTCCCCGGATTTTGGACAATTAGACATCTGATGAAGCTTCTTGACTCCCACGTTCACTTGTTTTCGCAAAAAAACGCGCTTGGTCTTCATGGAACCGACAGTCCGATAAACAGTGACTGTACTGTGGAGAAGTACTTGACTAAAGTCTCCGAGTCAGTAGACTACCAAGGTTTGGTAGTAATCGAAGCAGACGCCTTAACGGGAGACAAATACTCTAATAACGGCCTGGACATCAAAGAGTTTGCGGTTACTGAGGTGGTCACCTGGTCCAGGTTCCGCCACGGAGAACAAGAACCTGGCGAACTAATTGCAGGTGCTCTGCCAGAAGAGGCCGTTTCCAATGGCACAAAAATTCGCGGGTTTGTGCCATGGGTTCCAGTTCACGAGGGCAAAGACAGGGTTGCAAAGTGTTTGGAACAGTTCAAGGTGGCACTCGCGGCAGCGGGTCACCCCGAGGACTACGATCTCATCAAGGGTGTGAGATATTTGTTTCAAAATAAGCCTCGCGGGACACAGACCTCAAAACTCGTGGCCGAGAGTATCAACTACATTGCATCCCAAGGATTGCTTTACGATGTTGGCGTTGACATGAACGGGCCAGAGTGCGGCACCCCCGGTGCCGGGGGTCTTTGGCAGTACGAGGAGTTTGTTCAGCTTTTGGAGAACACGCAAAACGTGGTTTATATTGTGAACCACTTGGGTAAACCGGGCTACGGCATCCAGAAGGAGACCGAGCTCGACACCGACATTACAAAACACCCTGAATTTGTGAAGTGGGCTTCTTTGATCCAAAGAATCGCCAGCGACTCCGCAAACACGACTTTTATCAAGTTCAGTGGTGCTTTTGACCAGTTGCCGCTTTGGGCGTCCAAAGACAACGAAACGGCAGTCAAAGTATTGTTGCCATGGTTTAAGGTGATCTACGCGGCGTGGGGGCCTAAAAGAATCATGTTTGGCTCAGACTGGCCGGTGTGCTCGTTGCTCAGTGCCAAAAACACCTGGAAACGGTGGTTTGAGGTGGTGAGCACACTTTTGGACACTGTGGGCGCGTCTGAAACAGAAAAACAGGCCATTTTCTACGATAACTGCATTGCAGCATATAGAGTTTAAGAGTGATATTCATATTATACATGTAGTTAGCTCACGGTTTTGACGGTAGGCTGGCGTGCGACTCTGTGGCTGTTGCTCAGTCTCGGATACGTCCGTTGTCTCTGTGGCAGCAGCACCTGCAGCATCAGGACTCTTGGGAGCTGGGCGTATTGCGCACTTGCAACCTGTTGCGCAGTGATGGGTTCTGGTGGGTAAGCAGCCATGGAAACAGGTCTGTCCACGATTTGGGGAAGGTATACTGGCACTGGGAACTTGTAGTTCAGTCTTGGAATGTAGTACAAGGAGAGGAACAGCGCCAAGTTGAATAGCCACATGAAGGCCATGCAACTGGTCAACGCGGTCTCTGCTCTTCTGTACTCGCAGTACTTTTCGTTTTTGCATCTGTTTGGCAACAAACTCCCAATACACACACCCATGGCGGCCACAGACAAGCAGAACGAGGCTATGCAGTAGAAGATCCCGTTGTTTCTTTCGTAGGTCATTATTCTCGAAATGAAGAACAACGAGAACACAAACGTGATACTCGACGACGCAATCAAGTACTGCCACGCCCTCTGGCTCACAAAGTCGTCCACATCAATGGATTTGCTGCACAACACGATTGTGGCAAACGCCAAGGCACACTCGACAAAGTGCAGCATGATTATGAGCGGAAGACTGTCTTCCGACATGTTGAAGTGCTTCTGGAGAAACTGAGGTGTCGCGAGCACGTGTTGGGTCAACTCGCGCTGCTTGAGTTTCAGCGACGTGTTGCTGTGGAGCAGCCTAATCATGGCGCTGCGGACCTCCATCGTGTCAGACTGCTTGTCCTGGTAGTAGTCTGTGTTAGCTGTGTCCTGGGTGTGGTTTTGTGCTCTAGGTGTGGCCCGTGGCTTGGCTTCCGTGTCCAGCTCGGAGTCCACGGGCTTTAACAAATCAAATATCTTCTCATCCATGGTAAACGAGCGAGTGGAGAGTTACGAGGTGGTTTTGTATCTGGCTTCTTGTTTTGATTCTAAATCTGATTCTGATTCTGCTTCTGCTCAGCGCGGTACTGTGTTTTGTGCCTAGCGGCCCCTTGAAAGCTTTATATAGTGGCACACACCTAATGGCATGGCTGGTAGTAAATAGACGGGGCCTGAAAACAGATATAATATATGCGGGCCCGATTTTATGGAAACTTTTGTGGGGTGTGTATCAGACCAGCACCCCCTTTTTCAACCTTCCCAGTCTCCCACAGTTTCGCGCTGTGCTTTGCTGTGCTGTGCTGTGTACACCTCGTGTTGGGAGCCGCCCACTGGCCACTGGAAAAGACTGTGGGTTCTGGGCTGTGAAAGTTTGGCTGCCGAGAGTTTCGTGAGTGTGCAGTTTCCAAAACGTATGGGCTGACTGTTCCGCTGGCTGCACATCTACAATTTGGACAGCTCTTTTTTCTGCGCAGCGTTTTTTCATTTTTTTTTCATTTTTTACACTTTTTTCGTTCTGCGTTTTTTTGTTTTTTCCCAAATGCTAAAAATACTCTTTGAGATCCGCGATGCCGGCACAGTGATTGGCACCACGATTGGCACAATGGGAAACACACCCAGGCTGGCTCCAGGCCCAGCTGACTCAGGGCCGTTTGAACGCGCGCGGACTCTGGTTACCGCCTCGCCCACCAGTGTACAGCCCAGGCGCCAGTGGCTCGCTTAATTGCACTTTTACCCGCAAGAGCACTTACTGTGAACATAGTAAAAAATGCACCACGGCTAAAAACCTGAACATGGACTATACATTGAGTGCACAATCCGGTGGTAATTCAACAACGCAGGTTGGGTGGGTGCGCGAACCATGGGTTGCACCACCAGGGCTTTGTCTGTGGGTGCTGCTATATAATGCTGCGGCCGTGCTCCATAGCTAGTGTTCTTAGCTTTCAACACCAGTATTATTTATCTAAATCATATCTAAATCACCCATGTTCAGCACTTTATTCAACCTTTTGGTGCTCTTCCAGTACTGCATGTGTGTACCGCTCTCATTGAGCACGCTGGTCAAGTCGAAAATGGCCACGTTCCACCAGTACACAAAGGCAAAAGACGTTATTCGTGGCGTCAATCTCGGCGGTTGGCTCGTTTTGGAGCCTTGGATGAGCCCAGACTTGTTCAGCAAGTCCAACTTTGGCTCTTCGATCCCGGAGGATGAGTTCAATTTCTGCGCAGTCTTGGGCACTGCCAAGTGCGGCCAGCTTCTTGAGAAGCACTACGCGCTGTTCATCACCGAAGATGATTTCAAGCAGATCAAAAGCGTGGGACTCAACGCCGTCAGAATCCCTATCGGGTATTGGGCTTGGCTTGTCGAGCCAACTGACAAGTACTACAAGGGAAACCAAGAGGTCTACTTGAAAAAAGCCATTTCCTGGGCCAGACAGTACGGATTGAAAGTGTGGATAGATTTGCATGGAGCCCCAGGATCCCAGAATGGTTACGACAACAGTGGACATAAGAACTTCCACGACTGGGCTGGATACAACAATATGGCCGATACAACGCTGGTGTTAAAGACAATCTTCAAAAGATACGGCACAGAAGCCTACAAAGATGTGATTATTGGCATTGAGTTGGTCAACGAGCCTTTGGTTGGGGGCAGTGGGGTGTCTCAGGACAAATTGAGCTCCTGGTACTCTAGCACCATCTCTGCCATCAGAAATGAGGTTGGCTCGTCCCAAAACATAGTTTTGCACGATGGGTACACGCTGCAGGGTTCGTGGAACGGTAAGTCGTACAACAACGACGGCAATTTGGTTTACGACACGCACTTGTACATGTTGTTCGACAACAAGTACAAAAGCAAGAGCTACAGTGACAAAATCGCTCAGGTGTGTGCGTGGGGTGACATGTTGGAGAAGCTATCCTACAAAGAGGTTGTGGGCGAGTTCACAGCCGCGTTTCAAAACAACGGTAACTACCTACAGGGCATTGCCCATTGGACAGCCAATGACAAGAAGCAAATGAGCAGATTTGTGCAGGCACAATTCAACGCATTTGAAAGAAACTACGGCTGGTTCTTTTGGAGTTGGAAAATGAACGGTGCAGCCGACCAGTGGGATTTCCAAACGCTTTTGAAAGCCGGCGTAATTCCCACACCTGTGACTAATAGAACCTATACAGACTGCAGGTAGATTGGTGGATGAGTTGAAGACTACAGAGACATAGATTAGAGCCATACAGGTATATATCATAATTTTGTAGTTGCCCACTAATCGCTCTTTTCGTGATTTTTGACAACTTCGTCAATTTTCTTGCTGGCCCAGCTGAAGCGTGGATCAATCATAAACGGTCTCAAGTCGAATCTGTTGTCGTCAGGAGAGTACTGTTCTGCGTGGTACGATGGAGTCAAAACCGTTTGCTTGTGACGGTTGATGGCGTAGTAGTAGAAGAATCTCTTGACCTTTATGGCAACCTGCTCAGGTGACAATCTTGGCGTCCATTCGTGGTAAAGCTTCATAAACATTGAAAATGGTCCACACTTGTTCACCTTGCGCAATCTTCCGAAAATCAGAAGCTCCTCGTACGTCATGCCCATATCAATCTCGTCCGACTGCACGTAGTCTTTGGTGATAGGCTCCAACTCCGCAGTAGGCGTAGCGTTCAAAAAGTCTTCCAAAATCGGAATCTTGAACTCCTCGCCAGCATACTTGATAAACGACTTCAAGTCGGTTTTGGATATTCCTCCAATAGGATTGATGTCCGCACTCGAACAATCGTATTTTGTCAAATATCCACGCAAGCACTCGTCAACGTTTGCCGATCCCAAAACAAGCAATCCTCCGGCCTGGCGACCTCTTACCCAAGGCAAAAGTTGTGCAAACAAGTAAGCGAGCACCATTCTCAAACGTGCTTGAATGTTTTGTAATGCCAAATTCTCGATCTGGGACCCACCAAAGATCTTGAAGATCGGTTTCTTGCCTGTAGCAACTTCAAAGAGCGAAACGACGCTGGTCACAAGAGAGTCCATATTCAAGTCCACGTGGTACGATCCAATGACTCCTGCAAGCTCTTTTGCGCGGGATCTTGTCTCCTTTGATGAATTTTCTGTTCCCATGAACGCCGTGTGGAAAATACGCAGCGCAAACTCCTTTGGGTCTTCTGGAACATAGTCAGAGTCCAGCGGCAATCCAGCAACCATTCTTGCGTCTTTTATGACTTGCTCATTGCCCTTCAAAGCATCTTGGCACACTAAACGGCACATCGAGTGCACAATAACGGCTGTGGCACATGAGTCAATGCCTCCCGAAAGCGGCAAAAAGAATCCAGCACCATGGCATCTACGCACGTAGTCCCAGAGCCAGCACGCAGGTCCCAAGGCAATCTCTTCCTGTGGCGAGTGGTATCTGATCGGTATGGACTTTGTTGGAGCAACCAGTGGGTCAAACTTGTCGCCAGAAAGGCACAACTCAACAGGAACAAACACTCTTTGGAACTTGTTTTGAGCCATAGGCTGCAGAACGGACTGGAGACCGTGGGACATGAGCGATCTGTACAGTTTCACGTCCTGGATGTCCACGGTCGCACTCACGACTTCGACGTCTTGCAACGCAAATTGCGAACCTTGTGCCACAACATTCCCGTTCACAACAATCAAAGCACACCCATCGTAGTACAATCTATCACCATCACAACCTCTTTGGTTGGAGTACAAGTAGATTCCTCCGCACTTTGCCGTGGCTTCTGTTATCAAGTTCATTCTTGTGTTCAACTTCCGCAACTCGTGGTGGCTTCCTGACGAGTTTGTGATAATCTCAACACCGTCCAAAGACATGGCCACATGTGGCGAGTTTGGAGTGAACAACTCCTCGCACGTTTCCATCCCCACACACGTATCCAAGGTGGAAATCACGGCGTCGCCAAAAGTCACTTTCACTTGTCCAGTGATTTTTTGAATAAAAGTAGGCAAAATGTAGTCCTCGACATACTGTGGTCTTGCCCATGGAGTGAAAAAACGCATTTCTCTGTAATTTCCGTCGTTGGCAAGCCAGAGCTTCGGCCGGATGAACAAGATCTTGCCGTCGTAGCACACAACACGGCAGTTGTATCGAACATTTCTGTGCAAAATTGGCATCCCAATGTCCAACAAGATTCCATGGCATTTCTCGTTTTGCAAAATCGTGGCCAACATCTCCCACGAGTGCAAATAGACGTCATTCTCGAGGAAATGGTCCAAGCACCCGTAACCAGTGATCTCCAATTCTGGCCCAACCCTCAATCTTGCGCCTCTTTCTTTTGCAATCAAAATACTCTCCACAATTCTGTCTCTGTTTCCTTCAAAGTCAAGTGCCCATTGGTTAAGGTTGCACGTGGCAAGTGTGATGTATTGTGCCATTGCGCTTCTTGTGCCTTGTCTAAATGGTTTATTTGTCTATCTTGTTTCGTGTCTGCGTTTTGCACCAAAAAGGCCTTCGTTTATTGCAATCTGCTGATATCAGTCAGCCGAGCCTTTTTTTTGTCTTTCGATATCTAGGGGGTGTATAGATACAACTACACCCCCTGTTGTTATGACCTTTTTTCTGATAACACTGAAGTTTTCACACTATAGCGAAACACTCACTGTGAACGAATAAATCAGCAAAATGCAGCAAACCGGAAGTTTTGCAAAGTAGCTGCTTCTGTACACGCAGCACCTCTGACGCTCTTTGGCACATTTTCATCCCACTGTTCCACATCCTGCTGATCTCTTTCTGCTTGATCTCTTTGGTCCACTCGGGTTTCTCAGCTGAAAACACCCGGACACCAGGCGGTTTTTTCTCTGTTCAAAATTTTTCAATTTCTGTCGAACGATTCTGTGTTACTTACAATGATTACAACGGCAGTGCGCAGATTCAGCACTTCTGGTGTTGTGAGGGCAGCGCCTCACCAGAAGCCAGCACAAGGAGGGCCATATGGACAAGTCACGAGAAAAAGAGGCACAAAAGGCTCGTGCAAAACGTATCTTGAGTACGTCAACAACAAACAGTTGAAAGCCAAGGGTACCAGTTTGTCTGGATTGCCAGAATTTGTTGTACCGTTCAAGTCGACTGCGGTGGCACAATACGCTGACGCAAGTGTTCAAAAATTGGCACATTTGGGTGCTTTCAAGAAATACCAAATGAACGAACTGTTTAACGGTTACTACACCTTGCCTAGATCAGAACTCAACAGTGTGATTTCAAAACTTGAGCTTGATCAAGCAAGCTCCAAAAACAAGTTTTACGTTGATGGAGAAGCCGGAATTGGTAAAACTACTTTTTTGGCTCAATTGCAGTGCTATTTGTTGTCCCAGAAAAGCTTAATTTTGGCTCTCCCACGTTGCAAAGACATTGTGGATGGTACCTATGATTACCACTTTAATGAGTCTTTGAAAGTTTACGAGCAACTGAGATTGAACAAAAGGGTATTGAATAGATTTTCCAAAGCAAATAAAGATCTTTTGCGCCAAATCCCATTGTCCAAAGACTACACCTACAACACTGTCAAGATTCCAGCAAGTAGCACTTTGTACGATTTGGCAAAAATTGGTGTGTCTTCAAAGGTGCCAAACTCATTTTATGGTGCTGTTTTCCAGGATGTTGTGGCTGAATTGCAGAAGCAAAACAAATTCAGCGTTTTTGTCACTGTGGATAACTTCAATGAGTTGTTAGAGTTTCCAATTCTGCAGTATAGAGATACAAACAATGCACCAATTGCCGTGCGGAACTTCCAAGTGCCACGTTTTGTCTTTGATCTCTTGAGCAACAAAGTTGTGTTCCAGAAGGGTGGATTGGTATTGTCAAGCACGTCATTGTGCAAAGAGAGTTCCACACTCAAAGTGTTGTTGGGAAAGAAGCCATTCTCAATTTTCGATAAAGAGTTTGATATAGACTTTGCCAACAGCGTTTCAAAAGAAGAGGACTTATTTAAATTGAAGGATTTGCAAGTTGTCGAGCTTTCAAAACTCTCAAAACAAGAATTGGCCGCATTGGTGGACTTTTATTACTCAAATGGCTTGATTTTGGACAAATTGCAACCAAAGGACGAGGCTGAGTCTTTAGATTCAGAGAAATTGTCCAACCAAATGTATATACTTAGTGGCGGCAACCCAAAAGAGTTGCTTCGGGCATGCAACTTATTTTACTGACTATAAATAGTTCTCATTCCTAAAAAATATTGTATTTTTCCAGCACTGATCATATGTAGTGAAATTATGTAAACAAAGTATCCTCATCTCTCAAATATTCCCCGATATCTGCTTGTCTAAAAGCCACAATCCCCGTAGGAGGCAAATTTTTCGTTTCCAACGTGCTTTTAGCACTGATTCCAAATCCTAATGGAACATCGCTCATCGAATAAACTATACAACCTGCGTGCTCTGGGATATCGTCGCTCATTCTTCCAACATGTGCTTTCAAAACGTGGTTACCGTATAAAAATGGCATTTCACCATTCTGTTTGATCCAGATCTTGTACTTAGCATGCTGACTAAGGTAATCAAGCGACGTTATGTGCAACCGGAACTTACCAGTTTTTGTGAATTTACCAAAACACGTACCCAAAGACATCAAATTGTTTCTCTGTACCGTCGTGGCCAAGTTGGCAATTTTCTCTCTCACATAGTAGACCCGGTCTTTCTGGAGTCTGAAAACGTGTGGGTCCTCCTTGTTGTCAATAAGAAACACAATGTTACGTCCTATGTAGCTCGCAAGCTTCTCAAAAACTACTTTTGTCTCTTCCTCAGTTAACTGGCGCATTTTTTTAGTCTTCTACTGATTTTGGCTGAAATTTTTTTTTTTTTAATTTTTTCAATGAGATGGCGCCGGGTAACTGCTTCTTGCAGGATTTTTCAGCCAAAAAGTTTCATCAATTTGGTCCAAGATGAGTGAGCTTAACGAAGCAGTAAAACCAGAGCAGCCAGTAGAGGTGCCAGAGGTCACAAAACCACAATCCGATACACCAGCAGCAGAAACCACAACAGCTTCAAGCCAGCTGAACGGAGATAAAAACGAGGACGAAGACGACACAAGTTATGCTTCGAAGAATAGTAAACGTTATTCAGAAAGCAGCAACAAGGATGCTAAAAGACCAAGATACGAAGACAGAACGTGTGTAAGTTTAGCCAAAACTTGCTCAGTCACTTCAAGATTTACTCTTGAAGTGGTTGGCGTTTTGGTGGTACATTGACTGTGTCAATTTTTTATTTTGTTTTAGCAAATTTTTGTTCTCATATCTAACATCAGTTTTGGGCCGCGGCCAGTTTTGTACGACAAGGATGGCAACGAGATATCCGCCGAGCCTCGAAGACCTAAAAAGAAGGTCGCAATGATGATCGGGTACTGTGGTACAGGATACCACGGGATGCAACTTAATCCTCCTGAAAAAACTATTGAAGGTGATTTGTTTGACGCATTGGTGAAAGCTGAGGCTATCTCGAAATTCAATTCCACCGATCTCAAGAAAAACGCATTCATGAGAGCTGCCAGAACGGACAAAGGCGTTCACGCAGCTGGTAATGTTGTATCTTTGAAAATGATCATCGAAGATGAGGATATCGTGGAGAAGATCAACAGTTTCTTACCTGACCAAATTCGTGTTTGGGGCATTGAGCGTGTCAACAAAAGTTTTGACTGCCGTAAAATGTGTTCTCTGCGTATTTACGAGTACTTGTTGCCTACATACTCACTTTTGCCTCCAAAACCTAGCTCTATTTTGGGCAAAAAAATCACTGAGTATGATGCCCAATTTCCTGGGCAAACTAGACCAGATCCAGAAGGTGCAGAATGGTGGAGCAATGTTATCAAAGAGTTAGAAAATGAAGGGATAACACAGGATGCATTGAATGATGCCCAATTGCAGCTCAAAGACATGAGCAATGAGGAGTCCGAAAACAGTGATGCGCAAAGATTGGTCAAGAAGGCTAAAAACATCGAGAATCGTCTCAGAAGGCTGTATAGAGCCAGCAAAGAGAGATTGCTGTTATTTCAAGAAGCTATGAGCATCTACCTTGGTCATCACAACTTCCACAATTTCACTGTTGGCAAGCAATTTAGAGATGCAAGTGCTGGAAGATTCATGATTGCAACTACAGTCTCCGAGCCTTTCGTGATAGAGAACACCGAATGGGTGTCTATTAAGATCCATGGACAGCTGTTTATGCTCCATCAGATCCGGAAAATGATTGGAATGGCTACGTTGGTGGTCAGAACCGGGTGTCCATTGACCAGAATCAACGAAGCATTCAATAAAACAAGAATCAACGTACCAAAAGCACCGGCACTTGGATTGTTACTCGAATGTCCTGTTTACTTGTCTTACAACGAGAGATTGCAGCAGTTCGGCTACAATGAAATCGACTTCAGCAAGTATGAGAAGGAGATGTTGGAGTTCAAGAAACTGTACATTTATGACAAAATTTACGCTGAAGAGGTAAGGGAAAACGTTTTCCATGGCTTTTATGGGTTCATTGACAACTTCAACGGTGACCCAATTTTTGATTTTCTCACAGCTAAAGGAATCCAAGATGGGTCTGCGCCAGCAAAGGAAGTTGTTTGAGTTTTGTAGCTTTTTATGGGCACTTTGTGCTAGGTACATTATCAATACATTAAGCAAATCTGTAGCATGAGTGTTTGTAGATCTCAACTCAACTCTTTGATAATGAAAGTGAACAGTACTGCAATTGAAGGGAGCTCTGTGACTTGACTTTATTCGTTGGATTAACTCCTGTCAATTTAAACATTTATGACAAAAAAAAGCCTTTTAGGTATTGATATGAAAATCACTTAGGTGCTGGCGAAAATAGTTACCAACTCTTTATAAAATTCGAGCTGTCTACAAAATATAACCCAAACATTTATTTAAACCAACCAGTGGAAAGAAAGAAACAGACCCTTACATTTGAACGATCTCAGATTTGCTACTGTCGTAGACGGCTTGAGCAACACCGATTTGAGCGTTGTCAATGTCGTAGTACACGTAAGCAGATCTCAAGAAAGCGTCACCCAAAATGTAGTAGTTGGATTGACCGTCCAAAACAGCAAGCAAACAAGTGCTAGAGTCACCGGTGGACTTACCGTTGGTGTTGTAAAGCAAGTTGCTGAATGGAACAGTGATTTCTTTGTCCTCGAAGGTGAAGGTGAAGTCGTCACCCTTGGTGCTACAGTCCAAAGTGTAACCACCAACAGATGAGTCCAAAGTACCGTATTTCTCACCAATGGTCTTGGCAATGTCACTTGGAGCGTAGATCAAAGTGGTACCAGAGTCCAACAAAGCTGGGTAAGCAGTTGTGGCCAAGTCGCTGTCAGCAGCAGAGATCTTGTCCAAGTTGACGAAGAAAGCAACGGCTTCGCTGGTTTCGGAACCAGAGTCGTCAATGTTGACAATGTCCAAAGTCTTCAAGTCACCAGAGTACTTGGATTTGTCAACGGCACCGAACAAAATGGATCCAGCAGTGGCATCCAAAGAGTTCAAGTACAAAGAGTAGGAAGCGGTCTTGATAACACCTTGGCTCTTCAATTGCAATGGCAAGTTGTCGTAGGTGAAAGCGTCAGAAGATTGAGCAGCAGCTTCGTTACCTTTGAAACCAACACCCAAAATAGATTGACCAACGTTCTGGGTGGTAGCATCACCGAATTCCAAGTCAGTAACATCTGAACCACCAATGTTGACGGTCTCGAAAGCCCAGTCACCGGAAGCGGAAGAACCGTCACCGTAAGAGATGGAGAATCCGGATCTGTCTTTCTTGTAGGTGGAGGAAGCAGAGTTGTCGTAAGTACCACCAGTGCTGGAAGTACCTTTACCTGGGACCCACAAGTCAGAAGAACCAGTGTCAACATCGACTTGGATCTTTTGTGCTGGGGTACCAATGGTGATGTCGGCCAAGTACAAAGCGTACTCATTTTCCAATGGCAAGTCAATGCTCTTACCTTGAGTTCTCATGATGTGCTTTTGGACCTTTGACATGTTCTTGTATTTTTTGTCGTTGGCACCAAATCTGACAACTTGGAAGTCAAGCTTTGGAGCAGAGAATTTCTCGACTGGAGCAGCAAAAGCCAATGAGGCGAGAACAGAAGCTAAGATAGTTTTAGAAAGCATTGCTAAAAAGAAATGAAATTTTTAATAGTTAAAAGGTTTGAATTAAATTGAAGTGAAGTGAAGTGTTGATGATGAGTTCAACAGTGGGACTTTGGGCCTGTTTATATAGTTGAAAATTCCAGGCCACCCTTGAGGCAGAGTTCGACCAAAAGGTTAGCTGGTGGTGTTTAGATCATCAGCATTTTCGGTGCGGCTACATTCCGGGATCCTCATTTAGCATCTAGTGCTTGCCATATAGAACACAGCGTGATAGTAAAATATTGTTGAATAAAAAAAATAAAAGTAAAAAAAAAAAGTAAAAATTAAAAACTAAAAACTAAAATGCAAAAATAGAAAAGAATTATTGAACCATCTGCGCAAATTCCAAGACTGCCCCAGACAGGTCTTGGTGCCAATACCGCACTTCGCCAGCCAAGAACTTTGACACACCGGGCAGGTACCAGACCTGCGACGACAGTGTAGAACCTCACAAAAAAAAAACCGGTGAGGACAGCACCACAAGCCCAATTGTTGCTGTCTTTCACCCAGACTCACAGTGTGTTCTCATTGTGTGTCATTGTGCAAGTATGATCTCATTGTAATAATCCGGTGCGGCCATTTTGTACATACCTTCACGGATAGTTCCTGTATTACGGGTATTTCAAAATGGCTTCTAAATTTAATGTGCAAAACAATAGGAGTCGGACGCTGCGGCAAAAAAAAAGTAAAGACCACGCCGGACCTCAGGAATTTGTGTGCAAGTGTGCTGTCACATTCAGCTGAATAGAGCAGGAACAGTATGCTGGCTTAGACCATCGACGGAAGAGACTGGAAATATAGCAGAGAAGTACAATCTTAAGGTACTTTGGCCGATCCGGGGCGGTTTCTGGGCATTTTCTGGGCATTTTCTGGGCAATTTCTAGGCAGTTTCTGGGCAATTTCTAGGCAGTTTCTGGGCAGTTTCTAGGCAGTTTCTGGGCAGTTTCTAGGCCAAACTGGGCACTCTCTGGGAGCCGATTTCAGACAATCAATCGGTACCTGGAGTGTTCCGCGGGCTGGTCACAATGTGCGCGATTATGATCCTAGCCCATTGTAGCTTCTTTTTGGCAAAAGACTGTCTCCGTGGTCGGTACGAGGACAATGTGATCTCAAATTTACACAATAGGGGCCATAATGATATCACGAAATACGACGTGATGTCCTGATACCGTATGGCGCAAAGTTCGTACCAATTCCAGTATAGAGGGGAAACTAGCAATTAGCTCACAATGGCCTGGCAAAAAAATTTGAGAAATCTGGCGTTTTTTTGAACAATAACGTGTAGCGTAGATGGTAGGTTGCAAAAAGCCACTCCATTCTACAGATGACGCAATGCGGCACTTTTATTGGCTTCTTCTATTTCTTCTTTTTACCCTTTTTAACACCCTCGTAATGTCTATGACCTAATCTCTCAATTGCACAACTGTTTACCCAGTCAAAGCATCTCTTTATCTCCCTCTCGCTCACCATTCTCCTAAGCCTTTTCACATTCTTTTTGAACTCCTTTTCGTCGCTCTCCCTCGATCTCTTGGTTCCCCTAGTTTTACTTTGCCGTGGTTCCTGTCTCCGTACAACAGGGTCTTCACCATTGGCCTTTTCTTGTGCTAAGCTGTTTCTTGTTCTTCTTTTATAAACAACCTCTCCCACTTCCTCAACATCGCTGCCAGATTCGTTTGTTTCATCAGAATCCAGTTCACCAGAACTCACAGCCAGAATGTCAAATATTGATGAGTCTTTTTCTATTTGTTGCTCCAATTCTTGCTCTTCCAACGGCTTTTCTTCTAGCATCAACGCTTTTCTTCTAGCACTCATACTTGCCTCAATAGACTCCTTCCAGCTCAAAAGCTGTTCCCGCAACTGTGATTCCCGCAGCCCCCATGGGTTAAGACTCTTTGTCAACTGCAACACCTGGTCCTGACTATCATAAAATCTCCAGTCTTTCGGCAAAAGTTGCACTTGGGGTCTTTCCGACTTTAATTTCATTTGTAGAGGAGTTGAATCGTTGCTATCCGCTGGCAAAATCTCAGCACTGGCGATTTCAAAGGCCTTCTCATCATCAAATCTCTCAGTAACTCTATTGAACACCCAATCAAATCTTTCTAAATCTGTTTGCATAACATGCAAAAATGACTCGCTGTCTTCCAAACTTGGACCTTGAACCCACAATCTTCCCATCAAGTAAGTGTCTTCCGACATCTCGTCCTTGTCTTTTTCTTTTTCTTTCTCTTTTTCTTTTTCTTCGTCCAATTCTTCTTCTTCATTCATTGTTTTGCCCAAAGTAGGCAAACCATTGCTCTCAAACCACCAATATCTATTGAAATACTTATCTTTGCCCAACATTCTCACCCTTTGGCAATCAATTTCAACAATCTTTTTCTCTATTTTTTTGCAATGGCTGCGTAACTTTTCTGCCTCTTCCAAATGTTTGATTTTTTGTTTGAGTTTTTTGTCAAACTCAGCATCAATATGGCTTAATGCAATCTCATCTGGCGTCAATTCCAGCCTGAGCGTGAAGTTTTTTCTTCTTCTCTTTGAGGCACCATTAATTTCTGAGTTTTCACCTGGTCCTGCTGAAGATTCGGCTTGATTTTCTCCTGTTGCCGCGCCAGCCAAAGCCACGCCACCAGGCGTTGATTCCTTTGCTTGTGTCTGCGCTTGTTTCCACTCCTGTACCTTCGTACTACAATCAGAATTTAAATCACGTGCCAACTCAATCACCAGTTTATACTCTCTGATTGTTTCCAAGCGAACTCTTCTGAGTTTTATAGCCTCCTCCATGGCGTTGTCTATGTAGTGTCTAATGATTTTGCCTTCAACAAGTAATTCACATAACAAGTTCAATACTTTAATCTTTAACTCAAGGCTTAAATCATCATAAAATTTGTTTTGAACTGCAGATGGCGATACGTGGTTACTTTTTGGAGCCAAAACTTCCATGACCTGTTTTAACAATGGTCTGTACTTGTTCACGTAGTCTAAAGAGTCCAAAATACCCAAGAGAATAACTTGCCAGTACCCATCCTTGAAATTTCTTTTGTAAAGTCTTTCCTGCCATGATATATTTCTATAGTTAAGCAACTTCATTAAGTAGTTTCTCTCGGCTGCATCCTCAGAATCGCTCTCATTGTCACTGTCATTATCACTTGCATCATTGCCGTTGAAACTCCTTGTTTTCTCGTCAGATTTCAGGGGCGTGAAGCCTTCATAGATGTCAAACCCAAGCCCGTAATTATCAGCGTCTTTAGCCTTGAAGCCCTGCTCAATTTTTTGCTCGCCAGCTTTTAGACTTTTCTCATTCGTACCATTGTTCTTGATGTTCTCTTCAATTTCATCTCCAGGCTCATTTTTGACACCATTCTGCTTTCCAACGCCATTTTTCGTAGGTGATTTAGAATTCTTGCTAGTATCTTCACCTTTCTCTCGTCCACTCTCAGATTCCGCCTTATCTTCATCCTCAACCTCGTCCTCGTCCTCGTCCTCGTCCTCATCATCCAGAAATAGTTCTTCCGAGTTAATAGGCATAGATATTAACAAGAAGTCTTCATTTTCGAAATCATTTTTCTTAGGAATTGGAAACTCACTGGCAAGATCAATGGTGTTCTCGTTGTCGTCAGGTTCGTTCTTCCCGGAAAACTCTTCTATATTTGTTCCGGAAAATTGGTAACCTTTGATTCTCATGTTGATATCTTCGCCTTCGCCAACCATAAAACAACTCAAAACTGCGCAAAAAATCTCATTTAGAAGCTCAAAATCATGTACATCATTGTACTTGAATGCGCTAATAAAATCATCAAATGTGAAAGGATCCAAAAGAAGTGCATTGTGATAGATATTGAGGAAAATCCACAGCTGTAAAGCTTCCGAACCACAGTTTTCCAACTCCTTCATCGTTTGTGCTTTTGGCTTTTCAAAGTCATTAAAGGGCTTAATTAGTTCGACATTGTCTTCAGGCCGTTTGCCGAAATCGATCGGAATTGTCAAATCTTCAACAATTGCCTTTTTGTCCACAGAAACATTCAAATTGTCTGAGTTTTCTTCAAAATTTTGCAAATACGCGTCCTTCACAATACCGCCAGCTTTTTCAACCTTCTCTATACTAGATTTTGGTGGCTGGGGTCCCAAATACGGTGGTTCTTTTTGTGCATTTGACGATTGATGCTGTAGTTTTTCTTGTAACGCAAGCTTTTCTTTAATTTCCATTTTTTCCATTTTTTCTCTGATCTTCTCCTTTTTGGCCTCTCGTTTTGCTTCTCGTTTTGCTTCTCTGATCGCTTCTTTTCTGGCTTCTTTTTCTTCCTTTGATTCTTTTGGGGCTTTTGGTGGTTTTGGCTTTTTCGGTGCCTTTGGTTCCTTGTCCTCTTTCTTCAATTTCACCTTTCCATTGCCACTAGACACGGATTTTTCCCAGTCACTGCCATTTTCTCCCTGGTCTTGAGTTTTTATTTTCAATGGAATCAATTTGCGACCGTTTTCACTGCTTGAATCGTTCTCGTCTTGATCGGCGTTCATTCTTGGAGCAAAGTTTGCTAAATGTGCTGGGTATTCTTGCGAAATACGGTACTTTTTGGCAAAATTGTCTCTTACAATCCATGGAGCTCCAATTTTACTCAGTCTTGACACACTTAACTTTATGAATGTTTTTACGTACCACTTTGTGAAATGTGATCTATCTCTTGAAATGCTCGTACCACTCACTGCTGCCTCTGTGTTGTCGTCAAATAAAACTCTATACGATGAATGACTAGGTCTCAAGACACCAAATTCGTCAATATACTCATTGAAACTCGCTTTTTCTTTGATCTTGGCTGGTTTTTTCATATCCTGGTACTTGACAATCACATTCTCCCCTGGATAAAAATCGTTCTTGAATTTACTGTATACTCCATCAACCAACGCATCTAATCTTGGTATAGTGGAAAATTGTAAAGATCTTAAAACTGGCTCTTTCAACGGCTCTGGGAAATTCTGCTCAACTTTCTTCATTTCACTCTTTTCGCTTTTGAGTGCTTCAAAGTATGTAAAACATGAGTTACCAGTTATTTCGCAAACAAATTTTTTTTTCAAGTAGTAATCCATTTTTTTGACATAGTCGTTATACGTGTAGAACCACTCTTTTGTCTCCGGAATAGCCCATACTTTAACGGCTAGATTCTCGGGCAAAGGTGGCGGCTCCTGGTATATTACTGGTTTTCTTTTGTACAAAACCTGGAGTTAGAATCAGCCAAAATTTGCAATTAATCAGCAATCATCGAAGTTGCTAATTCAGATCGCGTAAGGCCCAGCGACGCGCTAAATCCGCAATACATACCATTGTGTAATAACTAGTTTCTGCCTCTTGTTCGCGCAAAAATCCAAAATAGCAAACACAAGTTTTTGGGTAAATAAAACTAATGAGGCTTTTCTATATAATTCCAATGTGCCAAGTGTTGAAAATTCTGTTGTCTTTTTTTTATGAAAATATTGAAGAGATTATGTCGCGATGTGTTGGTGTTTGGGTGTTATGCGGTGTACGAGTTCCGAGAATAGCTGTGTCAAAGCAATGGATAAAAAATATAGCATATAAGCAGCAAGAGCAGACAGAATGAATTATTTGGTAAATTTGCGTATTCGAGCGAGTCTAAACACAAATTTTGCTCAAATGGCACGAAAAAATGCACAGAAACTCAGAGAATATACTGTGCGCAAAGAGCATTTCTAATGTGTTGTGTGAGTCGTCGAGTGTCTCCAAAATGTCAGCCAGAGCTTTGTTTGCACACCGAATGGCGTTGTGTTAGGTGACATAAGGATTTGGCACAAGGAAAGCTACAGACCTCATTATATTTCGTTTGATGTGGTGCCCCGACTACCAGGGTACTCGGGTGACGCTGCAGTAGTGCATTCACTCCTCCAAACAGATCATTCATTCGCTTTGCCGTAACGCTCGTCTTTGTCCAGGTAGAGACTTCTTCTTACACTAACTCCGAGTCTAAAATAGCTGGCTACGAACTGAAAATCAACACATGATCCCCAGATCAGCATTATGAAAGAAGCTGCTCAAAAAGACCACCAATCATACTCGATTTCATGGCGTATTCAGTTGCTTTTTCGTTATTGTGATTTTTTGAGAAGTGACTGTGGTTACCGGAACTAAACCTTATGCAAATGGGCGTTGGTTAGTGCCGTTGACTATAATGCTAAGGCAACGAACAAAAATAAAGGAAGATCTTGTGGTTTTTTTACCCAATGTGGCACCGAGAACGAAAGAAAAATTGGTAGGTAAGCTTTGCGAAAAAAGCACCGTGTTGCACAAGGCCATCCCTTGCTCTTGCTCTTGCTCTTGCTCTCGGCAAGCCCTCTACAAGCGAGTGCCAGTGCCAGACACCCAAAGTTCAGTGGTTCTTGTGCACCGGAAATTTCAGTGAGAACGCGGGTGCACTACTACCTCTTTACAACGCTGGATTCCAGGATGTTTCTGCTGAAACTTAGTACGATGCCGATTTTTTTCTAAACCATTTGTGGAACGAAACGGCAGTAAAGAAAATATTTAGACTACACCAAGGATTAAGCGCAAGTAAAAATTAATATTTAGTAAGAATGTACTGATCATTTTGTATTGAATTGCGCATATATTGAGTATACATCCCGGTAGTTAAAATACAGACAAGTACGGGTATTGTGCTTTGGAAAGTACTACTAAGGGTTAGGATTCACGTTCCTACGCAGTAGATCAAAGAAAGCAGCGCCTGTAGTTTGCAATCTCTACTTAAATTAACCTTACTCAGCTTTCTAGTACCTTGAAATTGAGATTTTTGTGACTCGACTTGCTTTCTAGGTATACTTACTTACTTGCCTTTGACTTTTGGTTCGGGCCCGTATTCCTTTTTCAAATCATTTTTTGCCATTTTGCTTTTCGTGCTTTTTGCCTTAGTACAACAATTAAGTTTAATATTTTTTCTCTATATACTATTTTTACCTTTGTTTACTTTTCTTTTTACTTCTTTTTCACTTTTTTACTTTTTGCTTTTTTACTTTTTTACTTTCTGTATTACTCTTTGCTTTGATTTTTGCGTTTTTATTTTTTTAGTTACCTTTTTACCTTCTTAATTTTTTTACTTTTTTGCGTGGGCTGCAGCTAACATGACATTTAAATTCTTTGATGCACTCATTTTGCAATTGGCTACTTCGGATCACAAATCACTGCTCTCCTTTCATGATGCTTTGCTCGCTCCCAGATTTTGACTTTCGTGCAATTTCCGGTCACCATTGAGCACAAGCCTCCAGTTATTTGCGCCAGCCTTTGCCACTGCGTGCTAGGCTTTGAAGTTGCTAGCTGGGTAACACAAGCGGGCGGATCCTTTTTTTGCACTTTTCTTCACATTTCCGCGTGCTTGGAAAATAGTGCGAGTACAGCATCAACTAAGCGATACTAAGTAATGCGCTACTTGGAATATCAACTGATACCTGGGAACCAGTGTAACAGGTTCCTTTTTCAGGTTTCTGAGAAAGTGAACCGGCTGGATACAAATTCGCAACTGCGATTACGTATCATCATTTTAATAAGCCTTTGATTACGAGCTTAGATCCAGGTTGCGCTGCCGCCGTCGCCCAGTGCCTCTCTTCAGTACAGCTCTGATCCACGCCTGCTGCCTACGACATTCATTATTCGGCCGGCACTCACAATTCGCCGTTCCTGGTGTAAAGTGTGCCCAAAGTCGCTTTCGTAGATTTCTCCAGAATCACGCTGAGCTAGTACTGGTTCGTTCACTTAACTTTGCTTTTGTTTTGCCACTACTCTCATTTTTGCTTGCACTTATGCTTTTACTTACTTTTTGGATCACTTTTCTTTTACTTACTCACTTACTTAGCATATTATATTATTCGCTATTTCTTTGCTCTACTTTCTTTGCTTTACTTTTTTGCTTTACTTCTTCTTCTGTTTTACTTTTCTGCTTTACTTTTCTGTTTTATTTTTCTGCTCCCTATTCTTTACTTTTTTTAACCGTTTTATCGCCTTCCTAAGCAATAATTGCACCAGTCGGTTTTCACAACTATTTCTCAAGTTTTATGTCCAAATTAAGCTGAAATTCAAACCCACTGAAAGACCAGTGTTGCAAAGTTCCAAAGCTTCAAACACCGTGCATGGGTTTTCCACAGTGGCGTTCCAAAGGGCACTAAGTTTAAAGACAAAAACACATTTTATCATGGTCCATTAACGTTTTGCTATTGTTTAGACTGAAAGTAGCCCATGAACGCAAATAACTTATCACAAGCTAGCGGCATGAGCATATACTAAACTACACTTTGGGTTTAATATCACTATAGTACACACCCAACTCGAAATTCTTTCTTGATTTCTAATTTTTTTTTTCTCAATTTGAGCATTTTTTAGCACCGTTCTTAATCTGGATGGAACATTATTGTTGGGAGGGCTGGGCATAATTGCTAAACCCAATATGATTTGGATTTTGGTATACCAGTTGATCTCATAGTACACGCAAAACTGTAATCCTGATGTAATTTAAACAGCGCCGATACTCATTATCATCGATATACACACCTGCTACACTCGGACCTGATTACATTCCTTGATACTGTATTGACGGCAGACTTCACGTAGACTTGTTTTGGGCAATGTTCGCCTGAATTTGAGTATAAAACCGGGTTTATACTCGCGAGATACAGATTTTTGGTGTTTCCAAGCAATTTTCTAATTATCGCTTTTGCATTTTGCATTTTGGATTTAACATTTTTTTGCTATCATACCACATCCAGAGATTGCCGGGGCGTTCAATGCGACACGAACACGTAAAACAAATTTAATAAAAAAAAATATATTAAATTAAATAATAAAATTTACTTGTCATGGGAGTATGCACCTTTATGCATAACATAATTGCTCGTTTTTGCTAGTAACTACGTTTGAAATTCACAATAAAACGACAAAAAAAAAGTAAAGCAAAAAGTGAGCACAGAAAAAAAGTATGAGCGCTAGAAAAAAAAAAAGCAGAATAATGAGTTGAAAACACCCAGCTTCTGTTACACACAGTTAAGGCGGGCGGTGCGATGTCTTAGCTTAGGAGAAATAAAGTATCAAAAAAGAAAACTCTCAGAAAATGCTGCACCAACTTTGGGAGTTTAAGAAATTAAAACGAAATTGAAATACCAACAATATTACAAATATACACAGCTCTTCATTAGACACCTTAAGAACCATCTGAGACGCCATGGTCTTCTGAAAAGTTTAATATTTCAAACCTTTTAAGACTCGATAGACTAAAAATAGGCATCATTAAGTAACAGAACATGAGTATACAATTTCCCTTCAGTAGACTCAGTACAAGTACACTATTGAGTTAAACGAAAGGTCAAACAAGTTAAAAAGAAATAAAGAGAAAATAAAAAAACATGTCGGGCAAAAGAAATAGTAAACAAAGTACATACAGCTCCAAAAAAGAAACCTATCTTAGCATGCTTTTTGTTACTAAATGCAAATACCTCGTAGTTCACATACCCACAACTCTGAAAAGCTGGCTTTTTGTGCATTATTCGTTTAATTTTTTTCTCTTTTGTTGAAGTTCGACTTTTTGCGAGTCTTTCTTATTTGTGGAGCTGTTCGTAACTTGGATCATTTCCACACTCCCTATCACTTGCTTGGATGCCCAAATAATTTGGTATTGCAAGGCGTTTTTTTATCTTCTTCAGAATCAAAACCGCTTAGGCTTAGGCTCATTTTGCATAGTAAAACAAATGACTATCTACGTCCACCAAACCTTAAACCTTAAGAAGACTCAATAGTGAGTGAGAGAAAAAACAAAAGTCAAAATAAAAGAGAAAAAGCTATTTTCTCAGTTTTAGTAGGGAGTGAATTTCTACTAGAGTACGATTGTTCATCAATTTTAAAGCATAAGCTCAAGTGCGAATGCCCATTTAAGTTAAGTCAACTGCGCATATACTTGCAGCATTTATAATATCATTTTTGTTTTGTGAGAGATGTACAATAATTGAGCCAGTTGCACCGGATAATGAAGTGAATTTATAACTATAGTTACACCTTAGTGAAATGAGCCAAAAAAAAACAAAGAACCCATAAGTAATGAGAGTGAAAACCAAAAACCCGAAGATGCGTGGAATTCAAAATAAGATCCAGTTGAAATTGACTGCAAGAATGCTAACAAATCCTTCTGAAATGACCTTAACTCACTCAACCTTGAGCCTGTTCATTATTGTATGTTGTGTACTTGCCAAAGCTTGTTTTAATTTACTTCTATATTTATGTATCCTTTTTGTGTTTCTTTTGCCTTTTCACTTGTCTTTTTCAGCTACTCTTTAACTCTTTCTTTGTTTTCGCAATAAAACCATACCTACCTAGAATAAAGGTCTTGTTTTTTCTGAACCTACTCACTAGACGCAGTACTAAAATAAAAATTAATAAAATTTCCCAAAGCACATATCCTGTATGATTACTTTCAGAAAATCTCGTGAGAAAAAAAAAAATAAAAAAGTTTAAGGAATAAAAAAAACAAGACAAAAAAGTAAAATCGAACAATCCTTTCCTACACTACAAAATTTTTCTTTTTTTTTTAATTATTAAGGGAATTTTGCTTGAAACTCTAAATAGCCCAAACTTTTTCTTTTGTTTTTTTTACTTTTATTTTACTTTTTTAGTTACCCAGCTGCATGGAAAGATATATAACTTGTGGCTCTTGCTAAGAACCAGAACTCATCATCAAATTCACGTTGTTATATTGCAATAACGACAAATATTTTCAATAACATTATCATAAGCACTCAAAAGAACATGATAAAGGATCAAATAAATAAAAATTTCATAGCGCTCTTCTGCTTGAACGAGTACTTCAAAAATGACATGAGTAAAGCCGATATCAAGATAATAAAAAAGTTTACAATAAAAATGAACGATTTGCTCTACCAGACGAATCTATCAGACTTTGTTGTTCTCAACGCTTTAAAATACTACAAAGAGATATTACAGATACACTTTTCTGGTGCTCAGAGGTTGAAGTTTTTTTACAAAAAGATCGAAGATAGTTTGTTAACCATATTTTTAGGATGTTTAATAGTGTCAAACAAAATCATAGACGATTGCTCTTTTACTCTAAAAACGTGGTCAACATTATCAAAGATCCCCCTCAAGAAGTTGTTTCAATTAGAGATCTCTATAATGAACGATTTTCTTGGCTTTAAACTTCTTAATATGAATTTTGTGAGAGGTGATTTGGAAAACTGGAACACACATATCGAGTGGCAAGTTGCCAAATTAGAAAAGGTCTACAAGATGATGGTTAATAAAAAGATTGCTAACTTCACTTCGGTGCCAGAGAAATCCAAATGCGTTGCTGCTGTTTCGCAGAAGCGCAATTATATCACAAAAGAGCTCGTTCAACCACAAAAGATGTCCATCAACAACTTGTTGCACAATACGTGCTATACACCTCCTCACTTGGCACTCACAAAGCCTATGTTTTATCTGGTGCAACAGGTTCAACAAGTTATTTCTCCTATATATAACCCAGTTTTGATTACACCTCCATATAGCTGTCATTCTTTGAATCTGTCGCCGGCCAACAGACTCCCTAACTATTCTTCAAACACAAACAATATGACTTTGATTTCACAGCTACAACAACAGCAACAGCAACAGCAACAGCAACAGCAACAGCAACAAACCAATGGTTACGCTTATCACAGAAATTATAATGCTGCTGAAGTCAGCAATTTGTACAATTGCAATGTTCTTTATTAGTTATAGATGTATAAATGTATTATAGTAATATTTTTAGAAATTGTACAATATGTAAAGTTTGGTCAGCAGTATCATCAATTTTTCTATACATTGGTTTTATTGTTATTATTGAATCACCTTAAATTATAAAGTGGCCGTCAACACTATAGTTATGTATACAACTTTCGAGAATCATAATCTTATTTTAATCAACTCTCTTTTGCACTTGCTCTCTCAACTTACAGATTAATTTGCTCGGTAGCTCAACTAGAAATATGAAGCTTGTGCTAAGTAGTTGCTTGACTTTACGATTTGTACTTTGATCTATTGTGATAGACCATCTTGCCAAGCTAAAAGAAACATTATTGTTTCTGCATATAAAAAATCATTGTAACTTTAAAACAAAGCCTCCTTAGCTTAGTGGTAGAGCGTCGCACTTGTAATGCGGAGGTCGGTGGTTCAATCCCGCCAGGGGGCTATTTTTTTAATCGTAGTTATTGATAGTTTTTTAGATCAAAGTATACTGTTTTCCAAAGTTGTGTAATGCTTTAGTTTTGATTTTTTGCAAACTTTGTTGAGTTTAAGCTGAGTGTCTGACATTTCAATTCATAAGACTATTTTTTTGGCTAAGTACTAGTATTGAAGTATGCACCATTAAGCAATACCGTTCAAGTCACTTCTACTCGCAGCGATATAGCTTTAAAATAACTTTTTTATATTTATTAATCAGATATGGGTATTCATATGCTAATCAAACTGCTACTCAACTGTTATTTAAGTACTGTTCAATGTTTCGGAAAAGCTACGTACAAATTTAAACGTTAAGTTTTCTTTATTTGATGCTTGAACAGTGCATCGTTTAAATGCTGAATGTTTGTTGAAGTAAATTGTCTCATGTGCAACGATCATGCCAAAGAACTGATACAAATGGTCTGTTTTACTCAGCTCAAGTGAGACATTATCAAGAGTTAGTATCACTAACATCTACAGAGGTACCCTATATATAGAAAACTTTTGACAATCACATCATGATAGGCTTTTCTATGCAACAATATTTTGGATTCATATCAGTGCACATAACCACTATGAGTGAAGCACAGATTTGTGCTGCAAAGCATAGCTCTTGATGGATGTTGGTGTAGTAAATTCGATTATCGTATCACACTGGTTGGCTTGCAATAGCATATCGCATGCAAGTATTTTTCAACTTTTCTCATAGAGTTGTGACATTTATATATGATATGCAAAGCTATTTCTCTCTTGCCTACGACACAGACTAAAGAACAACAACGTGCAAGGTCTACCACTTCAAATATTCTCATATATTTTAGTAAACTATTAGTGTACGGACACATCCCAGTACAACCAATAACTCACAAATTGCTCGTAACTTCTGCACTCTGTTTTTTTTTTATCTCACCATTATAGTCAACCCTGAAAAGCAATTAGCTTATTTTGCAGCAGCAAACACCTTCTCAACATCAGCAACAGCTTGTTGCAAAATTTTGTCTTGGAACTTTGGGTTGGTTAACTCTTTTTGAACTTTTTCAATGACAGTTTTGGCCAATTGTTCTTGTTCAGCTTGTCTGACGTTAGCTTCGTATCTGACCCATGAGTCCAAAGTAGCCTTAGCTTCTTGAGCCAATTGAACCTTTTGCTTCAATTCAAATGCCTTGGCTTCCAATTCAACAGTTTCTTTAGAGATGTCAAATAATGCATTGGTAGTGTTGACAACGTCTTTCAATTGGGACACGGAGTCAATACGACTCTTGACAGCATCAACGTGCTTTGTTCTGGAAGCGTTCAATATGTCGGAAACGTGCTTAACTCTGTCATCAGCAAAATCTTTGTACATTGGTGCAACAACTTTTCCAATGATGGCGGCGAATGCAAAGAAAGTACCAACCAAAATGGTTTCCTCGTTGACAATGTACAATGAGTTAGAGATGGCGTAGACCAAACCAGCAGTGCTTGTGGCCAAAATACCAGTCTTGGAGACTGCACTGTTACCTGGCAAAATGTCAATGATAGAAGCAGCCTTTGATTTTGGATCTTGCTCTTGACTTTTGAAACCAGTGCTGCTGAAACCTCTAATTCCAAAAGCACCGCTTCTGACAGCGTTGCAAGTCACTGACTTTCTGGCAATGTTGTTGCAAATACGTAAACTCATCATTCTGCAATATGTGTTTTTTCACCTAGGGTGTACTTTTTTCTTTGACTTTTTTTTTTTCGAAAACCCGACACAGGGCCCATAACACATTTTGCTCTGTCATGATTGGATGAACATCAGTTACCCGGACCATTTCAATGGTGTCCCTTAAATGCTCATATGAGACGTATTAGCGACATTAACTCATGAAAAAAGAAAACTAACACTTTTGTTAGAACCATTCCACTCTTAGAATCTTGTATTCTTGCGATTCACAACATTTCACACTCGTTTTAAAATCTCGTGAAAGTCACGTGATATTATATGTTTATTTTTCTAAAACGGAATTATGTAAATAAACACTATCAAAAAAAAACACAGGCATTACCACTATATTGAATAGGCCATGTACACTGAGAGTGAAAATCAGAAGAATTTTAGGATCCAGACAGGCAAACCAGGGTCCAATAGCTCTCGGAATCCTTTGACAAAAGTACAACTCAATGGTACGCAAAAAGTGACGAAATCAGGGCAAACTATTCCCAAGTTACACAAAACATGGAACCCACTAAGTTCTGTCAATATTGTTAACTTGAGTGAGCCAGCTACTCCAAATAGAAGTGCAAACACCAGCATGGGTCCACCTGTGACTCCAAGTCCACAGTTATTATCAGCAAAGAAAAGACAACAACAGAGAAGTACACAAAAACTAAACATATTCAACACAACTCAACATTATCGGAACTACACACTCGACGACTTTGAAATAGGCAAAAAGCTAGGAAAAGGTAAGTTTGGAAAAGTATACTGTGTACGAGATAAGAAGACAGGGTTTGTTTGTGCTTTAAAAGTTATGGAAAAGAGGGAAATCATGAGCTATAAAGTGGAAAAACAATTCAGAAGAGAGATCGAAATTCAATCAAACTTGCGACACCCCAACATTTTGCGACTCTTTGGATACTTTCATGATGAGGAAAGGGTTTATTTGATATTGGAGTATGTGGTTTACGGCGAATTGTACAAATTTTTGAAGCAGAAAGGTCATTTTGATGATATTTACGGATCTCATTACATTTTTCAAATGGCTACTGCACTACAATACCTCCACAAAAAACATATAATACACAGAGATATAAAACCAGAAAACATTTTGTTGGGGTTTGACAATAGAATTAAAATTTCTGACTTTGGTTGGAGTGTGCATGCTCCATCATCCAAGAGATCCACAATGTGTGGTACGTTGGATTATCTACCACCAGAGATTGTGGAGTCGAAAGAGCACTATGATGAAAAAATCGACGTGTGGGCATTGGGAATTTTGATGTTCGAACTTTTAGTGGGTAAACCGCCATTTGAAGAAGATTGCAAAACTGCTACATACAAGAGAATTGCTAGGGTTGATTTGAAAGTACCAAATTTTGTTTCCGCAGAGGCTGCGGACTTGATCAAGAAGTTGTTACAGCATGACGCTGATAAGAGAATCACGTTGGCGCAAGTATTAGTTCATCCTTGGATACAAATGCATAAAGCTAGTTGGCCGTGAAACCAAAAAATATGAGATAAACTCAAAGGGAATTTAAAGAGACTTAATGAATATAATGGATAAATAATCTACAAATTGTAAGTAAAAACGTTTTTTGTGTCAGAAGGTGATCAAATTGAATCTTTCATCAATCTCCTTTTGTCGCGAAAGATATTGTAAGGTTCTGTTGAAGTGATTCAAAGGAACGCTGTCAACGTCAGCCAAATTATTTCTAATCAATTCAATCAAATTGTTGATGTAGCTTGCGTTTATCAAGTTTCCGTGGATGTAATAGTAGATACACTGATTCAAAATCTCAACAAATAACTCCACAGATACGTTGGTCTCAATGCAGCTGTCGCTAATTCTCAAAGCTTTTTGCAAACACTCCAAAACTCTTTTGTTATCATCCGCCGAGGCCTCATATTTACCCGAGCCTTCTACAGTGCTTAAAACAGTGGACTGGAACCACAAATGAGCGGCTGAGAAAACGGCTCTGCACTGATCTGGCTTTTTCAAAAGTCTAGCAGAGTACAACACTGTTTTTGTGATCAAAGCATCATAGCTTTCCTTGTTCTCCGGTGAGCTATCATGAAAGTTTTTATAAAACGTAATTAACGTAGTGATTATTTGCATTATGATTTGAAATTGCTGTTTTGAACTCATCAACTCCTCGTACATCACAAAAACTTTGATAAAAAGCTCATTGACAAATTCACATCTGTTGATAGAGTTGAAAGAGCTTGCGCTGTCGATCAATAACTTAATTGAAAGCTCCAACTCTCCTTGAGTGTACAAGTCATCAATCAACTTTGCAACTTTTTGATAAATGGATTTGATAGAATGTTCGTATTCTTTCACATTCGCTTTGGTCCCCTTGATTTCAAGTTTTTTGATTTTGATCGAGAATCTTTTAGACAATTTTAGCAAATTGAACACCATCAGAGGATACAAATTCTTTTTCAAAGTCTCGACATGATTTATCTTTTCTATTGCCAAGCTCAAAAGCGCCAAGTTTGTAACAGCATTCTTATTATGAATAAGATGGAGTAATTTGGCCAAACTTTCTTGTTTGATCAAAATTTCAATCAGAGTAGTGCCATCATTTTCAATTGGGTAAAAACCTGAAACCTTTTTCAGATTCTGGTGGTAATCATCGACCTTCAAATCTTCTGCAGTGCCGATAGTGCCTTTTCCCATGATTATTGGCTCCAAAAGGGTCAAGATTTTGTCCAACTCTTCTTCACTGGTCAATTGAATTCTGTTTTTTAACAAAGTGTCCAAGATCTCGTTTGATACATACAACTGCATCTTCAAAGACTGAACGAATAACAAGGATTGGTAATTTTTCAGCAGAAGCAACATGTTCAAACTAAATTGCACTTTCTCATTTTCCAATGCCTCAATTTTGTGGAATCTCAAAGGCAACAATAAAATATTTTTCAAATTTTTCTCAGTAGCCTCATTTGAAAATTCCACAGTCTCTTTCAAATCATTGTATCTGTAGCGCGTCTCCAAAAAGATTTGATCGATGTTGTCAAAATTCGTTGGATAAAATGAAAGAGAAAGTTTCAGTAACGAGTAGTAAAGTGCTGTAATATCGTCGATCGGCAAATCTGGACGCACTTTGTTCAATTTTGTAAAATGATCGAAAAAGGTCTTGAAAAGATCCACGGCTTCAAATCTGTCTGGCGCAGCAGGTAGTGGTTTTGTATCCAAGCTTTGCAGATCTGACTCTGCCAGTATGGTTTTTTCTTTTGAACCTTCAACTTCAGCTTTATCTGATTGAGCCTCATCCAACTTGGTTTCATCCGACTTCGCCTCATCTGCTTTGACTTCATTCACCTGTGCTTTGGAGTTTTGGGCATCGGTTTCCTGACTATGATTTGCTCTATCTTCTGCAACTTTTTCATCATCTTTTGCGGATTCCTTCTCCATTTCGCCATCATTCTTTTTTGAGTCACTCTTTTCTTTAATTTCCAAACTATTGAAACCTTCCAAGGTTTCTCTATCTACGTAGTTGGTCAACCTGTAAAGAAGGGTACCCAAAATTTTTTTGATGCTCACTTGTGGAATTAGGTTGATTGTAACGTCTAAAAATTCCTTTAAAGTGAACAAGTGAAACTCATCAGGGAACACTTGAATGATGACGTCCAACAAATATTCTTGGGCCAACATATCTCTGCACTGTACCACCTGTTCCAAAATCGCTGGCAATATGCTTTCTTTGTAGTAAAACTTGTCCATACCTTCTAACTGTGACAATCTCACCAAATTGGAGCCCACCAAAATCTGGAGCTCTTTTCTTTCTTCCATACGTTTCTTGCGCTCTCTTGAGTGGCCCTGGTGTTGTAAGCGTACCCACAACTTGTTCATCTCAACAAAATTGGTGATAATGAATGTCACAGAGTCCTGCAAGTTTTCCAGCGTTTCTGGTAACAAGGTTTTGGTTCTTTGTGACAAATAGTAACGCAAAAATAAGCCACGAATTGGATGTTGTACACCACGACACATCTCGATCATGTCCTTCATTATCTCTTTCACAGGAGCATCAGAAACTGACATATAAACTGTACCAACAGTGATCATCAAGTAAAGTCGTGGAACAATATTACCGGCATACTGGACCAACTCGTACAAGTCACTCAAATGGTGTTTTGGGTGGCCTTCTCTGAGGTGGTTTCCTAGGTACTCCAACGAATCGTACACAACAATGTAAAGCTCGTAGTAGTTTTTAGGAGACAACTTGGACGTTCTCAACTCAGAGATAAGTGTGGCGGCATGCTTTAAGGCGTCCATGAGTTTGCCTCTTTGGTTTAAACACTTTTTCATGTGCGCAGTTTGCTGCTGAATTGTCGTGAGCGACTCATTCACGAGTACAGCCTGCTCCTCTGGCAGAAGCGTTTTGTTCGGTGGCATTGTCTTGACAAATCTAGGAGCGGACAGAAAAAAGTCTAAGATAATAAATTATCTGAGGCGCGGAAAAGAGTGCGCGATTGAGATACCGTAATCACATACTGTCACAGCAAACTGGTTAGTCCTCACCATGCAACTTGGTGATCGTACAATTTCCTCAAAATGGAGACATTGAGAACAGTAGACAAAGAGGTGCATAAAAAACTAACGAATCTTTGCGCCCGTATTTTGCTTTTGCTTTGTATATTCGATATTCTGATCAAATAAAGTACAATCTGCACAACAGCCGAGGTTTCTCTGAGTGTTCAATTTATGAATATATATTTACTTATGCTAATTTTATACACCCTCACCGTCAAAATCCGGTTTTAAGGCTATACAAAGTCCCAATTGAAGCAGTCCACACACTTTGGCGGGGTCAAACACTTAGCGGTCTCATTATATGCCAATATAATGTCGTCAACCACCGTGTGAATACGGTGGTTGTAAATGCTCACGGACCACCCAAGATCCGATACCGTATCGTAAACACACATCTTTCCGGTGTGGCACACACTTTCCATGGCATACCCTCCTATTGAACATGTGCTACTGGCTCCGTTGCACACTCCCATAAAAATTGGATCTCCAGTGTTACCAAAATGCCACACGTGGTCCCATTCTGCTGGCATGCCAGGCGGCTGTGGTAAATGTAATCTTTTCGCAGGCAAAGCTTCCCCTGGAGCCTGGAAAGTAACACACGGCAACCCATATGTTCTGGCCAAAAGTGAGGCCAAAGAACCACCTAAAGAATGCCCCGTAGTCCATATGGTAGAGTTTGGGTACATAGACGTCACATTTCGGTACAAATCGAGCACTGCTTCGTAGTATCTGTCCTTGCGACGAAGTTCCTTCTCTAAACAATTGAGATTGCAAGTGTGGGACTTTTCGTAGCAGTTGCATACAGTTGTCCACAAGTATGACACCCGAGCACAACAGCACGAAAATAATAGATTGTCATTGATTTTGTCGTTCGCCACAGTGTCTTTCGATCCCAGAGCCAAAAACTCGTCACTCGCCACGTGCAGAGCGCCACCACCAATTCCTGGAATCAGGGATACATACGCTGCACTCGTTCCCTTGATACTGATCACAACAATGCTCTCGTCCTCATTCACAAAAACGTGACCTCTAAGACCGTCAGACATCCAACCAAAATGTACCGATCCGTTATTCCAAACGCCTCCCACATTTGTCCAGTCCCCTGTTCCAGGAATTTCTACGTATGCATTAGACGACATGAGTGCTAATGAGACAACTGTTGACTTGTCCGTAGTATTAGGCACAACCTCCAGATCAAAAGACCAAACCCCAGAAGAGTCTTTGTTTGTTACATATTGTTCAACAAAATCTGGATCCCTCTGTGCTAGCCGCTGAATCTTGTAATCTTGAACCAACCCCACATACAAGTCTCTCGTCCATGGAGATGTGTCGTCACCAGAAAAGTCTTCCAATAGCGTGCTGTCGAACAGTTTGTCGTGCAAACGGCTCAGTTCCACAAGATCTTCTGTTATGTCCAATCGGCCGTGACTGTTTGAGGCGCCTGTGTTGTGGTGGTAAATATGCTTGATTCTGAACCTACTTTGGCCGCCACTCTTTGCCAGCTTTTGTACTGTGCTCACTTTTTTTGGAAACAATTCTAGACCTCCAGGCACGAGCAAGAATGCTATCGTGGCCAAGGCACAAAAAAGCGCAATATTCAAGTTTTTAGCCATACACAAAATTGTGAACAGTGAATCTATAGGTAAGAATTAAAAAGACTAAACGAAAAAGTGTAGCTTATATTCTTATCGCTGCATGTGACCCGCGAGACAACATAAATAAAAAAAAAAATAAAAATAGAAAGAGAAAACCACCATCTTACACGTGACCACACTCAGTCAACACTTTTACGATTTTTTTCTCAGTTTTTTTTTTTTTTCAGCGTTCGAGATCAAAATGTCGTTGGCACAGAACTTAAAGAAAGTCAATATTCTGGATAGACAACAGCAGCTGGAGAATGATTCAGTATACAAGGAGGCTGTGAAGTATTTGAATGTGTCTAACACGGAATTCAAGTGCGAAAAGTTCAAAGACTACGTGATTGAGTTGATTCAAAATGACAAGTACTCGGTGGCCTTGAAATTGTTGAACGTATTAGACAGAACAACCGGAAAAAGTGGGATTTTACCACCAAATTACTTGATTCTTGAAAGACTATATGTGTTCTACAAACTCAACGATAACGAGATGTTTGCAAAGTACTCGAACAAGTTGAAGATAAACGAGGTTCAGGACTCTTTTCTGCAGAGGGCCTTGTTACACTTACAAGCGCAACAATTTTACAAATTGGGCTATTATAACAACGCTATCGAGATTTACAAGGTGTTATCGAACGACGAAAATTTGAAAAACTTTGACGATGTTGATTTCTTGATCAACGAAAAGGCTATAGGGTCTCAGCAAAAGTTGTTTACTACCGAGATTGCAACCAAAGACACAGAGATGATGAACGGCGACGAATCGTACGACTACCTTTTCAACGAAGCACTTATTGAACTTAATGAGCAAAATTTTGTTAAATCTTTGTCGCTCTGTAAAGACGCCAAGGACAAAGTATTCCAGTATTACAGTAAAGAAGGACAAAGCGAGTCTGTTATTGACTTATTTTTGGACTCTGCACCTATGTTCATTCAAATGTCATTCATAAACCAGCATTTGGGAAACAATGAAGTGGCAGTGCAGATCTTGGATGACTTTTACGAGAAGTTTCATGTCATCATCAACGGCGACAGTTACAGCAGTGACAGTAACGTCACTTTTTTGAAATTACTCTATTTGAACAACTATATGACTTTGAATAAGGACAAAATTGATCCGTTATCGATGATTACCAAGTTCAAGTTTGGTAATTTAATAGCCCAGCTGGATAAGGACAATAGATTTTTAAAGTTCCAGTACTTTTTGTTGAAAAGAAACGAAGCCGTGTTTAACTTCATCATTGGCAAGAAGATATCGATTACCCCAACTCTCAATTACACAACGTCGACTGAGAATTTAAAGTTGCCATTTGATGTTAAAGTCTTAGATGATAATCACAACTATGATTTGACAATCTTGGCGTTAGCCTGTCTCCAGGATTTCAAAAGTAAAAATGGTGACGATGTTACTTTTGATAGTATAATTACTGCTAAAAAGATAGCAACACCGTTTAAAAATTACGTGGAAGCTGGAATTGCGTTAGTAGAAACAAGCGGTGAGTTGTACACTAAAAAAATCATTGCTGGACTGTTGTTGGCCATTCAAATGTTATTAGATGTGGCTAATGAAACAAATCTCAAAACATATCTCAATGAAGGACGTGTTTTGTTGCAAAAGTTGGTTAAAAACTCAAAGATCAAACAGATTTTGTTGAGCGAGTATTTTGGCGTGATAACATTTTTGTTGAATATTTGCGAGTTGTGCAATACCAAAGAACTTTACAAAACTACGTTTTACGAAGTCTACGAAGAGGTCTACAAATTTTACATATCAAAACAGATAAAAACAAAGTTTGAGTTCAATTTTTTGAAAAGATTGAATTTTGAAAGTTTAAACATGGAGGTTGATGGCGAACAGACCAAAAAAGTGGTGGAGCTTTTTGAAAAGCTTTTAGAGTTTCAACCAAACGATAAGTTGATTCCAATCATGATGTCCAAAATCAACAAACCTAATGAACCAATTGACGTGGACAAGTTGTTAAGTGTGGAAGAATTGACGAGCGGTTTGGAGTTTGACAGTTTGGTCAACGAAAACTTGCAAAAATTACTAGACAATGATAGCACAAAGTCGACCAAGAGCACGTCAATAGCTGTAAAGAACAAGAGAGTCCGCAAGAAACCACAGCATATTAATAAAGGTGCGCTTGAAGGCAAACCGATCGATATGGAAAGATGGTTACCAATGAGAGATCGGACTTACTACAAAGTGAGTAAAAAAGACAAGAAAAAAAAGAAGAAAGCCAATAGTGTTCAAGGTGGTCTTGCTGATAATGTGACAGAAGAGAGTGGCATTGTTGGCAAGAAGGGCAACAGAAAATGAGAATTTGAAAATAGTTTATCAATCTTTTATGTAACCGGGGTCTTAGCTCAACTTTTGTCCAAACTTTCAGCTCCTAAATCCGTAATTATTTAATTTTGTCTCCGATTTTTTAGTGCATTTTTTTCTATATCTTTTTTCAGAAATTTATTCACTCATCAATTTTTTTCCCTCTTGATTCATAATCTTGTACATCTTAGTTATCTGCAAAAAATTCCAAAAAACAAGATAAATAGTAAAAAGCATAAAAAGAGGTTAAAAGTTACAGTAGAGCAAAAGTATAGACAAAATTTGAATTGATGAGTTTGAAAAGAGCTCCAAAGATATATTTGGTCGACCCTAAAGGTGCTGAAAACCATAGAGATGTGCAATATTGTGAATTATACTCTATCAATGCATTTGACATGATTCAAAGTGAAGATAACGAAGAGTTATTAATTCACCAGATATTAACGAAGATAGGCAGACAAGAACTTCAAGGTTCATATGTGGATAGAAAAACAGGTGAAAAAATTACTGCACAAATTAGTTCTGAACCTAGAAAAAGAGGAAGACCTAGAAAAACGGTTATTGTGGAAAATTTTGATAAGTATAATGGTGAAGGAGAGGCAATTGACAAAAAGGATACTTCTGTCAGTGATTTACTGAGCTCCGAGAGTTCTGTATTTACGCTTAGTGATATTTCTTCGTCACAGACCTCGCCAGAAGGTGAAATGGATGACAAATTTGAAGAGCAGCTAACCGAGTTGACAAATGCGCCCATTGATCAATTGGCTATTATAGACAGTACAGAACAAGCTCCCAGAAAAAGAGGAAGACCCAAAAAGGTTGTGGATCTGAGTGTGGTGGTTTACAAGGAGCCAAGAAAACGTGGCAGACCCAGAAAACTGCCAGTACAAGAAGAGGCAGTGGACAAAATACCAAAAAAACGGGGCAGACCTAAAAAGTTAATACTGGGGACACAAACAAGCCTTGGCGAAGAACTGACAATTCCAGGTGAGCCGGCACAAGTGAAACCACGAAAGAGGGGCAGACCAAGGAAAGATGAGAACGTGAAGAGAAGAGGCAGACCAAGAAAGGTTATCAATCGTAACTGGATTTTTGAAGACAGCGGCGAGGAAACCATCCAAGGAGTGACAAAACGCAGAAACACAAAGAATTCCAAAAAGTCTATTGTAGACGTATCGTCAATAGAGAGACTCCTCAACTCGCTGGGCGATTTTTACAGAAAAATTTCAGATTTTAAGAAACAAAACTTGTTTTTGGACTCTGCTCTTTTTGGATTTAAGATGAACGAACAGCAGAGAATGGAGAAGATTCGGCAGATCAAAGAGGCCAACAAGATCCAGTTGAAAGAGAAAGTAGTTGCATACGAGGCCTAATTATATCGCATTGGTTTTTTTTTTTTTTTTTGCTTTTTCAGTCAATTCAAACTTTTACAACCTGTATTTGTACTTCATGTTGATTGCCGAGTCGATCAAGCTGTACGCTATGGCAGTCTTTGGCGGAATCTTAATTCGGGCACCCTCTGCGGTCCCGTTGTTCAACACGAGCTGTCTCACTTCCTCAAAATCGAACCACTGGGCATCTCTGAGCTCTGGATCGTTGCCCAAATCAATCACCTCATCAGTCCCGTTGAAGTCAACAAACCCAATGCACCCGATCATCAAGTTTGCCGGGTATGGCCAAGGCTGCGAAAGCACGATTTGAATTCTGCTGCACTTGACACCCGTTTCCTCCCAAATCTCTCTCAAACAGCATGTTTCGATGTTCTCTGCCGGCTCCATGAACCCTGCGACGCAAGAGTAGAACTTTGTGTCAGGGTTGCGGAGCCCATTCGCCAACAAAATCTTGTTGTTTTGCTCGTTTACAACCGCCACAATGCACACAGGATCCGTTCTTGGGAACTGAATGTTGGAGACACTCATATTTTTCGATGCGCACTGAGTTTTTGGGGACAAACACAACATCTTGGAGCCAGCCTGAATCTTCAATGTCTTTGCACCGCACTGGGGACAGAAGTTTTGCTTGTTCAACCAGTCGACGTACATCTTAGCATACAGAAAGAGGGACGCATCGTAGTTGGCAATACTCATCAACTTGAATCTACCTTTGGCAATGGTGTACTCAATGCCAGCTTCCTTGAACCACAGAAACACCGGTTTTGGAGTGATCTCTGTGTTGTTCACCAAATCACCGCTTGGCTCCAAGTATGTGAGATCAATGGCAAAGTAAGGTGTTCCCGAGTACTTGTTTTTGTACGTAAATACCTGGTGGTCTTGAGCTTGCGCTTTGTCATCAAGACCCAAAAACACAATCGACGGGTACTTGCGCAACAGCTCGTCCTGTGCCTCGTTGCTGTCACTCCATAGCTGCAAATATTGCTGCAATGGCAGCAAGTTTTTGAGACTGACTTTCAACAACAGCCCACTAGCATCAAATAATGGGCTGTCCTCGTACAAGAAAATGACACTGGTGAGTGGGAAGCGAGCAATCTGTTTCACAAACTCGCCGTCCTCCCTGAGAAACGAGACCCTGTTCACGGTGTCTTTGCCAAAGAAAATGTCACTCATTGGTAGGTATTTTGCTGCTGGACCAAAATGGTAAAAATTGGGGAAACAAAAATGCTAGCGCGGAATACGACAAATAGTCTATTGGACGGATCAGTATCTTCCATTCGATATTTGTCGTTGTACCAGAAAAAACGCGCCGTTGCTTGTCTACACCGGCCTACAGACGGCTCTTTCTACTGTACTGATTGCAGCACAATGGGGACTCTAACACAGTTTTTTTGGGGTAGTAGTTCATAAATCGTCTGGACAATTTGTGCTTTCAGCTGAGAGCTCAAGTCAGCCTTAGTTAGGTAAGCAGTTTCCGATATCCCGATCTGCATAAAAAACGTTTTCACGGTAGAAATCCTACAAAAACTAAAAATTCAAGCACGCCGAAGCACACTTTTATTTACACTTAGATTTACTGTTGTTTCTCGTAAAGCTTCGCATCAGAAGTTCACAATGTAAGCATATGTTGGCAGCCTTCGCGTCCTGGGCAGTTCTAAATCAAGCTCATGCGCTGTTTTCCACCTTCATCCTCTCATATATTTTTGAACCGTGGCTTATCGTTGTCTCGGATAAACTTGGCCAACCGCGTGCTGTTGAAGTCAAAGTCAGGATTTGCTTTGCAGAAATCGCTGTTTTCGTACAACTCGCGCGCAGTAGGCCGCTTGCTTGGGTCGATTTGGAAACACTGATCCAAAAAGTACTTTCCTGTGCTTGAAACGTATGGCTTTATCTTCTCAGGAATTGGCGGCGCCAATTTGGCTTTGCCGATTCTGTAGATTGCACTGAGAACTTCCACATTCCCCCATGGTCTTTCACCTGCGTACATCTCCAAAACAACACACCCAAGCGACCAAATGTCGATTTTTGCACTGTAGCCTTGCTTTTTATCCTGCACAACGTTGTCAATAACCTCTGGAGCCATCCAATTGATCGTGCCTTGCATCGACATACCGGTGTCGTTTGTATAGATATTCTCACTACGCTTGGAGATTCCAAAATCCGTGATCTTCAAAACCCCGTCCAAATCAAGCAAGAGATTATCTGCTTTGAGGTCTCTGTGCAATATACCACACGAATGCAAGTACGCCAATCCATCAGTGCACTGGCGGATCAAAAATCTAATGAGCGATTCGTCAAAACGGCCGTGCACACGCAAGCACAGTCCAATGCTTCCTCCGGCAACGTAATCCAAAAACAAAGAGTACGTTTTTCCCACTTTTTCAAAACCAAGGTACTGCACAATGTGAGGGTGGTCTAAATCTTTCATGGTCTCCATTTCTGAATGCAAAGCGTCAATGATGTCCAACATCTCTTTGTTGTTTCTGTCCAGTCTTGGTGTATCCACTTGTTTGACTGCCATCATTTCACCCGTAGTAACGTTAAGAGCTAAGAACACCTTACCGTATGTACCTTTACCAATTAACTCACCCTTAATCCAAGCAAATTGTCTAATTTCACCTTTATTATTCCGCAACTCACTGGTGACATACTCGGGCCGCATTTCGGTCAGTGTGATTTCCACAACCTTTCGACCCCACAATTTCGTGCTCAGGCGGCGCAAAAGGGTATTTCTTCTTGCTGCTTCTGGGACTTCCAGAATACGCTTCTTCACAATGCCACGAATGGTGTTTCTGCGGCTATTACGCGTGAAGTTTTGCTCACGATCAAAGTGCAACACATCATCAGGTGCACTTGCCCGCACTGCCACACCAGAATTTCCGCTTTTGCTGTTTGGTGTGCCAACTTTTCCACTACCCGCACCAGCAGGACTCCCACTGGTAGGCGTAGGCAACATTGCTGGGTTGATACCGGTACTGCTAGGTGTATCCACTTCGTAAATTGGCTGATCAAGATTTGCATTGGGGAAATACTTCTCCAAATTCTCGTACACAATGTTTGGTGATGGTCTGACGATCCACTTTTGGTTATTTTGGTCAAAAGGTCTCACAAGCCTGTCCAAAGTTTCATTGGTGCTGCCCTCAACAACGGTTGCACCGCTTTTATCGCCTAAGTTGCTCACAGTGCTGCCACTTGCACTGTCAACATTCTTGTCACTCACACCATGTTTCTCATTTTGTTTTAAGGTGGCCACTTCCTTAGCTTCTTCAGGCTCTTCAAGCGTTTCATCGCCTTCTTCAATGACCTTCAGCAGTGGCGGCATCACCCAGAAATTGTCTTCACTATCATCGTCCAGCTCCTCGTCCAATGCTGGAGCGTCTTTGAACAGCACCACATTCTCCTGGAACGAATCTCTCTGAGCATCTCGAGATTTTCGCGTCGAATGTCTGCTCTTCGATGTTATAGTACTGGAACGACGTAATTGGTCACTGCCCTCCAGTTTCTGGGATTGTCTCCCTCCAGGAGGCACAGGTGGGGCTGGTCTTTGTGGTGTGAAATCAGTGGGCTGCTTAACGTATGGAGACGCTCTGCGATCATCAAAATCTATGCCAATTTTCTGGCGCGGTACCACGACAAAAGAGTCACTAGAGTTATTGGCAGCAGGCACGCCAAGGGTTCGTGCACCTGATGTGATACCGCTTGCACCAACGTTTGTTGTTGCGCCTGTACCGGCATTTGTGCCTGCAACTTCATCAGTACCTGCTCCAACACCGCTACCTGCACCTGAACTACTAATTTTAGTAGCGCCAAAATCCAAATTTTTGTTAGCAACGGCAGCTCCAATACCAGCCACGCCTTTTGCTGTGCCTGAATCGTCACCCCGTTTGTCACCCAATTTCACGTTGCTGCTGCCACCCACAACACCTATAGCACTTTTTACCGGCTTGTAACTCAAGTAGTCTTCAGGTTCTTTCTTTACACGATCGTTGATGAGGGATGCCGGTGTCTGTGGATAATAAAACTTATTATCGCCCATTTCCCACGAATGCGTCGTCTCATTCGAGCTTTTCGTACTTCGAGAATCGGTATGCAGAAGATCAATGCTTGGAACAAATTTGACCAAGAATTTTAACTCGGTGCTGAAAAATGAAAGACGGACAATGTTTTCTATAGTTGTATCATCAAGAGCCTCACCGCATTCACTTTCATAGTCAGTCATGTGAAATGAAAGCTGACCTAGATCCATGGCCAGAAATCCCAACAGCAGCGCAAGACACTCTTTGAATTTGATGGCAGTCGTTAAGTTTGCTTCACTCACTGGCGCATAGTACTTGTTGTCCCTTGTGGCCAAAATGTATCTTGAAGCCTTATTGGGCAACGGCTTTGGAACTTGCTTCTCTGTGAGCTGCATATGCTCAACATGACGTTTTCCCATATCAAATGACGTTCTAGAGGTTGGACTTTCGGGAGACGCAGCAATTTTGCGATCTTTTTTGGGCTTTATCTTCTTGAAAACTCCCTTTCTTTCAAATTCCGTTGTTGGTGATTCCTCGTCCTCGTAATTCTCCTCCACTTTGTTTCTTTTCAGGGCAAAGAATCCCAGCTGGCCTAAAAATGGGTTCTTCCGTATGTAACTGAGTCTCTTGTTGTTTGTTTTTGTCTGATTGCTTCCGCTTCTATAGTCATCAAGCATCAGTGGGAACGTGCTCAGCTTACCGCGACTGTAAATCGTCAGAATATCGTCACTATTACTTCTGCTGTGGCTAGCAACTGCAACACCAACACTAGTAGCAGCAGTATTGCCTGAATTCTGCGAAGTGCCACTATTTGAGCTAGTACCACCAGTACCACCAGTTCCACTAGCACCGCTGTTAGTGTTAATTGCACTGTTTGAATTATTTGCAGAACTTCCGCTAGCGACTTTCGGCTCTGGCTCTAATTTTTCACTCATAATACTCTTAGAAGCAGTGCTAGGACATCCCATACCTTCATCTATTGTTTTTTTGAGCAAGAAGCAAAATCTCTCCGTACTGGAAACTGGCTCCTTACCGGAAACTAACGTACTGTCGCTCAAAGCATTATTTGAGTTCCGATGACTAGTTCTACTGCTGCTAGAAGACCGTGACCCATTATCAGCACCATTTTTGCCATTGGTTGCCTTGTTCTCAGGGTCTTCATCGCTTTTTTTGTGTTCACTCTCCAAGTACTCGTTGTTGAGCTTCAAATACGTGCTGAATTTCAGAAATCTGTCCAAATTTGTCAACTCAAAAAATTTCTCACCACATACGTTGTGTCTCTGAAAAATATCAACCCAAATGCTGCCAAACTTGTTTACATTGAGCCAAAATACAACACGGTCCATGGTCCAATTTTCTGGCTTCGAAGTGTCCCAATTTACTAGCGTCAGTGCTGATCCCATGGACGCATAGAGTGAATGTGACATTTGCGTGTTCAAAGGGACATTTTCTTGCTTTTTAATTGGTTCGTTCACATTTAAATGGACAGGAGTCGCTGTAGCAGAGTTAGCAAAGTGTTTTGTAGGCGAAAGTGGCGGTGACGCAAAACTTGTAGTCATAGATAGGTCCGGGAACTTTTCGTTCAAAAGATCTGCCTTCAGATTCTGTATGATGTCCACTTTTTCTTTTTTTTCAACGACTTTCTCAACTTTGTCGACGGCAACTGCAGATGGTTTTTTCATCAAAAGCAACAGCTTGATCTTGTTTTCCAACTCAGCGTCGGCTTCGTTGGCTGGTCTTAAACTTCCTCTTTCCATGATGTCTTTGCTCTTTTCAATACTATCTAGGCTTGTGTCCATTTTTTGTAACACTAAAGGCTTGTCCAACGAAGTCTTCACTGGCGTTCCAGATGCGCTACCGCCTTGCCATCTCAAGGCCTCTTCAAAGTTCAGTGTGGAATTATTAGCACTTTCCGGGATTTTAAAACCACTTAGTTTCCCACCGCGCAACTTGTACATTGATTTTGCAATATCTGTATCATCTGCCTCATATTCATCGTCGCTATCGCGAGTACCGAGCTCAATTTCACTAATCAGTTTGATCCTTTCGTTAAAACTGAATTTTCGAGTGTCAAAACCAGTATTATCTTGCATTTCGTTCAAAAACTCATTACTGCTGTTGGAGTCCATTGTAATTGGCAGCCGCGCTGCCGTTTCCTCAATGTTTTTCTTGAGAGCTGACGCTGGCGAGTTTCTGTGTGAGGTATTTGATCTGCGACTCAGAAAATTTACCAACGGGAAGTCTTCAGGATTTTTTATTGGTGAATTTTCAAACATGATGCCATCTGGTGTTTTAAGGGGCTGTTCGTTTCCACTAGCAGGCTCTGGGGACGTTGGGATCTTGATGCCCAATCCTAGCATCAGAATACGATGCTGCTCTTTTAGTGACTTGTTTGTATCTGAGAAACTGCTGGGGCTGTGCTCCAAGTGCTGAGGATGTTTTCCAGCCCCCAGACGACCCGAAAACAGCAAACTCAAGTTATCTTGTGACGGCGTTTTGGCAAACAAGACACCGTTTCTACTATAATGTGAAGTTGTGCTGCTAGGCGTTATTAATTCGTCTATTTCGGAATCATCATGTTTGGCACCAAAATCGAGCTTTTTGCCCACGTTCATATCTAGCTTGAGCTCAGACTTTGGTGTGCCGTCGTAACTGTGCTGTGATTTACCACTGCCGGGCATCTTTTGGCCATCTTCCTGTGAGTTTTTTATGGGTGTCAGGTACTTTGTGGCTGGTTGGTATCTCGGATGGTGCAAATTAGAAAAAACTGGCGTTGTTTGCTGGTAGGTACCACCCATAGAAGACGACACTGAGTTGTTTCTGTAGACCCGTTTGCTCATGTTGCTCTTACTGTTCATGTTCTTGTAGTTCATTGTGGGATAGGCCGCCGAGCCACTGTATATATTGTTGCGATTGCCTCTCAGCGCGCTACCTTGCGGCTCGTCCATCAAAGGAACGTTATCTAGAAAGAAGTTCGGCACAAGCTCTTCCTCCTCCTTGTTCTTCTGGCTCATTTGGTTCTGTTTCGCTTAAATCAATACAAAGGAAAAAAAAAAGTCTAAAAATTGAGACAAATTTTAGGCCAAATGTGATCCCGCTTTTTCTTGACAGCTAAGTAAATCCACCGCATATACAAGGTTTACGCAAATTGGGGTAAATGTCAAGTAAAGCTGATTTTGCAAAGAGCCTTCTGCAGTGATCAACGTGGTTCTGCGGCTGTACGATAGCAGAATGTTGGGGAGCAGACGACATTTGGATGGTGCTGACCTGGAATATGGGGAAGCAATTGTGCCAAATTTACGTACGGCTACGATTCTCTTACACAGAAAGGCTACTTGAGGCTACAATAACGTTTCTCCCAAAGCACATGTATTGCTAGCCAGCGTGCTAGCTCGAAAACCTGCTCATGAGCCGCATCACGGTGAAGAAGACTTTTCCAAGTACTTTAAGGAACTTGTTAAGCAAGTAACGTTTCACAGACATTAAAGTATACCACTTTGGGGCAATTTGGTGCAATTTTTGTAACTTGGCTTTAAAATACACCTGAGGGTCTTTGTCTTCTTGCAACTGCAGGCCCTTGAGTCTCTGCACCGCTGCTGCTACTGAGTCAGTTCTGTCACTGATCACCCCATTCACAAAAGGCACGTTGTAGGCCCACTCCAAATCCGAGTCACTGTTAACAGTCCACAAGTACAACTTGGTTTGGCCCGTGAGCACGTACTTGTGGTAGAAATTGTATAACTTGTGACCCTTAGTAGTGAACCCTTTGAGGTTCCACGTTTCTATGTGGATCACCGACACTGCGTCCAATTTGTGCTTTGAGACACTTGCACTAAGCTCAAGTAGCGGCAAGGTGCTTTCTAGCATGAAGGTGATCATGATTATTTTGCAGCTGCCCAAAAGGTCATTGTCGATGATGTGCTTGTAGAAGTCCATGTTCCAAACACCGACCTGGATGTTTGCTGGCGGAACCTCAGGGTGCTCCTTGAAGAACACTTGCAACTTCTGGTCCAAGACGTCCAATACTTGCAACTTGTTGAACGATTTGATGTCGAGCATCAACTTGGCATTGTTTTTGACCAAAACCGTGTCTAGCACCTCCTCCAACCAAGGAATCGGCGTATGTGGCTCGGCTTTTGTGCGGAGCTTCAAAAGCTCCTCCTTGCTGGCAGTGTAAACGTTCAAGTTCTTGTCGTAGACTTTGCCAGTGGTCAAATTATGGCAAATCACAATGCTGCTGCCGTCCGCAGTCAAATGAAGATCTGTCTCCACAACATCAGCGCCAGCGGCTATGGCGTCCTCGTAGCCGCCGAGTGTGTTTTCCGGGAATCTCTTGGTGAACCCGCGGTGTGCTACAACTTCGAAGGACATCTCAGCTCGATCTGTGTGGTTGTTTTAGTGCTGTGCTGTCTAATTCGGCGATAAGCAAAATGTTGCGTAAAAAAATACGTATTTCAGCATTTACTTTTTTCTGCTTCCCCATAAATGCGAGCTTTCAAAAAAGGCAAAATGCGTGCGCGCGGTTTGCGGTTGGGACTGATCCAGTATCAAAAACTCAAATCCGATATCAGTGACATCAAGGGTATCGCAATCCGAGATGCAAGAGCAACGGGCGTTTCTCAGGATCCAGAAGCTGGTTTCAGGGATTATCGTTGCTGCTCGTACCGTTAGCACCAACAAGTGGGTTTTTTCTGCACTTGCAAGGCAAGATGTTCCGTGGTTGTAGTAAGATTCAGCTTTGCACGCAAATTGAATCCCAAATCGCATTTCTGTCAATTCCCGCGCGTTCAGCGCATACTTGCCCACATCAAACATTGCAGAAGACCAAACAAAACCTAGCAAAATTAAGAAAAATAAAGCAATACCGAGCAAAACAAGTAAAAGCATGGCAAAAATTACGGTCTGGTAGTGCTCGTTGTATTTTTTTTTTCTTAGGTACCATTCTTCGATCTCATTCACATATCGCATCACTTACTACTCCGTATCCGTATTTTCTACTCCGAGATATGCTTTTTCTTTTTTTTTTTTCTTTTTTTTTTTTTCTTCGTCTGTAGTCCCATGTTCGATCCATTGGATTTCTACTCTCCAGATAATACAGAGCAGGAAAGCTTTTTGGACTCCTCAGAGTCGTCGCTTGCCCAGTCACTGTCACTATCGTCAGAATTTGTGTCCGAGAAGTCAGTTCCGTCAGCCCTAAATGTTGCAGAATCCAGCATAAACAGAGACATAGGTCTTGGTTCAGAGAAAGACATGAGTTCTGAGCCGGAGGTTGAGCAGGAAACCGACTCAGAGGAGCCCCTCTACTTTTTGGATCTCCCTCACGTCTCGGTGAAACCACCAGACTACATATTGGTGCTTGTGCTCAAGCTTTTTCAGCTGGAAACGTTCTACAACTTCAACAAAAGCCGGGAACCCGGATCTGGGTCAGACTATTTCAGCTCCAGAAACGTTCTGGAGAGTGAGTTGGATAAAGCACTCGAGTGGTTCCAGGAGCACTTTTACGTAAAGTTAAAGAGCAGATCCGCTTTGCTGCAGTTTTACGAGCTCAAACACCGGAACAGTGACGATTTTTTCAAATACATCACGGCAATTGTGGCCTCAGACTTGCACTGGATACCAGCGGCAAACAGAGAATCAATATACAAGATGGCAGGGCTTCGGTTGGCCGAAAACTGTGGCCGCACGGCACAGCCAGAGATTGTGAGAAACATCATTTTTGAGTCGCTGGATCTGAACTCGTTCATGGTCAAACTCAAGGAACCTCTGTTGACCAGCGACAATCTTGGTTTAAAAACGTGGGGCTCCTCTTTGATTTTGGCACAGCGATTGTTGAAAAACTACGAGTCAGCGAACCCTGAGCAGTTTTTGGGCGGCAATGTCTTAGAGTTGGGTTCAGGAACGGGGCTTGTGGGGATCATGTGTTGCAAACTTGCGCAATTGTCGAAGGTGAATGTGAGCAAAATCTTTCTCACGGACTTGCCTGGAATTGTTGGAAATCTTGCGCATAATGTCGAGTTGAATGGTGTGAAAGACCAATGTCGCGTGCTCAGCTTGGATTGGACTGACCCCACCAGTTTCGACACTGAGTTGCAATTGAATAACACAAATGTCTTTGATACCGTGATATTGTCGGACCCTATATATTCCAACAACCACCCTGATTGGATCTGTGACATGATAAAACGGTATTGGAGCTTTTCGAAAGATGCACGGCTCTTGATCCAGCTACCGCTTAGGGAGAAGTACGAGAACGAGAGAGAGAAGTTGTGGCGTATCTTGAGAGAGGACGAGAAATTAAAAGTCTTGAAAGAGGTGAAAAAGGAAGTGGAAGATGGGTATGATGATTTTGGCAAAATGAAGTTTTTGTTCACTATATACCAGGTGGGCCCGAGCGGTTTTGAGAAGCAATAACAATTAGCATATGTGAAACTGTACTCTATTGTTGCACACATCTAGTAAACCATCATCTTCTTTTGTGCTGCAATCGACAGCAAGAGTCTTATCGACTCATGTCTCACAACGGGCAAGAACGTCTCATCCTAGTCAATTCCTTTTACCTGGCTGAAAACTCTAGCCACCAGCGAGAACAGCATACAAGCTGTGCGAAGAAGCCAAAGATTCACTATGGTTGACAAATTTGTAAGAGCTTCGGGACTGATAGGAAAATTCAACACTTTATGAGAACAATAAAGTGCAATTGAGAAGGCCAATCATCCCGCCTATCACCATGGAGCCAAAGATGTTGATACCACAATAAAATTTTATTAATGTTGTCAAATACACTAACTTACGTCTGAACGCTGTCGTCACTAGGCTCTTGCGTCTTGATATTCTAGCACATTCCTACGGCTATACCGCTATATCTTCTGGACTAGTATACACCACGGAAGGTGTATTTATCTGGAGGATGGAGTCGACCCATCTGATCACTCCCAATCACTAGAGTAAACACGTCGCTTATACCGTCGACTGAGATTGGCCTCAATCGAGGTGTTGACTGCAAGTGGATATCGTACGCTATACTATCTTGTGTATTGTCAACCAAGAAGTTTGATTTACACTCAGTATAGCAGCGACGCGTGTACACTCGGAGTAATCCACTACTGTTTAGCTCATCCATGCTTAATATAACATAGGCATATAGCTTTGACAAACTAATGGGATAACCTCGTTCTAAATCACTTAAATAAGTATAAATTCTGATCCGCGTGACGTCCCACATACTCGCTGTTGCAGATCGCGTATTGAATACACCCTGTATACCTACTCCGATAATGCCAAGCGCTATAGTAGAGACTAAATATGAAATGCTGTTGTTCAACATTTTACCAACTGTGGCGCTGTTAGAGTCATACGGGCTAAAACTCGTCGTACCAAGCACAACAATGCCAATAACTTGTCCCAAAGTCATAATGACTGTAAATATCACCTTTCTAACTATCCTTAGTGCGTAGTGGCAGTTAGTGATATCCACTAACGGCACTTCATATCGCGAGTCAGTCATCTTAATACCTTCTTCTGATAACTTGCCCTCTATGTCGAATTCACCTGAACGAAGGCACAGTCTCAATGAGGCGGCAACATCATAATAGCCGTTACCATCTAATTTACTCCCAAAAACAAAACGCCCGGGTTTGTTTAGGCCATACTTGATCTCATGTTGGCTGTGCTCTGTCATTAGTACTAAATCTTCACCATCACATGCAATTTCTTTACGTCCCTTCTCCCTAGGCACCTCACTGGTCTTTGTAGCCTTCTCACATGCAAAGAACGCAACTACACCGCCTTTCTGTGTCGGTGTGGGGTGTAGGTCGCAATCAACCTGAGCTTCAGTAAGTGGGTGGTCCTTGATATTGTCGTCTATGTAGTTATCGTATCCATCAGTGCCTGAGCTGAACTCGCACATACATAATGTATCCCGCAAATGTCGTGCAAGCAACCCTGTTAAGTCATCATTGGAGCTCTTGATCGCACATTCTTCGTCATAGCATTGCACTATCTCTGCTAAAGTGTACTTATCGAGAGGGTCCGACATTATATAATCACGAATACACGTGACCACGGTTGTACTGTACCTGTTACGTAATTTCCATGCGCGGGATCCCGAGTCAGAAGCTTGGCTCACAGGCTCCTTACTGACCACTGTTCTGGCAAACCTGCGGCAGATGGTCATAAAGTAAATGTCACATTTCATCTTCTTTACACATATGGCGAAGTCTTCTTGAAGCACATACTTTCGCCGGTCACTTGTTCGACCCCCAATCTTACTGCGCATGACGGCCGGTAGCTCATTCAAAACCTTCCTGTAGTGCCTTGTTAAGAGCCACTTCTTCATAAGGTGATCTATTCCCACAGTGAGTATGTAGTGGTACGTGGTCTCGCTATTACTAAATCTGAAAACCGCTTGTATTATGGCCTTGACAGCTGTAATTAGATTGAAAAAAAACAAAAAATTGAGCAAGTTGGAGAGGGCATTAGTTATTGCACTCATTTTAATGATCTGAATGTTCTGTCACACTGCAAGTGTACAATATCCTGTCACCAGAAGGTTATGAGCCCGCGCGGACTCTGGCGGCTAGAAAATTAATTCCAACTCTGAAAACCGGCAAACGCAATGAAAACGAAATATAGTACGCGTGGGTATCAGAAAAAGGCACACGCGGCGGCTGTACCTGCCGCTCAGCTGCTGGTGGCGCCGCCTCAGGCACTTCACGATGAGGTGGACTTAGTCAACACGCGCAATTTGGTCGCGATTAAGTTTATGCAAAATCAGGAACTTTTGGAGCTTATATTGGAGAAAAACGTGCCAATCAAGAACGTGATTCCTCCTACTTTGTTCCCAGAGCAGTTGCCAAACGGTGAACCGTGGCCTGTGTTTGTGTCCGAGAAGCAAGAACTTCGCACGCGATTGCGCAAGAATAAGGAAGAGATTTTGAAAAACATGGAACCATACGACGCGAGCCGTAGCAGCAAGTTTCAGCGCTGGAAACAGCAATATGACGAGTTGATGGCTTATTATAATAACGGATCTGTTGATTTGGAAAGCGACGCCAAAATCAATGGCATAATTGAGAAAAGCTTGCTGGACAGTAACGGCAAAGTGACATTGCACACAAACCGGTATATTATCAAAAATGTGGCCGATTTGCTGCCTTCACTGTCAGAAGAGAAGGCCCCTGAAGGCTGGTACGAGAAGCAGCTTGAATTGCGCGCCGAAGCCCAGAAACGCCAAGAAGAAGAGAGACAGAGACAGGCAGAGGAGATGCAAAGAAAAGCAGCAGAAGAAAAGGCAAGACAAGAGGCTGCGGCAGCAGAGCAGGCGAAAGCAGCGGAACAAGCGGCGGCGGCGGCAGCAGCAGCTGCTGCAGCAGCAAACACAATAGGAGGTGTTCCTGGAGTGCCTAACCCGGTTTCCGTGGCTGGCGAAGTTCCACATGTTGACAACGCCCCTTTGTCAAGTGGACCAGACCCTTTGATGGCCTTAGGGCACGCGATTCCGCAGCAAAATGTGGCTTTCAGCTACGACCCGAACCAAAATGGGTTGGCGTTGGAGGGAAACGTTTTCAACAACGAAATGGACGGTTTTATAAACGACGACGAGTTTGGGTTGAGCGACAACGAGTTTTTGAGCCATATAGACCACAGCATGGAATAGTTAGGGAATGTAATTGTATAACTATTAGTTGTAGAGCGACAAGTAGAAGCGTAAAAAACGACTTCTGCGATATGTTCAAAAGCAGTGGTGCTGTAAAAAATAATATAAAATAAAAGAAAATAAAAATGGAGCATCAGAAACACTGAAATCACAAGGCAATTAGAGCAGCAGTAAAATCGCAACCCTTCACAAGTCCGCAGTAAGTTACAGCCGGGAGCCACGAGGATCTCGAGGGTCAATCAGCTGGCAGAGTGTCTCTTTTGTTGCAATAAAAATACGACGTCGTCGACAACGACAGTATGTACAACTCCGATATATCGATCGAGCGCGAAATATCGCATGTCGGAGTTGAAAACTGAAAAACAATTTCTGAAATAGTGTTCTTCAATCAATGTGCGATATAGCGGGCGTGTATATAGCAGACTACAAGGAGTAAGTAAGACGACGGTGCTGGCCAAAGCTGTGTTGTTTAACACTACCAGCTACGCTGAGGCATATTCAGCGTTCATCTTCTTGTGTTTGCGCACTATTCTAGTAGTAATCAACTAACATCCCAGCAACTTGGTCTTTGAGTATCCTTTAACGCAAGAGGCACCTCAATTTGAAACAGTGGTCCAGAAAATAGGACAACGAAACACAGGTGCCTCACCTTTCATTGAGTCCAAGAAAACCACTGCGCCAGTGTTAAAGTTAGGCAACCACTTATTGTACCACTGCAACACAAAGTACTTGACCGTGATGTTGGCTTGCAAGCAGAAAGACGAGGATGCGGACAACGCAGATAACAGCGATGACACTAGCGACGCCGAGGACACAGACAGTGATGTCAGCTATGAAAGTGACAGCGATACGGACGAAGTAAGTGATGATGACAGCGATTCTGGCAGTGAAAGTGACCCTGATAGTGGCAGTGACACCGGCGATGAGAATGGTACGGCCGAGAAGCTGCAAAACGTTGTTGATAAAGCACGTGTAGCTACCATCAACCCAATCATGCCAATAGCGTTTTTGCAGCAGTTTATTACGGTCATGACGGAGTATTTCGGTGATCCATTAGTGGCGGCAAACATTGAGGCAAACTACGACATTTTGTGTTTGTTGCTAAGCGAAATGATCGAAGGCGGATACCCATACTCAACAGACTTGAACCAGTTACAGGACCTTGTGAAGTTTGAAGGTGTTTTAAGTCGGATTTTAGGTGTTGCTGCGGCAGCCACAGGGACCCCAGCCAACATGGCCACTGGCGTTAGTGGAAATGCAATCTCGTCGCAGTCGTTGCGCCAAGACGAAAATAGCATTCCGTGGCGTTGCAAGGCAGTGAAACACTCGGTAAACGAGTTCTTTGTGGATATTACAGAGCACGTGCACTTGACAATGCTGCCAAGTAAAAGCAGCCACGACGTGTTGCCCAATAACGGCTCCTCGGCTTTTTATCTGACGGGGTCTGGGCCGGGGATTGTGACGGCAAAACCCTTAATAGCTCGCATTTTTGGGGCAATTGATATAGATTCACGTTTAAGTGGAGTCCCAGATTTGCAGTTGATTTTGAACACAAATGGACACAATTTGGGGGTGCCTACTTTCCATGAGTGCGTACAGATCGACAGGTGGATGAGCACAGAGTCTGTGCTTGCATTTGTCCCGCCGGATGGCAAGTGCAACTTAGCACTGTACGAAATTGACTTGACCAACATGGTGCAGAAGAACCAGGTGCTAAGAAACACCGGTATTGTGTTTGGGGACTTCAAGACAGGGCTTGGAATGCAAAAAAACGAGTTTGAAATCACGTTGCGCATTAGCAACTTGCACACTGTGAAATGCATCGACTCTTTGAGTGTGGAAATCAACACAGAGCTACACAAAAGCAAAGTGAGCACTATACGCATTGTGAGGCAAAGCTACGGAGACTTCCAGTTCAGTAACAGCGGCAAGCACAAGTGGATTTTTGAGAAAAACTTGCCCACAGGTGTGAATCCGGTGTTCCGGGGCGCCGTTGTTCTGGACGACGAGGAAACCGTACTTTTTCCAAACCGAGTCTCTTTGGACTACAAGTACAAGGGCAGCTTGGCCAGCGGAATGAAGGTCACGACGCTAAAGGTGAGCAACATTCTGGGCAAAAAGCCGTACAAGGGAGTTAAGTACTTGACACAGAGCGGCGAGCACGTACTTAGGTGAGCCAAGGGCCTTTCGTTTACTCTTCTGCCTCTGTGTATGTGTGTGTGTGTGTGTGTGTGTGTGTGTGTGCGAAAGTGCAAATATGGCATACTTGCAATTTCCCCAGTAGTGCGGCTACCACTAATAAAGGAAAATATCATTTTCACATCACTTTTCAACATCCCCGTAGTGCATTTTCCAATCTAATTTTTCACTGCTAATCGCAGCGTTTTCCCGTACCTAACACAATGCCAAAACCCACAAAGTTGAGCATCGACACGTTTGTGCAGCCCAAAGTCGGCTGGCCCCTCCTGGTGCTCCTCGTGGCCGTGTGCTACAACCGATTCAGTTTTGCACAGTTGCATTTGACTTTGCAGCTCTGGCACCTTTTGCTCATAGTGCCCACTGGTTACTTGCTTCTTTACGTCCACGCGTTGGCCCTGACTATCTACAGAAGAGGCGGAACGAGTTTTGGCCTTGGGCCGCAGGACGTTGTGCTCTTGTTAGGCGGGTCCCGCGGGCTTGGCAGAGAGCTTTTGCGCGAGTTCCAGACGTGCAAAGTCTGCGTCGTGGATAAGGAGCCGCTAGATTGGCCAAACGCTGAAACAGACACAGAGACAGAGACAGACACAGACACAAATGCAAACACAAATACAAACACAAATACAAACACAAACACAAACATCAGATTCTTCCAGTGCGACTTGGTGCGCCCCGAGAATGTTTTGGCCGTGATAAACAAGGTAGAGGCCAAGGTTGGCCGCATCAGTGTGCTCATCAATAACGCAGGCATCAAGTGCAGTGATCCGGTGCGAACGACAGATTTCCAGGACGTCCAAAAGGTCTTTCTGGTGAACTACTTCAGCTACTTTTTAGCAACGCAGCGCGTGTTGCAGCTCCGGGATAACGATAACGACAAGGGACGGTTGTTTGTGGTGAATGTCGCTTCCATTTTGGGGCTCGTTTCGCCGGCATACTTCTCCGTCTACTCGGCCACCAAGGCGTCAATTATTGCCTTCCACGAGTCTCTCTCACACGAGCCGCAGCACGCGGCGACTCGTTTTCTCTTGGTGAACTTGGGACAGTTGGACACCCAGTTGTTTGAAGACGTTTCGGCATCCAGAACATACATTGCCCCAGTACTCTCGCACAAAGCTGTGGCAAAAGAGATCTTCAAGCGCGTAGCGCACGACCAGCCGGGCGAGCTTACGATGCCACTTTACGGCAATTTCATGCCAATTCTCAGAGTTATGCCATTTTTAGTGCTGGAGACGCTAAGGAAGTTCAGTTTGATGGACAAGGCAAAGAAGTAATGAAGGCGAGCTTAACTTCATAGGAAGAGTGGGTCAACTACAGATGGACCTGTGAATAGATTGAAATATAGTACATTAAAACGCATCTGGGAGCCTTTCTATCTCGTATTTTCTCTTGCCCGCGTACATTATGGGTATGCCCGGCACTTTACGGATACGTCTTTTCAAGTCCGCATCATTTGTAGCAACGATGTAACACTTGTGCTGCATCACACGGCTCACCATGCAGTCATCAGCATACGTGCCCTTGTGCGAGCAAGTTAATCTCTTAATACGTGGGTCTTTTGCCAATCTGAGGGCGATTCTGAATTTCGGTCCCAATTTCTCCAACTCTGCCAACACACAGTCGGTTATTATTGGGATACACTTTGCATAGAGACAGTCCATCATGCCTCTAACCAAGTCGATCTTTTTCTGAATACTGAAGTTGATGAAATTTGTATCGATCAAAACCTGGTATGGTGGCTTGATTGCCTCGTTATACTGAAAGAATAAAGCCGAAGAAACCTGTGGGACCTCGTGGATCCGTTCCTCATCCTTTTGCGGTTGCTTTGCCGTGTCTTTGTTCTTGTTCAACCGTGCGTCCTTGTTGCTTATGAGCCGCTTGGTCTGTGCAAACTTTCTAGTCTTTCTTTGTTTTCCCATGACTTGTATTTGTATCTGAGGCAAATTGAAAAGGTGAGCCAGAGTAAAAAAAAAAAAAAATTTCGATGAGATCACGTGAGCAAGTCTTTAAGCAAGAAACCGTGTAGTCAATCAAGTTTTCTGGAAGTCACACAGTTACTGCCACTGCCACTGTCGTCGTCCCACTGTGTTCAATTTTCACTCAGTTTTGTCAGCAGCAACAGAACAGAGTCCTTGCACGGGTTTCGGTAAATTCTTTGCAATCCGAGATGTGAAGTATTTTTGGAGTTTCCATGTTATATTGTACGGTTTCTAGGTACACAATTCCGAATTAAGTCAAATTTTAGCACTCACTTTTTCTAAATTTGTAACATTTTTTTTTTCCAGTATCCAAATTGAGCGGTTTTAGGTAAATTTCCAATGTACGGATGTAATTTGGAAATGGAATTTTCCGTATTTTGAAAATGGGTTTTGACTTTTCTTTCATACCACAGTCCCCTAACAGAAACAAACAAGAAAGCAAAAATCTGACATATCCAAAGAAAACAGAAGATAAATGCAAATAAATAATGACCTCCTCATTGAATAGAGAGCTTATCAAGGGATATCATGGTTTAATAATATCGTCAGGAAATATATTGGAAGAGCTAGCTGGCGACCCACTTGCAAATATTATGGTTCCAAACAAAGCTATCGAAAAAGCTAGTGATGGTCAAAAAGGGTCTAGTTCTGGTTCTCGAGATTTAGACAAGAGCATACGCAGTCTCCATAACACGTTAGAATTGATGATGGTCCAGTTAAACAACACGAGCGACTTTTTGCAGCAAGAGAAGATGAAACAAGAGCAGAGGACCAAAGTGAAGCAGGAATTGGAAGAGCAGCAGAAGAAAGAAAAAGAGAAACTAGAGCAGGAGCAGAGACAGAAACAAGAACAAGAGCGAGCTTTAGCTGACGCTATGAATTTTGAATTAGAGTTGGAGACACAAATGGCTACCGATCGAGAGGTTCCAAAAAGCGAGACAAACACTGTTAATATGCTGGAAAGTAGCGTTAAGTTGGAGTCCAATTCAAATGTTGGTGACAGCAAGTCACAGAATGACCGTTTAAAATCGCCATCAAATACTGTTCCAAACGAAACGACTCTTGAAACGAAGGACGCTGGTAATAAAAGCAACCCAATAACGCAAGAGCTGTTCAACAGCAGTAACAACAATTCTGCTGATAACACGCAAAACTCTGCATCGCAGCAAATGAACTCGATGAAAGCAATGAGCCAGATCTCTCAGGTAAATCAAGCAAACCAGACCAGCCAGACTAACCAGACTAACCAGATGAACCAGCTAAATCAATCGAACGATTTTGACAACAACGACATGAATTTCATTGACTTAAATCTTGCGGGAGATGACTTCGGGTTCGACTTTGGTGGAAACAACGGGATGAATGATACAAACCCAGATAACATGAAATTGAACAATGGCCAAGAAACCGGTGAAGGAGGAAACATCAACAATTTGCTTAACATGTTAAAAGATATGATTCACGAAAAGGATGGGAATTAGATAGGTGCTATATTGCATATACTGTACTATAGAGTGAACTTGCCAAATTTTTGAGCATTTTCTAATAAAAGTTTGGGTCCAATGTAGTAAAAGTAAATACGAACGCGACCTCCATCACTGTAAGCACCGATACTGACACTGATTGCACACGTGAAAGTCATTGCAGTCCTACAAATTTTTATACCACATGCTGAACCAAAATTTCTTTGAGCTTTACATGCAATAGAATTAAATTATTAATTAAGCAAACTAAGCAAGAAGAGAAAAATAACTAAAATCAGATCTATTTAGTGACTTTAGCGACCAAAGCCTTCAACTTGGCAACAAATTTCTTGACTGGGGACACTTTCTCGGCAGCTGGAGCAGCTTCAGTGGTTTCAGCAGCTGGAGTCTCGGTGGTCTCGGCAGCTGGAGTCTCAGCTGGAGTTTCTTCAGCAGCTGGGGTTTCAGCTGGGGTTTCTTCAGCAACTGGAGCAGCTGGGGTTTCTTCGACTGGTTTGACTGGAGCTTCCTAAATTGTTAGAACAAAATCTTTTTAAGTTATATCTCAAAAACCAAAGTGGTAGACAGGAAATATCAGATAACGAAAACGCGAGCTTTAAACCAGGCTCACGATCTGTTGCCCAATACTAGCTGTCGACATTCATTTTGTACGTACGGTAGACATTTGAATTGATTAAAATAAAATAGTTGAGCAAAAGAGAAAAGAGTTTTTTGGGGGCGATCAACAAACCTTTTATAGATACAGGGAAAAACTCAAAAAGTTAACAGGAAAAAATGAAAAGAGAAAACAACTTACTGAGACTTCCTTGTTTAGAAAATTCAAGCTACCCACCAATATGGGCCTGGTGTATTTAATGATTTTCGTGCGTTTAGCTGCATAATAGTACGTCCCGCCTTACCCATTATGGTGGGAATGATTCATAATATTGGAAATCGTTTACAAGGAAAGCACATTTCAGATTAAGCCCCCTCTTTGTTTGCCGAACGAGTTTTGGAATCGTTTGGCTTTGTTATGTGGTTTTGTACCTTCATTCAGGTGGGTTTAGATCTCTCAACTGGCTCTTTAGACTTCCCTACTTTTTTAGTCCTTTTTTGTTTGTGATGAACCTGTATTAGTGAATTGTTTTTTTTTTTTTTTTTTTTGCTACTTCTCTTTTGAACTTTTGCCTTTGCCTTTGCCTTTTTTAAGTTTTTCTTTTTTCTTCCTAGTGAGTTTACTTTTTTTGATCGTTTTCAGATGACACCAAAATAGCACGCGATAGAGGGCCAGAAGAGCTGCTCATTTCTAAATACAGAGAACCATAAACGTTTTCAGATTTCAGATAGTACAAATGGGTCTAAAGTAACAAAAAAATTCTTAAAATTACAAAAAAATAAAAAAAAAAGATCAGACTTACTTCACTGTCAGCAAAAAACATTTGCAATGCCTTAGGACGTTTTACGATACACACTGAGTGTTGAATTTAGTGTACAACATGTTTGTTTTGTCTGCGCTAAGAATCTTGCCCTCGCACATAGAAAAAATTTCTGTTTTTTTTTTCTGTTGCTTTTTTATTTTATTTTTATTTTGCTTTTACTTTTTTTTTTCTACTTTCACATTCGCATTATTGTATTTCAGCTTTGGCTTTAAACTTTGCCATATGATTTGGTGGATTTGGTAGCAAAAAAACACACCAAAAAAAAGAAAGAAACATGCTCAAGTAACCTTATCAAAAATTAGGTCTAGATCGATTAGTGTCTTCAAATAAAGTACGCCTAACCACGATAGTCTGTCTTGAGACTATCCTGATTTGCCGAAATCACGCGAGACAATAGCGGCAAAGTAAAAATAAGTGAAACAAAAAAAAAAAAGCCAAATTGCACAGCTCTAAGCTCTCGGCGCTCTGGGCTCTGGGCTCTGCATTGCAAGCCCTTACTCGTGGGGTCTCTGCCTGTAAATGAGTACGTGAGTACGTGAGAGGCGCGTTTTTTTGAGTTGTTGGTTCCCAGGGTCAGGGAGGTGATGTGTATGTTCTATTTTAAGCAGACAATATGTGCACACCGCACTGTTTGACGTTCAGAAATTGCAACCAGCGGTATGTCCAGTTTTGCATTTCCTCTGCTTGTGTTATCAATTTACGTATCCACCCACTCCTGGCTGGTTCCCCGTTGGCTCCACTAATCGCGGGTGGCCCCTAAGCTATTTTTAGCTGTAGTTTCAGATCCCGCCAGGATAGGATCGGATCGCCCACCCTGCTTCTCTGACGCTTACATGTTAAAATTTTGTACTTATCTTTCGCACTATCTAAACGTGGCCCCCGTGGGCCTCGGCTACCACCAAGTGACCTCCTAATCTCATTTCCAGACCTTGTCGCTGATCGGTCTCTCCTCCGGTAACTTGATCAACCCACTTTGCTCTTTCAACTTGAACTGCACAATAGTCAATAAGTTGTACACAACGTCCAACGTTGGCGTGGCCACGTGCAATCTTCTGGCCACTTGCAACAAATTTCCCAAAATCACCTCCAACTCCAACGGGTTGCCCTTGCGCGCGTCAACACACATCAGCGGCGAAAACCAATCGCCGTCGTCGTCGTGCAACATCTCGTTGATGCACGACTCTGGAAGGTCCACGCCGTCAGCCTTGGCGACTGCCATTATCTCTCTCATGCACGGAATCACGATTTTCTCGTTGCCACCAGCCAATTCGACCCTACCGGTATCGGTGTTCACCAAAGTACAAATTGGGTTCAATGTTCCATTGTAGATCAACTTTCTGTATCTTGCGTACTTGGAGTCCGGGGAGTACGTCACAGTGTTGCGGTCCGTCGAGTAAATCTCCACAAATTTTTTGGCCACAGACTCTTGCAACTCGGCACTAAGATTTTTGTTTGGAAAGTAACTGATCTGGGTCACTTCATGCTGAGTTTGTTTCAACAAGCCGTTGTAGTTGTGCGACCCCACAAATGTCACACCAGACAAACACACGTTGTTTGGATACTTGGCGATAATAGGCTCCCCAATGTTGAATCCGTTCTGCATCAACACAATGCTTGTTTTGTCACTCTTGATCAATGGCTCGATAACGTCCTCGACTTTTGTGATGTCTGGCAAGTTTTTGGTGGCCACAACAACATAGTCGAAACTGTCTTGTTTTGCGGCGGTTTCGACGTTCGGATAAACGTGTGCTGGCTTCCAGTTGCTCACCTTGCCGTGGTCAACAGACTCGATTTGGTACCCACTGCTGATAACTTTCTCGTAGTCTCTTCTCACAACAATGGAGACCTCGGCCTTCTTGTTGTAGTCAATTGAGTACGCAACAACAGTGCCAACGCCACCAGTGCCAACAATAAGAACTTTTGTCATCGTTTATAGTAGTTTTGCTTGTCTCAAAGTCGGGATCAAAAGAGCGGAAGTGGATTTTGAGTTGGGTGCTTTTTATTCAGTAGGGAAAAACAACTTTTGCTCGAGATTGAAAATAGACATAATTCCGTCCCGAAATTTATTTGGCTGCATTTTGAGTCATATTGGTGAACTCACTTTCTTTTCAAACCGCCAACAACGGTTGCCCATAGGCCAGAAAAGTCGGTCATTTTCTCAACTTTTGGAAATTTCTCGGATTCTGCGGTCAAATGCTTACACAAACTACGTCCTAGTGTTCAAAATGTTATTGTTTATGACTCAATTATTTGAGTATGTCTTTAGGTGTAACCTGTGCCAGCAACCCAATTTCCTTTCTGCTGTGCACACTCCGCACTCTCCCACTGAGCCCTCTCTACCAGCTTCTTCCCGTACGAACGCACGTGCTTTAGCTCTGAACCACCCTTTTAATCAACTCAAAAGCAACCGTGTTTCCCATAGGCAATTGAATATCACTCTCCCAACGCTCGCTTCTCAACTTCTCGGCTCTCTCAGTCTCTCCAACGGCCATTGCGTCTTTCAACGCATTGTCCAAATTCTCGGTTTGCTCCAAGACTTTGGCAATCAAACTGATATCAAACCACTTTGCATCTCTGAGCTCGTCGTCATTGTCAAAGCCAATTTTCTCACCGTCAACATCAGACACACCGCAGCATCCCATCATTAACGTTCCTGGATATGGCCAAGGCTGTGAAAGAAGCATTCTTACTTCGTGGCATCTGACTTGCGTTTCTTCCCACACTTCTCGTGCCACGCACTGCTCTATGGTCTCAGATGGCTCCAAAAATCCAGCTACGCACGTGTACAAGTTTGGGCCAAAATTTTTGTTGTTGACAAGTAAGATTTTTGTTTTGTCAACGTTGATGACAGTAGATATCACTGCTAAATCCGTGCGCGGAAACACTGAGTTGATTCTCTTGTTTCCTTTCACTTTGCAAGTATTTCCGGAACTCGTACACAACAACTGAGTACCTGCATCTATTGCAATATTATCACTGCCACAGTCAGGACACTTGAGATTCTTCAGAAGCCATTCCAAGTACATTTTTCCCTGCGACATCAATGATGCGTCTCTGTTGTTAAGCCAGCTCAAATGATCAAACAAGCTCACAAAGCTTTTGTCTTCAAAGTTTGCTACATCTTTGAGCTCAACTCCATTATCTGCTAGCGTCTCTTTGAACCCGCTGTTGCTCTCGGGAAAATCTCCAATGTCAAATGCAAAGTATGGCTGGCCAACATGTTTATTGTTCAGAAAGGTTCTCTTCTTCTCGTCAAGACCCAAAAACACTAACTTTGGCAACTGTAGCAACTCTTTGCTTTTCGATTCATTGCAACGACTCCAATTTCCAATCACTTTTTGAAGCGTGCCATTCAATTGCAGGTAATCCAAAGACACAAGTTTGCGGCTCAACTTGTGCTTGTCCAGAAACATACACAAAGGTTCATGGTTTTTGAAGAAACAAAACTTCGCATTCTTGAGCGCCATATCAATGAATTTTGCATCGCTGCGTAAAAACGAGACCCGATTCAACACTTGGGCACCATAAAATATGCTCTTTAGACTTTTCATTCTTGCAAAATGGCTCAAGTATTCAGAATGTCTGCTTTATATTGACGCTCACTTTTTTGTGTTTGGGTCACTAATCAATTATTTTGCCAAATGGAGTAAGGTGGGTGTACGGAACCACCATCATTGCAATTTTTTTGCTATTGTGGCATTCGTGCGTAGGCAATGAGTGATTCTCTCAAAACTGAAATTCTCAAGAAGCTTCTATAGTCAGGCTCTCCATTGGAGTCCATGTTTAAGCTTAGAAAACCGTGACACTTGGTTGGGCCTAGAATATAAAATTGTGTAGAAGCTAGCAAAACTCTTATAACTAGTCAAAGCTGTGTGCGCTGTAATTGCCAGCGTTTACATTACCACGTGTCGCAAACAAGTCATCGGCTGCAGCGCAAACTTTGCTTGGCTTATTATAAACGTACTATCATTCAAAAAGGCAACTTGATGTGATATTTTTTTTGGTTTTCGAGTTTTTCCTTTTTCTGCATATTTTAATCACTTTAGTTTTTCATTACACTTTCATGATGCTGCCGCCATTTTTTTTTCAACTTCCCAAGAATTACTGTGACTAATGAAAATTGTGCACCAGCTTGCGGTGAAACCCATTGCGTTTTTAGCGCCTGCAAGGGCTTTGACTCGTGTGCCTCTTGTGTTACAAAGAAACATGGGCACGCAAAAGTTGCCGTTGTCTATCAGGGAAATTGTTAAATCAGTGCCTCAAGAGGGCACAGCCGTTGAAGTCCATGGATGGGTGAAAAGTGTGCGAAAGTTCAAGAATGTTGCCTTTTTAGACGTCAACGACGGTACGTGGCACGACCTGGTGATGGCCGTGGCTCCTCCGGAGAGTGTGAAAGACATACAAACTGGGAGCTCAGTCACAATTGTAGGAGAATGGGTTCGCTCAAAGGGTAAGAAACAAAACTTGGAGATTAAGACAGACGCGATCAAAGTATTAGGTAAAGTTCCGGCAGAGTACCCATTGCAGAAGAAATACCACACAGCTGAGTTTATTCGGTCCTTGCAAACACTCAAGTTTCGCACGAATAGATGGGCAAGTGTTTTGAGAACAAGATCATTTGTGGAGCAAAAACTCAATGAGTTTTTCAAGTCTCAGAGTTTTACGAAAGTGCAGCCACCTTTGATAACATCTTCAGATTGTGAAGGAGCTGGGGAGCTTTTTCATGTCGAAAGCCGGTCCCGCCAACTGTCGCCCGAGCCATTTTTTGTCAAAGAAACTTATTTGACTGTCTCTACGCAATTACACCTAGAAGTTCTTGCGCAGTCGTTGAATAAGGTTTGGACGTTATCCCCCAGCTTCAGAGCTGAAGAGAGTGATACTAACCGGCATTTGAGTGAATTTTGGATGCTTGAGGCTGAAATATCGTTTTTGGATAATGTGACGCAACTCACCACTTTTTGTGAACAGATGATCAAGTTTGTTGTGAACAGCGTGCTAGCAAATGAAGACTACGTCTTGGATGATATTTGCGGAAAGAGAAGTGACGAAGAGAAACAGGAAATTATGCATAGATTGCAATTGTTACTGCAAGACTGGTGTCAGATCACTTACAAAGAAGCTATTGAGTTACTTATCAAAGAGAGCAAGGATTGGCAATACGAACCTCCAGTTTATGGCAAAGCTTTGACAACGGAACAGGAGAAACATTTGAGCGAAAGCGTTTTAAAAAGACCCGTTTTTGTGACACATTATCCAAGAGACGAAAAAGCGTTTTACATGAAGTTGGACATTGAGAACACTGTGGAATGTTTTGACTTGCTTTTTCCAGTCATTGGCGAGCTTATTGGTGGACTGGTCAGGGAAAGCGACTATGACAAGTTGTTGGCAGAAATGCAACGCAGAAACATGAAGAGTGAAAGTTTGCAGTGGTACTTGGATTTACGACAAAATGGGACCACTGGACATGGAGGTTTTGGCATGGGTTTGGAAAGATTTGTGGCTTATTTGTGCAATATTGGCAACATCAAAGACGTTATTCCATTTGCCAGAACTGTTGGATCATGTGACTGCTAACAGCGTCGCAAATCTACGACCAAATGACTTGTATATAAAAATGACTTCACCTTTTATTCTTGCTTATACTGACTCATGAACATAGCACTTTTTGAAATTGTAAGCTTTTGATCACTGATGCAACAACTTTGACTTGCAAAGCAAAAGTGGACTACTTGTACAACCTTTTAATGTACTTTTTTCTGCTTAATATCCACTTGCCTATACTGTTTTTCCCCATATCGGCGTCTTTAGCGACACACCGTATCAACACATCGTCCGAAACGTCCATACCAATAATATGGTTTCCGTTCTCGTCTTGAGACTCGTTATAATCCACCAACTTCTTCCCATGCGTGAAAACAAAGGTTTTAGCAACCTCTGCGTCGCTCTTTGTTCCAGTTGTGTCACACGGCACAACCAAAACTTTCTTCCCCGTTTCCTTCTCCAATTTCTCTTTGAGAGTTGCTTCAAAACTGTCAAACTCCACATTTACGGTAGTCTCGTCTTTTTCTAATTCTTTGCGGATCACATGATACTTTTCAACGAGCTCCTTGTGGTTCACCATAGCATCCATTGCTGCTGCTCTGCGACTCTCTTTAATGGTTTTTCCCGAACCAGCACCTATTTCCTCACCACACATCACAATTTTTACTTTAAACGGTGTAGTATGGTCTCCATGTTGCATAGTCACGTACTCAGGTTTGTTTTTTGCCAGACCAATCAACGAATACAACTGGTTGATATAATCCGTACTCAATGAATCAGTTTTGGCCACTTTCAGTTGATATTGTTGCATGTAGGACTTTTTATCCAATTCGCGCTCTATCAAAGACTTGAGCCATTCATAGACCAAATCGATTCCTTTGCCGTGGCCGTTTTCCACAATTAATGCACCTATATAAGCTTCAAAAACGTCGGCAACGTACTTCGGCACCTCAGAACTCTGTTGGGTCTGCACTGACTCGTTCGCTATTATTAACTTCTTATCCAAGTTGTACATTTGGGACCACCCCACCAACTGAGAATTGCGCACAAAAGTACTGCGCATTTGTGTGAGAAACCCTTCGTCACTCTGGGGAAATTTTTCAAAAAGAATCGATGTCACAGCCGTGTTCAAATACGAGTCTCCCAAGAACTCGAGTCTTTCATTACTCAGCGATATTCTCTCCAATTTTGAGGCTCCTGCATCCACAGTCGAGCTATGGGTGAACACACGGTCTAGAAGCAACTTGTTGTGCACAAGTGGTAAAGCAGGAGGCACCTGCTTCTGTCCTTTCCCCTCGGGATCTTTGCTTTCACTATAATTCACTTCTTGTGTGGCTGCTTTACGCTTCTTCAGATTTGTGTTGTCGTCCTCCGCTTCGTCTTCACTCTCGGGCTGTCTAACTAACTCCAACTCCAGCTTCTGCACCAGGCTGTGGCTGCGGATTGTATCTAACCAAGGCAACTTACCCTTCTTGTACATGCTCTTCAATCTGGCTGCCAACTGAAGATTTGCACTGCGCAAAGCGTGAATATCAGCCATGTTCTGTTCTTCATTCTTTTCCAACTCCTTCAAACGCAGCTTCAATTCGGACTTGCTGGGGGCTTTTTCCACCAAAACCTCAATCAGGCTTTGCAAGTTTTTGATACAATGCTCGATCTGTCGTACGTCAGAATTGTTCATGGAAGTTATTGTGGGTGTGAAAATATTTTGCAGCGGAAAAAATAAAGCGAAAAAACTCATCTCGAAATTTGCATGAATTTTCGTCAACCTTCGAATAACGCTCATACCCGATGAATCTAAACTCTGGGTTCAGGTCTGGTTATCTTGATATCGTTTAAGTATAGCCACAATAAATAATCAGGAGGTCCGTGTGTTGTCGGTCTTTTTGTTTTGCACTTTTGCTATCTGTTTTGAGCGGAGAATACTATTACAACATCAGTACTCTTTCTTTTTTGTACTGCTGATTCTTAGCTTACATGCTAAAGCTAAGTAGTATGGGAGGGAAGTCTGCATTGGGCTAATACGAAACCAAGCGTTCACGCTTTATAGCTTCAAATTTCTTGCTTCCTTGTATTTTTCTGAAACCACTTGCCAGCTTGGCTTATCCATGAAGTGATGATCAGCCTACATTTTCTATCTTGCAATTCTGTATTTCGTACCTATTTCATCTTTTTAGAGACATCGCGAGGACGCTCCAAGGCTCTGTAGCTCACTTGCAAAGAGCCGAGCCATGAGAGACCTTGTGCTAAGATGAACACCAAAAACAACGACACAAGTGTTGCACTCAAGATCCCGCTACTGAAAAAAGAGTATGTCTCCAACAATGTTCCGTTGGCCAACTTCATTTCTGTGAATGACCCCGATGCGCTTCCTGTACTTTTGGATCCTATAGCGGTCATGTACCCGCCCTCAGATTCGGCTTGTTGTACAAGACTTGAGAAAACTGCGTTTAAGTCATCAACAAGATGACCATTGTCATCGCTCATCTCCTCAACGGTCAAGTCACGTTTCAAGGCGTCTTGGGGGACAAACAGTACAATAAATTTGGTGCCACTTTGCTGTAATTCAGCAACGAGTGCCTGTAACTGTGAAACCTCTTCAATGTCGCTGATGAAGGTGTTAGATTCTAACTTTGCCCATGCGTCAAAGGCGGCTAACTTCTCTTGTCTAAACCCAAAATCCATTTGTTTCTCTCCATACAACACCTTGCCACTTTTAAGTCCCTCGTGTACAAAACCAGTTTCCAAACTTTTGTCTAATTGAACAACCACAATTGGCTCAGAAACCAGCTTTTTGAGCTCGTCCAAAAGCATGTGCTTCGACAAACTGTCCATGTTGTGATACACCAATGCAGTGTTCTGAAAACAGCTGGCCAATGTAGCCAAGCCGGAGGCAATCAAAACGTTTTTGAAATGCATTTGGTTGAGTAGTGCTTTGCTTGAAGTAATTGAAAAGCGATTTTCTAAAATGCTGGTGAGTGTTACCCGGTCGGAAGTACGAACTCAATAATATTTGCTGATAGTGAAAGTCACTGCTAAAAATTGCAGAAAATAACTACAGTCATGTTACATTCTGTCGTAACTTCGTATATAAGTATCGTGGTGGCGCTTCTCAAAAGAGCTAATTCGCTCAGAGCTCCAAGCCCTTTTTAAAAAATTCTTTCACTTTGTCGTCCACGCTCACATCCACAGGTTTTTTCCCTTCGGCGTCTTCGACCTCAGGGTCTGCACCCAACTTAACCAACTCTACAGCAACATCGCCAAACCCTTCGGCCAAAGCGTGGTGCATTGGAGTCCAGCCGTAGACGTCCTTGATGTTCAATTGCGCTTTTCCTTGCTTTGCTAAAAGCTGTACAAGTTTCACCAGGCCCAGAGCTGCAGCACGAAATATTGGAGTTTGCTGTCTTCCATCTTTGATCCGTGCGCTTGCACCATGATCCAATAGCTTCTTTGCGGCCAAATAGTGCTGTTTTGATGTTGCCAAATGCAAAGCAGTGACTTTACTTGATCCCACCTGCAAGTTGGCGTCTGGCTTTGGCTCGTGCGAAAGTAGTAACTCTAATATGTCAGGATCACCGACAGAAGCAGCTATTTGTACTGGGGTCCAGCCAGAATCGTCCGACAAGTCATCAAGTTCAAGCTCTTTCTTAAAATTGAGCAACGTTGCCACTATATCTTTGTTGCTGTACGTAACAGCCCAATGAAGTGCCGTTCTGCCATCAAGATCTTTTTCAAACGCCCGTTTGGGGAACTCTTCAAGGAATGCGTCCACAGCTTTTGCATTTTTTTCTCGGGCAGCTTCGTGTAAGGGGAAGGACATTTTGTATTATGAGTGGACAAAATCACCGCGCAATTGATGTTTTAGTAGAATGTGTACGGATGTTACGTGGTTGGTAATTGGGCACGGGTGTTACTGCTGTGCTACCTAAAAACGGCACTAGCTTTGGTTTGAAACGCTGAGCAAACAATATAGTAAAAAGCAGATAGATTACTTTGAGCCTTGGGGAACGCAGTATGTGGGATTATCTATTGCGCCATGGGGCTCACTGAAACATTGCTTTTACCTTTGGCGATGTACTTGTGAGTTTGGCGCCCAAACTTAATTGGGTCGAGTAAAATTGTGGTTTTGTGCAGAAATCCGGACTGAAGTCGGAATATTTGAATGGTTCCCAAATGTACCCAAAAATGCAAGAACATAAGTACTCATCGATGGATCCACAATCAACATGAGGTATGGATAATAAAACGTTGAATGATTCCTCCAATCTATTTGGTAATATTTTAAGTAATATTATTAGTAATATTATTAGTATCGTTATAGATATTATTAGTCGATCATGAGGTATCTTTTAATATTTCTAATATGTGTTGAGGTCACTGGTGCCATGTCTATAAACGACATTGTACTCGTTAAGAGAATGCCTTTGTTCCGTTGGTCTCGCTCTGGAACTAAATCTGGTTTGACTGATTCTAGTTTGAACATTAATACTAAAGCTGAATTAGATGTTGAGCCTATGGCTTACACAAAAGCTGCCACAAATGCTGCTACAGAGGCTGCCACAAAGGCTGCTACAAAGGCTGATACAACAACTGTAGCTGCTTCAAAAACAACGACTGAGGCGAAATCAACAACAGCTGATACCACCACTTCTGAAACTGGCTCTGCTACTGTTTCTGCCTCTGAAACAGCGTCTGATTCTGCTTCTGCGAGTGCTGCTGCTTCAAGTGATGCAGCGGCTATCTCAAGAGTGAACTCACTAAGTTGTGATAGCTCATATGACACTAAGTTGGGAGTTCTTGTGAGTCAAAAGTATGGCTACACCATACATGGGATTATGAGAAACAGAAACAAAGACAGTAATCAGCCTTTGAAGGCAGCTGCAGCTGCAAAAGGAGAGTCTTATGTTAAAAGCTCAGTTCGCTCAAAATGGAAACTGAGTGGTCCAGGAAAAAGTCTCGCTCTTTACGAAGTCAAAAAACATCTACAAAATTTTCCAAATCTCGACCGCGCATGTTACAATACTGGATCAACAACATCAAAAGCCAAATCTAAAACCACTAGTACATCTCTGACAAACCAGTTGGAAATCGACAACGCGAGAGTCAAAAATTTCATGCAAATAATGAATGATTTAGGTGGAGAAATTGTGGCTAGCAACCCATATTCTAAGTTCACATACAACAAGCTATACTCTAGGTATTGTGTTGCAAAAGCATCAAAGCTTAAAACAGGCTCATATGTGTCAACAGTTCACAAATGTACAAATGGCACGAATCTAAACGAAATTCAGTATAACGTCAAGGTTTCAAAAACCTCGGGATCATTTGTAACGTCAGTGACACCAAAGTCGACTACTCCTAACAGTTCCAATGAGTGTCTGGGAACAAACGTTTGCTGGGGTACTAATTGTGGCACAGCTGTTGCTGATTGTCCCTATTAGACTTGTATTACTAAAAATGTACATTAGTTATAGATATTTTTATCGGTAGACTTCATTAAAGTAACAGTGCTTTTAAAACTTCGCGCTTTAAAGTGTATAGAGTGTACCTCATAATCATCGACATTATAGTAATACTGTTCAAAATCTCTCACCTAGCTGTGTTTAATTTGAGATGTTTGGATTGTCTATCGGGGTAATACATATGAATTTTGGCACACCCTCAATTTTTACTCGTCGCAATACACCCCAATATTGCCCGTGCTTCGTAACCCTTATATTTCGAACCGCTTTTTTTTTCCAGTTTTTTTTTTATAATTTTCGACTCCACGCCACCATGAATCAGCCTGACTGGAACCAGATGATGAGAGACCTTCAAAGAAGGGCCAAACAAATGCAAAGCGGTTCACCGAGAAACGTTCCTCCTACGCCACCTATCGGACGCGCGGTAAAAGTTTTACTCGCTGTCGGCTTGGGTGTAGCTACATTCAACGCATCATTATTCAATGTTGAAGGTGGTCACAGAGCAATCATATACTCAAGAATTGGTGGTGTTCAGCCAACAATTTACAATGAAGGTACCCACATAGCAATTCCATTTATTCAAAAACCAGTTGACTACGATGTTCGTGCCAAGCCAAGAAACGTCAGCAGTTTGACCGGTACCAAGGATTTGCAAATGGTGAATATTACTTGCAGAGTGTTGTCAAGACCTTCTGTTGGTCAATTGCCAAATATTTACAGAACACTTGGTACAGACTATGACGAAAGAGTTTTGCCCCTGATTATAAACGAGGTTTTAAAGAGTGTTGTTGCGCAGTTCAATGCTTCCCAATTGATCACTCAGAGAGAGCGTGTTTCAAGATTGATTAGAGAAAATTTAGTGAGACGTGCCTCAAAGTTTAACATTTTGTTGGATGATGTCTCGTTAACTTACATGACCTTCTCTCCTGAATTTACGCATGCTGTCGAAGCTAAACAGATTGCTCAACAAGATGCTCAAAGAGCTGCATTTGTTGTTGACAAAGCACGTCAAGAGAAACAACAAATGGTTGTTAAAGCTCAAGGTGAAGCCAAGAGTGCTGAATTGATTGGTGATGCTATCAAGAAGAGTAAAGATTATGTGGAGTTGAAAAGATTGGACACTGCTAGGGAAATTGCTCTGATTTTGGCTTCGTCTCCAAACAGAATTGTTTTGGATAACGAAGCTTTGTTGTTGAATACTGTCAGTGACAGCAGAATGTGAAATTGCCGCTTGATTATTTTGTAAATATATCCAGCTTTGTGTTGGTTTTGAAGTTGTAGTTTCTTTATCAGTGGGGAACTAAAGCTGTATTTCCGTTTCTGGTTTAAATTAGCAAAATGTTTTAAATTGTCTCTTCAATAGAGTAGCAAAATATCTGAATAAAATAGTACGCTAATCAAATTATGTGATGTGCTAAAGCAGTGAAATTTGAGCCTAAAATCAATTCAAAATTGTTTCTCCACTATTACAACGATATTGAGTGCAAATTGGTTGCTTTTCTATTTTCTGACAATATGCATCAACTTCACATTAAATTTATAAGTTATCAATGGTTTCGTGGTCTAGTAGGTTATGGCATCTGCTTAACACGCAGAACGTCCCCAGTTCGATCCTGGGCGAAATCATTTTTTTTTTGCATTTTAATTATATATAACTTTTGTTTGAAAAAAAAGTTAAATCATTAAGGAGAACACTACGATAAATAATTCATTAAAATAATGAAAGTTTTATCAACTGGGTCTAATATAACTCAAATTATTGGCTATGCGGTGAAGAAAAATTATCAGCTTAAATTGAACATATTACACTAAGGTTACATTATGATCCACGTAGGAAAAAAGGTAGTCCATCTTGGCACCAACCAGTTTCGAGGACAGACTGCAGGGTCCATCTTTTGTCTCTTTTTACCAATGTGTTCTCCACAATCTCTTTGGCACCATTCCAAAATTCTGCGCTGTAATGGTATTGGTCTGGACTTTGAATTCCAGTAGCATTTTCGTTTTTGAAAAAGTACCAATTCCACTCAATTCTAGCTATTCTATGAGCCGGCCGAGAGCGTACACGAGAACTTCTAACTTTTCCCGTTATCGGATTGATTGTTGGCGGTGGAGCGTCAAATGGAAGCCTTCCTTCCATCAATGCATATAAAAGAACACCAAGTGCCCAAGTGTCTGTTTGTCTTCCATCGTACTTTTGACCCATGAGAAGCTCGGGGGCAACATAATCTTCAGAACCGCAACGAACTTCAGAAAGAATGTTTTCAGGATCGAGTTTTTTTGATAACCCAAAATCTGTTAGCTTCACAATTGGACTCTCAAACTCTGACATGTGTTCCGAGTGCAACAACGCCAGCGTCTCTATGTCGATCAAAACGTTCTCGAGTTTGATGTCTCTATGGACCACGTAATTGTTGTGCAAGTACTGCACAGCAGATGTTAATTCTGCGAAGATACGTCGTAAAAGCTCTGGTTTAATCTGCGATCTGTGCTTTGAAGCTAATTCAAACAAATCACCACCCACACAAAAATCCAAAAATGTTACGACATTGTCGCCTTTATCACTGGTGGAAGACCCCACAACGTTTATGATGCATGGATGATGGCATTTGCCCAAGATATCTAGTTCGCGCATGAGCAGCGCTTTGATGCGTAACACGTTATTGGTGTGCATTGCGGTCAAATCTGTGATTTTTATAGCCACAAGTGGATAGTTTCTGTCTTCCATATCTTCGTTACGGCCCAAAACTACCGTGCTAAAAGAACCTTTGCCAAGGAGCTTCACATATTGCCAGCTCCTTATCTTTCCATCAGCATTAGTGTAACCTGTGAACGAATTATGTATCGTGTTCTCTGCCACAATCGATGACAACGAAGACGACTGTCTACGGTGGCGTGTCACTGGGACATGTCCCAAACCACTCTGGCCACCTGGAAGATTGGCTTTCTCATTCAAAACTTGACTTATCAACTGTGAATCTTTAGGTAACGGCGTTGAAAAAAACCGTTTCTGTACAGTGGGCTGCTGCTGCTGTTGTTGTTTTCGCACCACACCCTGTACTCCCAACCCTTTCACAGCAACACTGTCTTGTCTAGGCAGTTCTGGAACCGTGTCCGATACGCCATTGGAACCAACAACGGGTGAAGGTAAATTTGAAACAGAATAAAACACGGGGGATCTAGGATCCAGCGAAACTGACGGCAAATTCAGCACATCTAACGTCAACTGACGTGTCTTATCACCTGCCATCAGAATTAAAATGCCTTAGTCTATGATTATGGCGTTTTTTCCTTTTTGAATACCCTCCACCTATTTGCCGTTTGGTGGAGTATTTGAAAATGCTGGGTGAAAAGAAAAACTGAAAAAGAAAAATTGCTTTTGAATCTCCCAATAATGAGGAAAAACAAATCTGGAGATAAGAAAAAGAAAGAGTCAAGATAAAATCAGAATGAGTTTCTCAAAGTCTTAAATGTGCAAAATAAAAAAAAGCGACTATCAAAAGTAGAGCAATATGAAATCCAGGAAAACGTGCACTGCTGGTCGTTTCGACAGCTGAGTGTACTTTTGTTCTTTAGGTACAAAGTTTTATTCTAAGGTTTTGGGGTACCTCTGCCCAGCAAAAAAAAAAATAGTTGCCAAATTTTTCAGATGGCTGGAAAAAACGTTTCGCCTATTTTTAGCGACATTTTTTTCTCTTTCTGACAACCGAGCTGCCAACATTTATTACGTAATACATCAAAGCAAACAAAGAGTTTCGGCAGGGTATCAAACTGACGACACAAAGCTCAAAACGCTGTGACGTTGACACAATGCACGACGCTTATCTGAATGTAACTGAAGTAAAGTTTCGGCACAAAATTTAGTATCATCAGAAGCATTTACTATGGAATCCGATTTAATGAGTGCGCCTTTTTGGATTTCCTCACTATGATAAGCTTTGATAAATTTAGGATTGGTTTTTATCACTTCCTCCAATACAGCATTTTTTCTAAATCTTTGATTTGGGGCAACGCTCAACTTGGGCTTTTGAATGAGGTCGCGAAGCTGCCTCTTATTCTGGGCTATTATGTATGCAAATCGCTTCACTATAAGCTCAATAATTGTCAATTTGTACCCAAAAAAGTCCCACAAGATTCTTTTAATGACCCCATAGAGTACATTTTTCACTCTTGAAGCCTTTTTGCACCATGTGTTATTCTTTTCGTACGAGTTTCCTCGTTTCTTCTGAGTGCCGTTGATCATGATGTACAAGTCATCGGCTACGTCCTCCACAAGCTCTTCTATTGCGATAAGTGCATCTGTATCGATACCTATGATGCGTGACACAAATTCACGCCCACTGTTGCAGTACACCGTCAAACCTCTAGTGTTCATCTTTCTTTTCTCATACCTATACTGCTTGATGATTTTGTTACTTTCGAAGCACCTTTGTCTAATCATTCTCGGCTTTAACAAATTCATGTACGCACCCAATTCAATTTTTTTCATGTAAATAAAACAAGTCGCCTGGTAGTGGTATTCGTGTGGTTTGATTGTCACCGCCTGCTCTTTGGCTAAATCATCTTTGACCATTCCATCGCACTGGTCAAACTCGACAAAGACCTGATTGTGAAGTTGCGACATGTCAAGCTTTTTCAAAAACTCTGCCACTTTGTTTACATGGCTGCTGGGAGACATGGGCTTCGAAATTAAGCCTTCATCTAAATCAGAGTTAGCATTGTACACCAATGGCTCTCTGATCACAGAATCCACAAAATTCATGACCTGCTGAAGAGTTGCCATGTTTCCTTTGTTAAAGAGTTACAAATTCATGAAAAAGTATTTATTGTACTAGTTTAGAATGCACGATCTTCAACATGCATACAGAAAAAACTCTGTTGAGGAAAACCTTTCAAGTTTGGTACAAGACAGACTAATCAGGAACCGGCTTTGATCACTCTCTTTTTCAGTATTTGCAACGACATTACCAAAGTTCCACAAGTTACAAAATGTCATCGTTTTCTATAGAGAAGCTGTTCAAAATCACACTTTCCATCTTCTCGCGCCACTCTGTGTACTCGCCGAACCTGTCGACAGCAAACATGGCCGAGCTAAACATCTTGCCATCTTTTGTTTCGTAAGCTTTGATCAAATTCTGTAGAATTTCATATTTTCGTGTTTGAACAAAGCTTTTGTCCCATTCCACAAAGAATTGCAAACACCTCTGTGCAGCCACCACATCATCACCCGCAAGGTAACACAAAACCGAATCAAATACGTACAGCTCAAAAGTTCTTTTAGAATTTCCCCCGGTGCCACAGTTTTTGGCACAACCTTTCAAGATTGCCGCTGCCTGAAGATAGTTTCCACCCAATGCTCCCAATTTGGCACATTCACTACCAGCGCTGCTGGCTTGCACTCTAAGATTAAGGGATCCGTACAAGTCGCGAGCCTGCTCAAACTCAGCGTTCGCCTCATCGTTCAAGTTCATTTCGAGGTACAATCTTCCGAGGGACATTTTGAAATTAGCGCAGTTCTCGATATTATCACTAAAAATGCAGTTATCAATGATCTCTTTCAATACCCGCACCGCGTCCTCTTTGGAAGTCCATCTAAACTGTTGATACGCCGCAAAAAGAATATTGTGTACTTCTTTCTCTGTACCAAGGCATTTCTTTAAACACTGTGCAGCGCACTCAAGCGTCTTCCCAGCCAATAAGGATTGCTTGGAACTGTTGTAAAGATTTCCTGCGCGTATGTACAACTCCGCAGCGTCTTTGTATGTGTCCAGATCTACAGGACTTATTACTTTTGCCAACGCTTTGGGCTTCAAAAGTTTCTCGGCCTCTGCAACGAGTGACTCAGGGCTCGTCATAAATGTGGAGTTGCAGTAAAAAAAATCAAAAAATCAAAAAAACAGGGAAATTAGAAAACGAGTTTGAGACCAGTCCGTGGTCGCCGACCGACAAAGCAGAAAAATATTTTGGGCCGCCTTTTTCTGTCCCGCCTCGCCAAGACCCCGACCAAATCGAGGCAGGGCATCGTCACAAAAACATCAGCACTAGCACCTTCAATACCCCAATGGTATGCTGAGGAAGCACAAAGTGCTAGAGCTGTATCGTAGCAAGTATGCGCCATGGTGCACCACACCAAGCCACAGTCTCCCTAGCCAGATTCTTCGCCCAGTGACATAAATTGGAGCCTAGACTCTTCAGCAGTTCAGCCCATTTAAAAGCACCCAGAATTCTGTGCCGGCAGCTACACGATACAACCCATAACACCTGCTTCGCGAAAGGAAAGGAATTGGGATTTTTGTGGGCCAAACTTGCCACAAGATGTTGATTCATTTAGCCTAGTAGACACGCGTAATCAAAGTCGTCCTCTGGAGATTGTTGTCAATCACCAGAAAGCACAATGCTCATTAGTTAGACCCCCAATTCACCTGAAATTGGTTAGCTACACCTGGGTATCCGAACCTTAATGGCTAATGCTTATCATAAATAATGAAAAGGTAGACTTAATTTGCACTTTAGTGGGCGACGCGAAAAATAAATAAACAAAAACAAACAAAAACTATTCAAAAAAAAAAATAAAAAAAAATGAAAACGCATTGCACTAAAGCGCGAGATAATTTGCTCTGGCTAAACACCGCGATGTAATTGTAGAAAGTTGCTGTGCAAAATATATCAGTATAACCCCCGAGATATGAGTATATGAGTTTACAGAGCCCAACATAAAAAGTCAAAATACTGAGCTCAATTTCGCTCAGAATCACTTTGGCTATCCAATGGCAACTGAAGAACCAAGTACCTGAATTATACTCAAGTTGCTCCTGGCTCTACTAAGCTCACCAACGCGTCATGTACGTTGACGCGAAACGATTATTAATGAAAATAACTCGAAAAATTTTTCCCTATTTTTCGCGACCTATATAAGTTCGCGAGATTCCATGTTTTTTTTTTTCTCTTTCCAAAACATTTTTTCCACATTTTTTTTATTTATCTTTCCATTTCCTTATGTACGTTTACAAAAGAAACGGCAGAAAAGAACCAGTTCGTTTTGACAAGATCACTGCTAGAGTCTCGAGACTCTGTTACGGGTTAGACCCAAAGCATGTTGATCCTGTCACCATTACTCAAAGAATCATTAGTGGTGTCTATGAGGGTGTAACGACAGTTGAATTAGACAACTTAGCTGCTGAAACAGCTGCTTACATGACCACAATCCACCCTGACTACGCCATTTTGGCCGCCAGAATTGCTGTTTCTAATCTTCACAAGCAAACTACAAAACAGTTTTCTGCTGTTGTTGAAGAGTTGTACAACTATATTAACCCAAAAACCAACAAACATGCACCAATGGTTTCTCAGGAAACGTACGACGTTGTTATGAAACACAAGGACGAAATCAACTCTGCAATTGTGTACGATCGTGATTTCAACTACAATTACTTTGGTTTCAAGACTTTGGAACGTTCTTATTTGCTTAGAGTCAATGGTAAAGTTGCAGAAAGACCACAACACTTGATCATGCGTGTTGCTATTGGAATTCACGGTGATGACTTGCCAAAAGTTTTTGAGACATATAACTTGATGTCCTTAAAGTACTTTACACACGCCTCGCCAACTTTGTTCAATGCTGGTACACCAAACCCACAAATGTCTTCATGTTTCCTTGTGGCTATGAAGAGCGATTCTATTGATGGAATTTTTGAGACCTTAAAAGAGTTGGCTATTATCTCAAAACATGCTGGTGGAATTGGTTTGCACATCAACAACATTCGTGCTACAGGATCATACATTGCTGGAACAAATGGTACATCCAACGGTATCATTCCTATGCTTAGAGTGTACAACAACGCTGCTCGTTACGTTGATCAAGGTGGTAACAAAAGACCTGGTGCTTTTGCTATCTACGTCGAGCCATGGCACGCCGATATTTTTGACTTCATCGACATCCGTAAGAACCACGGTAAAGAAGAGATTAGAGCAAGAGACTTGTTCCCAGCTTTGTGGATTCCTGATTTGTTCATGAAGCGTGTGGAGAAGAATTTGGACTGGACACTTTTCTCACCAGATGAAGCCCCAGGACTTGCAGAGACATACGGTGACGAGTTCGAGGCATTGTACGAGAAATACGAGTCTGAGAACAGGGGCAGACGTACTGTCAAAGCCCAGAAATTGTGGTACTCAATCTTGGAGGCTCAAACAGAGACGGGTACACCATTCATGTTGTATAAAGACGCATGTAACACCAAGTCTAACCAAAAAAATTTGGGAATGATCAAGTCATCCAACTTGTGTTGCGAGATTGTTGAGTACTCTGACCCAGAGGAAACAGCTGTGTGTAACTTAGCATCTGTTGCTTTGCCTGCTTTTGTTGAAATGAAAGACGATTGCGCTACTTACAATTTTGACAAATTGCACGAGATTACAAAGGTCATGACTAAAAACTTGAACCGTGTCATTGACCGTAACTACTACCCAGTTCCAGAAGCCAAAAAATCGAACTTTAGACACAGACCTATTGCTGTTGGTGTTCAAGGTTTGGCTGACACATTTATGATGCTTCGTTTGCCATTTGAGTCTGCTGAAGCAAAAGAATTGAACTTGCGTATTTTTGAGACAATCTATCACGCTGCTGTTGAAGCTTCCACTGAATTGGCTGCCGTTGAAGGTACATATGAGACATATGAAGGCTCTCCAGCATCTAAAGGAATTCTTCAATACGACTTGTGGGGAGTTAAACCTACCGACTTGTGGGATTGGGATGAATTGAAGGCTAAAGTTGCCAAGCACGGTTTGAGAAACTCGTTATTGGTAGCACCAATGCCTACTGCTTCGACATCTCAAATTTTGGGCTACAACGAGTGCTTCGAACCATACACATCAAACATTTACTCAAGAAGAGTGCTTGCTGGTGAGTTCCAAATTGTTAATCCTTACTTGTTGAAGGACTTGGTTGAAATGGGCTTGTGGTCTACACAAATGAAAGATCACATCATCTCTGCTAACGGATCTATTCAAGATCTTCCAAATATTCCACAAGAGTTGAAGGATTTGTACAAGACCGTTTGGGAGATTTCACAAAAGAAAATCATTGATTTGGCTGCTGACAGAGCAGCTTTCATCGACCAGTCACAGTCATTGAACATCCACATTCGTGCACCAACTATGGGAAAATTGACATCTATGCATTTCTACGGTTGGAAAAAAGGACTCAAAACTGGTATGTACTACTTGCGTACACAAGCTGCTTCGGCCGCTATCCAGTTCACCATTGACAAAAACAATATGGACAGTGCTACCAAAAGTGTCGCCAAGGAATTGCACAGAAAGAAGTATGTTCCAGCCTATGCACACAGTCAATCTACTGGTTCGTTGAACGAGCACGTGATTGCCCCTGTAGCTGCAACATCTTCAAGTGCTTCGTCAGTTTCTACGCCAGGATCTGATGCTGAAATTCCTACAGAAGAAGTCTCAAGATTGTCACTCAAAAACACACCAGCTCCTGCTTCTGCTGTTGCCCCGGCTGCTGCTCCAGCCGCTGCTCCAGTTGATACAGACGATCTCGAAAAAGAGATTGCAGAGATGGAAAAGGACATTTTCAGCTCCAAAGTCATTGCCTGTGCAATCAACAATCCAGAGGCTTGTGAGATGTGTTCTGGTTGAGAAGGAAAAAATGTAAAAAAGAAAAAAAAAATAGGTATTCAGGAAGATAATATAGCTTTACTCGTAATTGCGTAGACACACAATAATAGCTAACATCACAGGCACTCAGGTGAGGCTTGCTTATACACACACCATTCAGTCTGGTAAGGAACTGTCATATGAGGAGTTGAAACGGAATTTTATAATTTAGAACCAGCCTACAATGTCCCTATTAATAATATACTACCTGTCTAGCAAACCGTGCAGCATCTAATGCAAATGAGAAAACCAATTGGCTCGACATACTACAAGGGCTTGGATCACCAATACTTCCACCCTTCAATGCCCATGCCCACCCAGTCTTCAATCTCGTTTCTCGATTTTAAAGAGTGCAATTTTGTTGCGTCAAAGATCAGCAAATCCGGTGAATCTGACAATACCGCAACACCCTTGCCTCCAAGAGTTGTCTCAAAGGTTTCAAATCCAAGATTCGTTAACTTTTGTTCCAATTTAATGACCGTTTCTTTGCTCAACTCGTCTTTAAGCAAAGTAATGGCACACCCACCACCTCCAGCTCCCGTAAGTTTTGTGTCACCAACATCCATTTCATCACAGCATACTTTCACCTTTTCCAAAGTAGGATGTGAGACTCCCAATGAAACCAATAATCCGTGATTCATTCTAATCAACTCTCTCAAACGAGTGCGCGCTTCCTCGTCAAAGAAAGGACGAACCATCAATTTGTATCCTTCCTTGGTGATATTCTCGATTGCCTCCAAGACTGAGTTTGACGTTTTTGGAAAGCTGTTGACTAAAACAGAAACTTTTGAAACCAAAACCGCTGTTCTTCTTGGTTGTTTTGTGTTTGTTAGAAGCAATCTAAACAGTGGAAAATTGCGCATTATAGTACGCACACTAGGAACAGAGCTCTTCATTCTTTGAAACATTACGGCACCCCCGTGGCAAGAAACCGTGTTATCAATACCAGAAGGATTTCCGTGAATACATTTTTCAGCTATGAATGCCCAAGAGTCAATAAATTCGGCATCTTTGCATTCACCTTCAGACAAATCTGTAGCACCCAAAATACCTTTTTGAATGTGGCCTCCCATTAGCGACAATGCTCCCGAGAGACAAACTGATAACGAAGCACTAGAACCAAGACCTGCACCAATTGGTAAAGTCGATCTTGTCGTGAATATATGGCCAGGCAAATTCTCTGAACACAAGTTCATATACAAGTACATGAACGCGTAAGCGCTACTGAAGTGCTGAGGATTCTCAATCGTGATGAGCATCTTTGTGATCATCAACACGAGCTCCGGTACCAATTCGTCGTTCAAGCTAGCAATGGAGCTATCAGATTCATATTTTGCCTTCAATTTGTCTTGAATTTTGTTGAATTCCTCCCATGGTAATTCGTTTCTGTTCCATTTCTTGTACAATCCCACGTCTGGAAAGTCCAATACAATCTCATTGGGGTTTGGGCTTGGCGTCACCAAAAGATAAGTTCTCAACGAAAGCGCGGCGGCTATAGCTGGCTTTCCATACACTGAAGCGTGCTCACCAAAGAGGATCACTTTTCCAGGCGCCAGTACCAAAAATGGTGACGAGGTTGGAATTGTCATTTGTTTGTCTTGTGAAGATAAGTTTTTTTTTCAAAAAGAATACCTGCAGATCTTAAACGATATCCGTCGTTTAGCGAAAATGGGTTAGAAGACAGGGTAAAAGGACTGAATTTGTCTGAAAAATCACTTAATAGAGTAACCCCGGTTGCCAATTCAATAGTTAGCTTTCAAACTTACTGATGGTATACCAATAAAGAAAGGCATGCCAACTAGGTGGAAAGTCAGAGTTGTTTATTTTCTGGAGTAGAGGTAGCTTTCGCCGATGATATCTGTTGCTAATTCTTCTGTTTACCTTTGGCCTTCTTACAATGCTACGAATTACACAAATGTCACAATTCGAATCTCCTTAACCAGCTTGTAGTTTTTTGAGTTTTGACCTACCTACGTTTACATTTTTAATCCAAATGATTTTGGGTCTGGTCTTGCCAACTCTGTGAAATTGGAACTTTGACACTACGAAAGTTTGACTGAACTCGAAAAAGGTTTGACTTCAATCACACTCACTCGATTGTGTCCGCGCCGTGGCTTTTCCTTTGCTTAGAGAATCAGCTACTAGAAGCTGTTAGTAATAACTGGGGTACCACATAGGTCCCGAAGTGCTTTTTCTTCGCTCAACTTAACAGTAAAATTGCTTGCTCATGCTAGCTTGAGCGTTTTGAAATTTATTGCTTACATTGACATTGACATGAACCAATTTTTATACCCGAGATCTGAAGCAACTCGAAGGTGCGGAATGAAAATTCAGAAAAATAAAGCACGGAATATTTAAAATAAAATAAAGTCTTTTAACGCACAAGATTCTATCAACTCCCCACACAAACAATGTCAGCTATCTCTAGATTGGCTTCAAGAACCATTCCAAAAAGTGGCTTTCTGAAAGCTTTTCAATTCTACAGAATTGGACATAATCCTATTGCGCAATTTACGCCGTTAAGAACTTTTTATCACAGCAAAGTTTTGTTCAATGAGTCCCAATCAAAATTTAAAGAGCAAGAACACAATTCCAAGCCTAAATTTGAAGAGTCAGAACACAATTCCGAGCTGAAATCAAAGAAGAGGCTGGGAGGTATGAAAGATTTGATTAAAAAGTATGGTTATGCTTCCTTAGGTATTTATTTGTTCTTGTCCGCAGTTGACTTGCCACTTTGCTATCTATTGGTGGCAAGCTTAGGTGAAGACAAAATCAATGAGTACAAAGAAAAAGTAAAAGCCTTCTTTGGTTTTGGTAAAAAAGACAGTGATAACACAGATTCGGAACAAGATGTTACAATTGACACTAAACCAGTGGACGAAAATTCTTGGACTGCAAAATATGGCAACTTTTTGACAATTTTTGCTATCGCTTACGGTATTCACAAGTCATTGGCAATTGTTAGATTACCAGTTACAGCCTCAATTACGCCATTTGTGGTCAAAAAACTTCAAAAGTATGGATTCAACATTGGTAAAACTAGTACGAAGCAGGTGTACAAAGTAACAAAAGATAGCATCAAAGAGCACGGGTTTCGCAAATCTGTTTTAAACAAAGCAAACTTAAAGAAGAATATGGAAATTGCCAACAATAAAACGGTGGACTACTCTAATGTTGATCCAAGCCTCGGCATAAGAACAAAGGGTAAAAAAAGATGGTGGAATTTTTTCTTGTAAATAAATACATAGAACATTTAACTCAGCGCCGTAACTAGAGTACATGACATGGTGTTCAAGCTTACCAAGTAATGCTAAAATTCAATAATGTGACATACGCCTGTATACAATAGACTCAACTAATCATTTGTCAGTAAATATTTGAACCTTCGTGACGGAATACTCGACTCATAAACAGATTTGTCTTATCGCACTGGGTTCCATGTACACCAATTGAGTACTAATGCCTATCAATATTGATACAGTATATTTTTATCATCGACAAGTCATGGAAGAAATGGATCAGTGAAAGCTTTTATCACCGAAATTCAAAAAAATTCTCTTTTAAAATGCTTTGATTGGGGTTTATTTTTCATTGTTGGCTAATTTAGTGATTAAAATAAGACTGCATAGTATCAAAATGGCAAAATCAGCATTTAACATTAGTTCAGTTATAGAAAGTATTCGATTGTCAAAGTATTTGACATGATAGTAATCAAAACTGTTGAGTTGTTATTATTTTTTGCTAATATATACAAGTAAAAACTAATAACATTGTGTCTATGATACAGTGGCCGAGTGGTTAAGGCGCCGCCCACAGATCTTTATTTGTTAGGCGCTGGCATTTGCCTCGCAGGTTCGAATCCTGTCTGTATCGTCATTTTTTTTTGTACTATTTTTCCTAATATATTGGATCAAAAATTTTGTTGACAAAATAACTGACAAAATAGATAATCTTTTCTTCATGAAATATGTCTAGCATTTTTAATCCATGGAGAAATGTTTTCATAGTGTCAATATGCTTTCGAATTCTTGCTACAATACAAAATTCGTACATTCACCCAGACGAACACTTTCAAAGTTTGAATATTATTGCTACTGAGTTCGAGGACATCAAAAATGACATTCCTTGGGAGTTCACGAGCAATCAGCCAGCAAGAAGTTTGAGCATTTTGTATGCGGTTTACTATCCTATCATGAGTTTATGCTTCAAACTCGGCTTTTCTCCATTGAGCACAGTTTATATTTGCAGAATTTTTCTATGTGTGATTTCTTGGATAGCGACCGACTTGTCGATGATGAGTATTGGGTATATTTCAGCGAGAAAAACATTGATAAGTATGGTATTATGTTATACAAGTTACATAACGATAGTATATCAAAGCCACACCTTTTCAAATAGTTTGGAAACAATAATATTAGTTTTATGCTTGCGGATTATCACAAGTGAGTTGAAACAGTTGAAATCATCGCAGGAAACAAAAGGATTCAAAAATTTATTATTTTTGGCATTTCTTATTGTGCTTGGTATTTTCAACAGAGTAACTTTTGTGGCCTTCATAGGCGCACCCGGTTTCTACTACCTATATCACTTGGTAGTCTATAAAAGATGGCTAAGAATAGTTGGCTTTGCCATTTTTGGATGCCTTGCAACAGCAGGGTTTGTCTGCTTAGAAACAAAACTCTACGGGCATCTTGTTATTCCACCTTTGAATAACTTGATATATAATTCTCAGTATGAAAACTTGCAACAACATGGTATACATCCACTTTATAGCCATGTTCTTATAAATTTGCCGCAGATGTTGGGACCTTTGTATTTGATAATGTTGATGAACATCAAGGATTACGTGCGCTTTGTTTACATCAAGTACTTTGTTGGTGTGAAAAGAGTTCACAACGAGCAGTATCTTGAAATTCAAGAAAAGGAGTTATTGTATTTGTGCTTTTGTTCCGGTGTTCTCATTTTATCTTTGATCCCACATCAGGAGTTGAGGTTTTTGATTCCACTTCAGCCCATTGTGCTCAAAATAATCGATTTTGAAAACTTAAACGAGAGGTTTACAAACTCAAACCCACAGAAACAAACAGAAAAACTGGGCTCAAAAAAAGCCAAAGAGTTTGTGATTATTACTCCAAGAGCCGCAAATCTTGTTAAAAACGTGTTAATCTGTTGGTACGTTTTCAATGCATGCCTTGGGACACTAATGGGCGTGTTTCATCAAGGTGGGATTTTAACAGTATTAGACCACCAAAATGAGGAGATTAGAACTGGCGACTTTTTAAAAACAAAAATATGGTGGAGAACATATCTGCCGCCGGCATGGATGTTGAGTGAGTTCAATGGAACGATCGTGAAGCACAGTTTGAACGATGAAACTGATTTAGAGCTAGTAGACTTGAATCGTGAAGAGAATGAGTTGAGTTTGATAGACGTCATGGGTATGGACTTGGACAAATTGGAAATTGTTATTGACAAAGTATGGAAAACAGATTCTGAAATTGAATTTGTTATGCCATGTGGTTCATACAAGGATTTCTCCAATTACTTTGGAGCTAACAGTACCAAGAGAATTTGGTATGACTGGTATCATGTGGATATGGATCATTTGAGCACCACCATGGGTATTGGTGTATATAGCATGTCCAAGCCTAGTGACTGATTTGGTAGAATCGTCACAGTTTGACAATTCAGCATCATGTACATAAATATAGCAATGGTCATCACAAAGCGAATGTGAAGAGCGAGTTAATGACTAGCGACATCAGATATCGTAGTCTTTATTGAGCAAATGCGCCACCACAAATATACAGAGAAAAGATGCTAATATTATTTATATTACTTCTTCCCAGAAACTTACCCTCAACTTTTACTAAGCTGGTTCAACACCAGCATGTTTGGGTCAACCTCAACCTTGCTCTTACTTTTTCCACTGATTTTTCCCCAGCTTCCATCACTTGGTCTGTAAATCCGAACATCACCTCTGACGTTTGCTTTGCTCTTGAACGCTTCGTATCTTTGTGCCAAATACCGTCTCACCTCGTCAGAATTGAATGCTTCAACAGTTTTCGACACTTGAGCGTTCTCGGAAGCTCTTTGCTCTCCAGAAAACGACTTTGGGACCCCCCGAGCCGCAGCAGCTGCCCAACCACCCTTCGCAGACCCAGTTGCCCCAGTAGGCCCCGCAGATCCAGTAGATCCCACAGAGGAAGCAGACGACGTACTGGAAACAGATTTGGGAACACTCTCAGACTGTGCACCACCACTACCAGACACCAGTGTCTCAGGCCCACCATTATGGTAACTGCCTTTTGAGTGCGACCGGGAGTGCGAGTAGCTCTTGCGGTTGTTCTGACGAAAATTCCGGCTAGAATTGAATGTCATCGAGTGGTAGCAAAATGTTGGTTGGTGATAATTCTGAAAATGTTGTGGTTAGGAGCCCGGACCAAAGTTTGAGCACACGTTGAAGTGTCAATGTTTTCGAAACAGAGAGACTTCAGCGTTTGTGCAATGTTGAAATATTTGGTTTATTTTTCTTTCGTTTTCGGTTGTACGAACAGCTACTTTAGTGAGTCCCAACGAACCCTAAGTGTGTTCATTTAAAATTCCAGCCGTTAATATGTATATTACCGGGGCTCACAACCAAGAATTTTAGAAGACAAAAAGCACTAAATGGATTCCTTAAACCGATATAACTGAGGATGGTCATGAGTAAGTATCGTAAGACACGACGAGTTTAATCTTTTTAAAGACGCGCAAAAATTTAGCAACTAACATGTGAGAAAGCTCGGCCTCGATGGATTGGGCCAAGAACGTTCCGTGCAAAAACATCACGATATATGGGTTTTGTAGATACGAAAACAAAGGATGCGCCTTCAATCACAATACAAACGCGAAAAATACAAACAATAGTGCCAACTCAGAGCCACCAAGTTCTGCTGAGGTATCCAGTGACACGCCTTCAATTTCTGGGACTAAGGAAACCAAGGAAAAAGAAAGCGCGAAAAGTACAGACTCACCAACAAGCTCTCACAAGTTCAACGTGGACTCACAAGCTTTCAAGCCACAGTCGAAGTTCACCAAGATCAACTCAAGTTTAAGAGAAATTCCTAGTTTTATCCCACAAAGTTTGACAGAGGACACATCTAGTGTGATCCCCAGTGGAATTTCAAACACGATTTCAAGCGCGATGCCAAGCGCGCTTACGAACAACGCAACACCTGTAGCTAATTCTGGCATACCTGGTGGAATGCAGGATTACAACATGAGTTTAGACTCTTCATATCAACCATTGATGTCAAATACGTACTTTTCGCAGTCAAGCTCTGAGCTCATGTCACAGCCCGAAATCATACCACCGCAGACACAGGTATACCAACAGCCGATAGCGCAGCCGCAGCACGACATGTTTTTCACAACTCCCAACGTGAAGTACCAGTTGCAATATCACTTATACGCACCGCCACCACCGCCACATTTGCAATTCTTGGAGCCGAACGAAAGAAATGTGTACAATATGTTCATTCCGAGCGACTTGCGAGAGCAATTTTTGCAAAAAAATGAAGCCACAATCCAGACATTGCCACATTCGAATTTGCCTGATCACGTATTTGTGTATCATTCACTTGTGCCATTAGATAAAACTTTAGACAAGTCTACACGAAATTTTGGGGTCAAAAATTCGCTATACAAAGTTTTTTCGAACAATGATGGTAACGTTTACACGTTACGAAGACTTGAAAACTACCAATTAACAAATGAAAAGAGTTTAGTGAGAGTCAACAAATGGAAAAGCATCAACAATAGCAATATTGTACGCTTCCATGAAGCCTTCACCAGTTTGTCTTTTGGCGACAACTCGCTTTTCTTTGTGTATGACTACTATCCAATGAGCAAAACGTTGAAAGAATTGCACTCTAATAAAATGAAGCTTCTCAAGGAAACCACTTTGTGGAGCTACATAGTGCAAATCACAAATGCTATTTTGGACGTACATTCTCATGGGTTGTCAGTGAGACTCCTTACTCTCGACAAAGTCATAGTGACAAGCGAAGGGAAAATAAAGCTTTCGAGTTGTGGAGTGAGTGATATTATAAATTTCGAAAAAGATGGCGAACGGTGTGAGGCTTTAGGGGTTACTAATAATTTTGCTTTTGTGAAAGTGTTACAAAAGGAAGATTTGGTGAAGTTTGGCCGCTTGATACTCGAATTGTGCGGCGTTGATGGTTCCGTGTCCGGCAGTTCGTTACTAAACAAAATTGCGGCCCTAAACTATAGTCCACAATTGAAAAAGAGCTTGAAATACTTGGTGAATGTTTCAGAGAATGGGGAAGATGACGAGGATCATAGCATAGGCGAGTTTGCTTCGAAGATTTCCAATCAGACTTTCAAAGTTTTAAACAACATTTCTTTGGGCTCAGATTACTTTGAGAGTCAGTTGAGTAACGAGATTGAAAATGACCGGCTTGTGAGACTTTTGGCTAAATTCAATTACGTGTTAGACCGTCCAGAATTTAACAACGATCCAGCTTGGAGTGAGTCAGGGGAGCGTTATCCAATCAAACTTTTGCACGATTACATTTTTCATCAAGTTGATCAGAATGGTAAGCCTGTGCTTGATTTAGCACATACACTCAAGGCTTTGAATAAGTTGGACGCTGGAATCGACGAGAAAGTGTTGTTGGTGAGCAAAGATGAGTCGAATTGTATTGTAGCGAGCTACAAAGAGTTGAAAGAGTGTTTGGAGATTCTGTTCCGAGAATTGCGAGGCTAGGAAAGAAAGGAAAGAAAAGAAAGAAAAAAAATACAAAAAATCAAAAAAAAAATCTCAAAAATGGAAAAAGAAGGATAGAAAAACCACTAAAATGAGCAGCAAACATTAGCTTTTAAGTAATGTACGTTGATAGTTTGATACCGTATTAGCAAAAACCTCTATTATAATAAATTTATATACATAACCGACATCAGCATACACTAATTAGTTATTCTCAGAATTGTTCTGTCTTGCAGGATCTTTCAACTTATGGATTGTCACGTCGCTTCCATCCAAACCTTTGACGTGACCAATATCTTGTGGTGTGATGAAGATTGTCTGATGCTTCGGTTCCTCTCTCAATCTTTTAAGCATCAACATCATACTAACTTTGCGATTCACAGTATCCATGAAAACGTCAAACTCATCCAAGCCCCGTATTTTTGATTGCATAGGCTTCCAGATAGCCAATAATAAAGCAATCTGCGTGTATGATTTTTCGCCTCCAGACAATGAGCTCACTTCGCGTAATGGCTTGTCTTCTTTGCCCACAAAAACTGACAACCTTTTTTTTTCGTGGTCAAAAACAAGTTTTCCATCAAAGCCTCTATAACTCAACGAGGACGAAAAGGCCTGATCGGCAGTCAAGCATGTCATTTGTGTATGCGCATTCCCAGCTTTGATTCTATTGAATAGGGACTTCATCAAGTTGTCCCTTAACTTATGTGCTTTCTTTAACTCATCTCTTGCTTCGACATAAGACTGAAGCTTTGTTTCATAATTGTTGACAATTTGCTCTTCAGACATGCCCAATGATTTATTGACTTCGTTTAATTGTTGATTAATGATTTTGATTTGCTCCATAATAGATTCTGGGGTGTCAACCTCTAAGTCAACGGCAGCTTCCTCTTTTGAGCACCACTCGTCTGCTTTTGGAATTTTCTCCTCAATGATCAGTTCAATTTCCGGTATTTTAGCCTCAATGTCATGAACAATCTTCTGTTTTTTGGTGACAATGAGCTGAAGCTGATCTACTGTTTGTCTCACGTTTGTAAGGCGTTCTTCCCATGATTCAATCTTGTTGTTGGTATTCGCAACACTGGCCTCCAATTTTCTGATTTCAAGCTTCAATTTCGTGTACAAATTACTTTGGTCGTCAAATTTGAACTTCAATCTGTTTAACTCACTCTCACTATCTCTGATGACATTATTGTTGATATCTATCTCATTTTGGATGTTCGCCATTTCCTCCTTATAAGCTTCCAATTTCGATGAGTCCAGATCTATCTCAAGTTTCGATTCATACTTCTCAATCTCTCTATTTATTTTATGAGTTTCTTGTTTTAGCGCTTTAACACGTTTGTCTACTTCTTCGTAAGCTTTCCTGTGCTTTTTGAGATCATAATCAGAAATCTTGTCAAACTCTTCCAATTCAAGTTTTTTGCTCTTGATTTCAACATCAATCCTCAAAATTTCATTTTCGGACATCTTCAGACTGTTGCCTAGCTTTATTCGCGGTAATTGTTGGTCTAAGTAATAAACTGGATCACTTCTGAATGCCCTTGTATGGCTATTGAGTTGCAAACGAATACCTGACTTGTTGTCAAATAATGACAAACAGAATTTCAAATTTTTGTATCGGTGAACCAAGTTCCTTGCGCGATCCCGATCTTCCTCCAAGGCAATTGCTTCAATGTTCATACCGTCGATAAAAGTGTACATGACATCCTCATTTTCAAAACTCAAAATATCCAATAATTTAGTAATTTGAGAATGATCTTCACCGTGCGAGGGATCAAACTGGAATCTCTCAAACTTACGCGTCACGACTTGATTGCTTGCACGATGCCTTTTCAAAATATTGGTTAATCTTTTTGCATCGTAATTATCCTGTACTGCAAAGCCACTCAAGTAATAGTTCAACACCTTCTCTAAGACAGGGGCCCATTGTTCATGCCCTTCCTTGATAGTGACATATAAACCCATTGGGCCTATAGGCTTGTGATGGAATCCTTTGTCATTCTCAATGTCTCTCAAGATTTCTCTCATTTGGTTGCCGTATGGCAAGAGCTTGTCGCTGTTAGCTTTCTTCAAAGCTTCACGATGATTATGTAACTTGCTCAACTCCTCTGTTTTTTCAGAACGCTTTGCACGAATATCTTGCTTCAAAGAGGTATACTTCTCGCTTTCCTCTGAAATTTTGTTGGTCAATGACTTTCTCTGTTCTTTCTTCTCATTAAAGGTGTCTTTCAATTCTTCAATTTTTCTGCGTATTATCTCCTTGTTAGTTCCACCACTTTCTTGTAACTTCTTCAACTCAACCTGAATTTTGCTTTCATACTTCAGAATGTGTTTTTGCTTTTCTTTGTTTTGATTTTCTAATTCCTTGATACGATAATTCAACTCATCAACTTCTTGGTTCAAGTGCTTCAAGATGTTTTTTTCTGCTTCTCGTTCCCCAAACTTCAAATTTAACAACAGATTCTCCTCTTCCAATTTGACTTTTTCGCTGTTGATATTTTCTCTGAGTTCTGACATGTTTTCATTACACTTAGCTATTTTCTCCAAGTTTGCGCGGATTTGAACCAGCAATTCCCCTTTTTTTGAATTCAAAGTCTCAACATCAGACATCATAGATTCGATTTTTTGCCAATACAATTTCCCAGAAAGCAATCGTTTTGTGTCTCTCAAGTTTTTGGATTGTTTGAAATTATCGTAAATCTTTTTTGAGTTCAAAAAGTCTTGATGTAAACCTTCGAAATTCTGGGATCTGATATCGATATCCTGGTTTATCTTTGCCAATTTTTCATTCGAATGCTTGTACTCATTAACAGCCTGTTGCAAGTGAACCCCCTTCATGAAATACTGGTACTTATCTTCATCACTTGAGCACGCAATAAATGTTCTTGCAGCACCCTGGGACAAGAATGCCAAAGGATTATTGATCGCAATGTCGAAATATTCTAAAATAGCATCCAAATCGCTCTTTTTTGTAGAAATTGTCTTATACAGCGCACTGCGTAAGAAATATCCCGAAACACCATCGATTCTCAAAACTCTTTCAATGATGATCTTATTTCCGTAGTTTTCAGGATCGAACGCCTCATCACCCTCATTTTTGAAAGTGATTGTGATTTTGCAAGTGTTTGCACCTCTTTTAATCAAGTCTTTCAAGTTTTTACCTCTGTCTGTTTCGTTGGCTTTGCATCCCAACCCAACACTGATTCCAGTTAAGATTGCACTTTTACCACTTCCATTTCTTCCAATAATGAAATTTAGCTGTGGTCCTAACTCAAGCTCAAAGTTATCGTGACACATGAAATTTTTGAGTACAATTTTCTCAATAATTCCAGCTGTTGCTGGTGATCTATCAACAACGCCCATCCTTATCCCAGCTGCTGTGCCACTGCTTGTTTTAATATCTTGTTCTGATTCGTCTTCCTCGGTTTGCAGCTCCAGCTCCACTTGTTTCTTGTCAAAATCCAGTTCGTCAATGTCGTTGATGTCGTCATCCTCATCATCGTCATCCTCGTCATCGTCGCTCTCGATCAGACTCTCGTCGTCTTCGCTTTGATTTTTATTAGAGTTATTTGGATTTTTATCACCCAATTGAGAATAAACCCTCTCAATATCCAACTGTCTGTAGTTTGAGCTAGAAAGTTGTGACATGAGCACCTGGTGTTGGTCGTGCAACGCCGGCGTCTCACCACGAATCATGCGCCGTTTAGTAAATATCAGTAGTTGCTTGTATTTTGGTGTTTGCGAAAGACCCTAACGCGTAATTAAATTTGTCAGTATTTTTTTTTTGTTAGTTAATAAAGGAAAGTCTACAAATCGCGATGTCCTTGGTGTACGTATGTATTGAAACGACAAAAATTAAGAGACACATTTGGTGTCCAGATGTTTGAAAATTTCACGAAGACCAAAATGAGATATTCAGAGCGAGCGAGCTACAATAGTTCTTATAGATTGAGATTCAACAATACCTTAGTTCTTTTTTGGTTTTTTCTTTTCGTTCTCTGCCTGCTTTTCCGCCTCAATCTTATCCACGACCACTTTCAACTCGTCGTTGGTCAATCTCTTAACTTTTCCAGGCGTCATTACTGCAAGTTCAATATTTTTAGATCCTGTTTGCACGACCTCCAACAATCCTTGAACGGCCAATTTTATTGTTTCTTCTTCGGACAAGTCTGGCTGGTACTTTTTCTCAAAAAATTCACGAACAGTCTTAGAGTTCTTACCAATACAAGTGGCCTTCCAGCTGCTGAAAACACCGCTTGGCTCAGTTTGGTACAATCTAGACTTGTCATCGTTGGCATCGAACCCTGCAATCAATGTGGCAATTCCAAAAGGTCTGACACCACCACTCTGGGTGTACTTCTGTTGAACTCCGGCAATATATCTGGTTATGTAGTCTATTGATACTGGGTTGTCCAAACTCAATTTGTGGGACTGTGCCTGCACTCTTGCACGGTCAATCAAAACTCTGGAATCGGCGTTCAAACCTGCAAACGACAAAAGCACATGGTCATCCACCTTGCAGATCTTGGATGGTGTAGTTCTTGGATCTTGCAACTTCAATGTGCTTCTTCTCTCGCAGGCCAAAACCACAACGCTTTTACCTGTGACACCCACCGAACAGGTGCCTCGTTTCACGGCTTCTGATGCGTATTCCACCTCTATACTGTTAGTATGTTTACTTATACTGCGTCACCAAAACGAGAATTCGCTGGTGCCAGCACAATTGATGCGAAAATTACTTACGGAAAACATGTCCGTCAGGACTGTACTGTTAGTAAAGAAACTATTGGATGCAAAAAGACGGCAAGAACGCAAAATGAAAGTGGATCCACTTCACTTTAGGCCTGAATCATGAGTCACTAGAACCGGAACAACTTACCTGAAAATCGACAATGCACGATCGTATCCACTCATATTGTGATGTTGTGTTGTGCTGTATAACTGTGCTTTGGCGATACAAGAATTGTGGTGAATAAAACGGGAGGCAACAACTCTCAATGTTACCCGGAGCAGTGCTCTCTGGCGTTTTTCTGCAAAATGATCTGGCCGCGCTCTAATGTCCGTTTCCGAGCTGCTCACAGAAGCTGCTCACAGAAGCTGTGTGTCTTACTGCTTCTGACTCATAAACTGTGTTTGCTGGTTTTAATTTTGTATTTGCCCTTTGTGCTGACGGAAAGCGTTTTTATTTACTCTCCCACTTCATTTTTACATTTTTTTTCCTGTTAGTTCTTGATACTGATAATTGTAGTGCAAAACGTACATATATTCCGCTACAATTACGGCTCCGCTCCTCGAAAATTGTAGATTTTTTTCAGTAGCATAACGTCCCACACGAAGCAAAGATGTTCAGATTCAAAATACCGCGGATATCGAGAGAGAACCTCGACATTTTTAGAGTAAGTAGCATTTGAGCTAACTAGCGTATATGGGGAAACTAACATCAGTTCACGTTTTACTTGATGACACCCATCGGAGTGATGTATTACGTTGGTACGAACACTGACGAGAAGTTCAACGTTCCTGGGTTCTGGCCGGATCCTAACACCCTCAACAAGATTCCAAAAGAGCTGTACGAGATTAAAGCGGAGCTTGCGCGTATGAGAGCCGAGAGACTCGAAAAACGCAAACGTTTGGAGGAGAAAGCTAAAGAGTTGGGCATCGAGATAGACGAAGATTAGTTGGGGTCACCATTTGGGATCCAGGCGGCACAGACGAGAGCAAAGGCAGCGGAGTGCTGCTCTGGTGCACAGTTGGTGTGCTTGGGGCTGCTTCACAGGCGAGCTGGTTGCAGCGGCGGCCCCAAGCTTCTGGTTTGTATATAGGAATAAACTTGTATGGCTAATTGTATTGCGGAAGTGCCTGGACCCCAGTTTAGCAGCTCAGCAGCTCAGCAGCTCAGTAGCTGGAGGCGTTATGACACAGGACGCAAGTTAGGGGCCCTAAAAACAGAATTAAACGCAGGTATGATTTTACAACCGTGATAAATTAGTATTTATTCGTTCCGAATGTTCAATCAATCTAAGCCGACTCTCAATGACAACTGATCACAGCCAGGCCACTTGCGTTGCATTTCAGCAAGGAAATAGGTGTCAAACGGCAAAAGATAACCAAGGGAGACTCGCGAGCACTGCTCGGGTGCTTCCAGATTTATGTGTCCCACATGGGAACTAGTCTTTGCCGGAATCTTCGTTCTCGCTCTTTAGTTCGGCGCCCAGAATCTCTTTCATCAACTCCATTTCCATTTTGCTTTCGCTCTCACCACTGACACTTTGGTCCAACTCCAACTTGCTCTGCGCCATCAGATATATGTTCTCTTCAATAGTGTCTTTGGACAACAAACGGTACACGTTAACAGGGCGTTTCTGGCCCACACGGTGTGCTCTGTCCTCTGCCTGTCTGTCATCGTGAGGGTTGAATGACTGGTCAAAAATTACAACGGTATTTGCACAAGTCAAGTTAATACCGAAACCTCCAGCCTTTGTCGACAAAATAAACACTTTGATCTCCTCATTTTTGTAGAATTGATCAATTATATCTTGTCGAAGCTCAACAGACGTAGAGCCGTCAAGACGCAAATACTTGATTTCCAATTGGTTGAGCAAAACCTCCAATATGTCCAAAACCGACGTGAAGAGTGAGAAAATCAAAATCCGGTCCCCCTGCACAATAAATTTGGGCAAAAGCTGCTGCAACTTGAGAAACTTACTCGAGTTCCATATTTCTTTATCAAGCTTAAGCTTGTGGTGCGAGATACTGGCAAACTTTTCACACAACTTGTGCAACTCATAGTCTGTCATCACCTGCATGTCTTCGAAAATGAACTGCTCGTTGGCGTCACGGTATACGGGCTCCCGCATGATTTCCTTGGCCATAACACGAAGTTTGGCATCGTTGTAAATGTCCCTGAATAACAACGGGTGTATGGCAGCTTTGCGAAGCTTCATGATTACGTTTGTGGATTTTGAGTCGCCATTGTCCAACTTAGCACTGCGTCCCAATGCAATCTGCTCTTTGTACAATCTTTTTTGGCCCTCGGTGAGCTCGCAGTACTCCAAATAAGTATGCTTTTCAGGCAAATTGTCCAACACTTGTTTTTTCTTTCTGCGCAACACAAACGGTGCCATCATAGTCTTGGCCTTTGAAATAGCACGTTCTGCAAGCAACGGATTGAAGTTCGAGCCTTGGTCCCGGTTGCTTGTTCTCACTTTTTGTGAGAACAACACCAGCAAATCGTCTTTCTTGGAAACAAACAACTCGGGCAATATGAATGCTAGCAACGAAATGAGTTCTCTCAAGTTGTTTTGCAATGGTGTACCCGTCAACAATACTCTAAAATTGGCTCTAAGACGCATTAATTTTGCATACCGTTCACTCTGACTGTTTTTGAGCATGTGGCCCTCATCGTACACCACAACGTTGAACCCTTGCAGTCTCAAAAACTTCATATCGTCTTTGTGGCCCGTGGTCAAGTTGTACGTAGTGACCATGATATCATAATCTGTTTCCAGCAAATCGTCTCTAAGATCGGCTCTTTCCAGTTGTGACCCATAGTATGGAACAACTTTCAAAATAGGGCAAAACTTTTTGAATTCACGGAGCCAGTTTTCGAGCGTCGACGATGGTACAACCACCAAATGCGGACCTTCATCAACGCCAATCTCCTTCAAATGTGCAAAAAACGAAATGATTTGGCAGGTTTTACCGAGTCCCATCTCGTCGGCCAAAATACACAGCAAGTTGTGCTGATATAAGAGATTAAGCCAATTGATGCCCACCTGTTGATATGGTTTCAATTCAAGTTCTGGTGCCAAATATTTAGGCTTTGCGGTGAAATAGGTGCCTTTTTTCACAACCAAGGCGTCATCATCCACTTGAACCTGTGTCATTTCCAACTCTCCAGCCTCGCCAGTAACTTCCACACCCCACTTTGAAATTTCGCTCGCAATCCGCTTACCATATGCAGAACATTGTTGCACCAACAGCTCCACAGCATCGTAACCTTTCAAGTTTGTCACAACTTTTTCAACAATTTTTTGACCAGTGGATTTCTTCAATGCACGACGACCCACACGTTCCACAGATTCGCCAAAATCGAGGTTCTCTATTTCGAAAAGCGTCTGGAACGGTCTTTTCGAGATAACTATCTCAGCCTGCTGTGGCTGGCACTGGCCAATATCACAAATATCGTGCACACTGCTGCTATTCAAGAAGGCAAGAACTTTGAAAGCATACTCGTAGCTACCGTGAATTCCATTATTACTTGTGTCACGTGAGTCGAGCTTCATGTTGTCATCATCGTCATCGTCATCATCAAGATCGCTGTCCAGTAACTCGTCGTCATCGCTCAAATTTGCCTTGGATTTGGCCTTACGAGGCTTGTCGTTGGCTTTCTTACTCTTTGCTGCATCAGCACTGGTGGTAGCGGTTTCGCCGTCACTTATGTCACCCATCTCTTCGCTATAATCAGGGCGTGGATTCCGTGAGCCTCTTACCAAGCGTCTTTTCTTGACGCTAGGTTCCAGTTTGTCTATACCAAATTTCTGCTGAATAGAAAGCTTTTTTCTCAACGGATTTAAATTCAATGTCTGATTTGTTGACTGGGGTGCTGAGCGCAGTACCACATTTGGTGCATTGAACTGTGGGAACTTCAGCAATCGTGACTCAGCGGCTGGTGTCGTAGACTTCAAAATCAGGTTGGTTTGTACTAAGCTAGGCTTTTCTTGGAAAAACTGTGGATGTGTAGTTTGCAACACGTTCAAAAATTCAATAACCTGTCTCAAATTGCCCTTTTTGCGCTTCCACGTTTGCACCATTACCTGCTCCTTTAACGTTGGGTACTTCTTCTTTAACATCACCAAGTCAGTCGTCAATCTCATCGAAATGTTCGACAGACTTGCCGGCTGCGCAGGATTTGGCTGCGAGCGGAAAATCGGGATGTTGTTGAATCTTGATGGAGGCAAACTCTTGTTTGGTGATGCTTCGGCTGAACTATCTGCCAATGGCGATGAGTTTGGCACCTGCACAAACGGTTTCCTTTCAGGGGAAGAGTTATTGGACATGGCAAACAGTGTACTGATTCAATAACTTTTGTTTCAAGAGAATTGTCGTTTGGTGCTTGCAAATTGTAGCCAATGAGTGCTAAATGCTTTTTTTGAGATTTTATAATATTTTGTCACCTTTTGGTCTTAGGTTCGAACTCTTGATCTGAAATATATTTTGGCACACTACGAGAAAATAAAAATTTGAGTGAAATTTCGCGTTTTACTAAAAGAAAAAAAAATAAAAAAAAAAAAAAAAAGTAAAATGCAAAAAAGTAAAGTGAAATGCTTTGATCGTATAGAATAGAACTATATGAAAGGAACAAGAACGTAACTAGAATTGGTGATCCCCAATAGTGAGCGCCCTCAAAAACTCTCAGAAGACACTGCCATTGACTAGTCTTTCTCGTGCTGCATCTAGGAGCAGCTCGTGCTTTTGGAGTTTTCATTCTGATTTCGAATTAGATATGGGCGTCCATACTAGAAACTTTCATTTGGTATTGTAATGTAAACTGACTGCTGAAACAAGCCCTGTGTAAGACGGAATCATAAAAGGGTTGTAAGAGAACAGCAGTTTCTGAGCAGCAGTGGTCCAAAAGCCAAACACTTGCCGGCAAGTAAGCTAAGAAACATCAATAGATTTTCTGGGATAGACTACATGTTGTTAATCATAAATCAAGTTATCAGCTTCCAGCGCTGAATCAGTAAATTGAAGTAAATACTTATAAAATTACCAGAGAAACCTTACATTTGGGACCAGAATTGAGACAAGTCACCACCAGCACCGTTGTAAGCAAAGACGTTTGGAGAGCCAGTGCCGAAGTCACCATCAAGTTTGGTACCGAAAGCAACAATAGCCTTTTTCATTTGGGCTGGTGTGATTTCGGCCTTGGAGGTGAATGTGGAGTTGGAGCTTGGTGCCAAGGACAAGAAGTATGTCAACAAACCAGTGATGTGTGGAGTGGCCATGGAGGTACCGGAAATGGTGTTTGTTTTGTCAGTTCCACCAATCCAGGTCGACAAAATGTCAACACCTGGTCCAAAAATGTCCACACACTTACCAAAGTTGGAGAACGAAGCCATTTTGTCGGAGTTGTCGGTGGCACCAACGGTGATGACATTCTCGGCAGAGGCTGGAGAGGTGTTACAAGCGTCTTGGGACTCGTTACCGGCAGCTACGGCAAAGTGGACACCGGCAGCAACTGCGGCGTCGGCAGCACTGTTGATAGCATCGGATTTACCACCACCCAATGACATGTTGGCCGTAGATCCTTTGTATCCTGACTTACCAGCGTTCTTCTTGTGCTCAGCAGCAACATAGTTGATACCTTTGATAACGTCACTGTTGGTACCAGATCCGTCATTGCCCAAAACCTTAACGGCAACCAAGTTGGCCTTCTTGGCCACACCGTAGGTCTTAGAACCAATGGTACCTGCACAGTGGGTACCGTGACCAACACCGTCAGAGTCACCATCGGTTGGGAAAGTTTTGCCCCACTTGGCTCTTCCTTCGAAGTCCTTGTGTTCGGTGTTAATACCCGTGTCGACAATGTAAGCGGTGACACCTTCACCACCTTCAGAGTCGTAGAGGTACTTTCCTGTTGTGGCGCCGTTCAAAGACTCTTTGGTACTGATTCTGGCAATACCCCATGGAGCGTCTTCTTGTGTAGTGGCCTCAAAGGTGTGTACTTTGGCGTCCTGCTCAACGAGCAAAACACTGTCTTCGGCAGCCAACTTGTCCAAGTCGTCATCGTGGATCTCGGCAGCGAAACCCTTGAAACCGTCGAAGTCAAAGTCGAAATCGGAGTTGAACTCAGCATTGACGTTCTTTTGGGCTTTGGCAAATTTCAGCTTAACGCTAGAAATGTGGGCGTCCTCTTTTAAGACCACAATGTACTTGTTTGGAATACCGTTGGCACCGGCCTTGACGATCTTTGATCTGAAGTCGCGTGTAGCCAAGGAGGCAGCAGCAGCAGCAGAAGCCTGGTTAGACTCAACGCTTGGAATGACCAACCCGTTGGCAACGGAGGCGACGGCCACAGAAAGGAGAATTGATTGAGCAAATTGCATAGTGAAAAAAGTAAGTGAATTTAGTTAAAGAATTGAAGTGAAAATTGATTAATGCAGAATTGCAGAAATGAAGAATTGAAAGTTGCAGAAGTGTTTGGTTGTGTGTGTGTGTGTATGTGCTTTATTCAGCACCAGTGCAGCTATTTATACAGCACTTGCCAGTGTCCAGTGCGTCTTGGCCATTTGAGGTCTCAAGAATGCTCAGCGGCTCTAGTGAAATTGGCAAACATTGCAAATAGGGTCTCACAGCGGCTACAATGGATAAATTCCCATCTACGCTGTAATTGTGCAGTTTAATTTTAGTAGCATCCATTGTTGGGCCACTCACACACTGTGGGATCCTTTGCGCGGGATACAATATACTTTTTGAGGCTACATTCCGGGACCTGCACCCTCGCTCACAGTATACGCCGTTGCAAGTGTCCGATTTGGAGCTTTTTGTCCCACTGGTGCAACTCAGTGCGAAAAGGAGCATTTCGAATAGCCGCTAAGCCCCACAGGGTCCACAGTGTCTGCAAAGTTCAAGTACCCAGCCACCACCAGCCGTTTGCCCAGGCCAGTGTGGGCCATGGCCCAAGGAGCCGGCAGAAAGTGGTGTGGAAAAAAAAGATGTGCTTGAACATTTTCCCCTATTAGCGATGAAAAGTTGAGTCTAGCGACGCGGCTAAAAAAACAAAAAAAAATAAAAAACAAAAAAAACGACTTTTTACGTTCTCGGACCCTCAGATCAGACAACCACCAGATAAGAACCGCGATACACAATACGTCAGAACAAAATTCTAAGGCAATTGCAAAACTTGGCAAATTGACTTTTCTGAAACAGCGCGGCGCAATAACGCTTTTTATCTTGTCAGATGACACCAGAGCACCCGGCGATGTTCAGCCTATTTGCGCTCGGGTCAAATGGCAGTGGCCAGCTAGGAGTTGGTGACAACGACGACAGGGATAGTGTCACAAAGGTCGTGGGGTTTCCGGACAAGGAGATCAAAAAGATCGCGGGCGGCGGCAACCACACGTTGGTTTTGTGCACGGACGGCACGGTTTACCAGAGTGGCAGCAGCAGCAGCAACGACCACTGCACATTCACTTCGGTCCCGGGCCGCTGGCACGACGTCGCGTGCGGCTGGGAGTACAGCGTGTTGTGCACCGAGACACTGGTATATAGTATGGGAAAGGCGCCCCAGGGAGGCTTGGGGTTGGGGCCGCTGGTGAAAGAGACGGCAGAGTTGCGTTTGGTGGCCGAGTTTGAGTCGCAGGGCGACCGCGTGGACTACGTGCAGTCGTCCGTGGACCATGTGGTGGTCCGGCTTGTGAGTGGCGATTTCTACGGCTGGGGACGCAACAAACACGCCCAGTTGGCCGAGACCAAAGAGAAGTTTTTGTGGACGCCGCAGAAGATTGCGTCGCGGGCAGACAGCAGCAGGACTGCGCTCGGGCGCGAGTTCACGGTTTGGCTCCTGTCGGCAGGAGAGATCGCGGTGATGGGCAAGTTGACGAATTTGCACAAGGACCCGGACTTCGAGCCGTTTGTGTCCCAGAGACAGCCTAATGTGGCCGATATTGACACCATGTGGTCATCGGTGCACGTGAGGCTCAGCAACGGCCAAGTTTTGTCGTTTGGCAACAACTCACACGGACAGAAGCTCAACAGGAGCCAAAGCGAGAAACTCGTTGCACAGCAGTTTGTGGCCGGCAGCGAGCATGGGGTGGTGCTCAACGTGAAAGACGGCAACGTCTACAGCTGGGGCTGGGGCGAGCACGGTAATTGTGGCGCGAAAAGCGATTCAGTGGTGTACAACTTGAATAGGATCTTTGCGCCACGTGCTGGCGAGCGCGTGTACCTTGTGGCCGCCGGCTGCGCCACAACGTTTGTGGCCACGGTGCGCACGCAGCCGAAGGTGCCCGCCGATTGAATGTACACATTGCGTACTGTGCGGTGCCAAGGGGCCAGAGAAAGTGTCCACTGACGCAGAGGAAGCAAAATTTGGGGGAAAAGTAAAAGCAAGAACCAGAAAAAACGGCCAACTCACAGAATCTGCTCGGCGCTCTGCATCGGCGTGCTGCTCTTGGACAGTAGTATAACCACGACGCTACGGGACTCAGCGTTGCAGTTTCTTGGTGCCCTTAGTGAGCGCGAAAGCACCCGTTAGAAAAAAAAAAAATTCTAGAAAAAAGTAGAAAAACCTTTTTTCTTTGTCATCGCTTACGTAATGGGATTTGAAGAAGAAAAAAAAAAAGCTGGGGACTGGGCCCGGTTCCAGCAGATGAGCTTGAAATAGTCATGTTTGGATTGGTGTGCTCAGGAAGGCCAGGTAAGTAAAGCGAATAAAGCGAATAAAGTGGTCCGCGTTGCTGTGGAGTGCGCCAGCGAGTCAGCTCTAACAACAGTTATTATTGCACAGCAGGTGGAGCCCATGAAGTTCATCTTCACGGTTCCCAACGGCGCAAACATCTCGTACGCGACAGTGTTCATACTCCCAGACACGCCGTTTGATGTCAACTACTCTGCGCTAGTGTACTTCCAGTTGCCCAACACGACGGATTTTCAGCTTTTTGGCAAAATCAACGCAGAGAAGCCACTGGCCATTTTCAAGATCAAACTGTCGCCAAGTTTAGGCACACAGCAACAGGACGACGACATGATGGTGGACGACGACAACGACGGGGTGACCGAATTGGGCGCAGATTTGATCATCGGCGTGAGCATCGAGTTGAACGCACAGGCCGATTTGTTGCTCGCGGAAGCCAAGGCCGCCAGAGAAACGCAGCTTGTGGTGGGCAAGAACCGAGAAACGAAAAACAACGTGGACGAAAAGTTCCAGTTGGCCAACAAGATTGTGACAAACGCGTACAATTACATTGGTGGGTTCGCGGACAACGACAATAAGGTTTCGGTAAAGGTTTTGGACGGGTGGTGGAACAACTTTAAACTGAAGTTGCAGAACGACCCCAATTTTTTGAAGTAGTGGTGAGACTTAGTGGGCGTTGAAATCTTGGTTTTGGCTCAAAACACAGTTTTTCGAGCTGTGCATAATTGAATTCGACACCTTTTGTATGTGTACTTTTCTTATCTAATTTGTTTAGTAAAGTAGTGCCGTAGGCAAGTGTAATCCCGCGATATTAGCCGGTTCCGCTCAACAAAAAAATCATTCGACAATTTTTGTTTCGCCCTTTCTAACTCACAATGAACCTAGGACACAAAATGGGTTACACCATCAAGCAGAAAATTGACATTTGCTTGATGGCGGAACAAAACCCGGAGATGACCCAAGCCGATTTGGCCAAGTGGGCGAAGGCTAAGTATCACACTGTGAAACCGCCTTCGCAAACCACTATATCACGTATTTTGTCAAAGAAAAATGAGCTTATTGCACTAAAGGAAAACGAGTTCAAGTTAATTAGACGCAGAAAGCCGTCCAATATGTTTTTGCGAGAGATTTTGAACGAATGGATCTGTCAGACAATATGGAAAGATGCTTCGGTATTGACCGTCGACTACATTTGCACATTTGCTAACAAATTTTGGAACTTAATACCGGACAACTTGAGAGACGGAAATGGTACCTTTACCCACAAGTGGTGCACACACTTTTTGAGCAAGCTGGACATCAATTTGAAGAAAGACTACTCGAGGCGCGTTTACCAATTGCCACTGGACTTACCGCTTGTTAAAAATTTGTTGGCCACGTACAGCCCGAAGGACGTGTTCACACTAGACGAGTTTTCGTTGCAGTACCAGCTACCGTTGGACCGCGCGTTGTTCCTGATGCTGCCAATGGACAAGAACGTTACTATTTTATTGTCCACAAACGCCGATGGGAGCGAGAAACTCGAGCCGCTTGTTGTGGGCCAATATGAGGCCATAAAAGGGCCTCAAATTAAGTACGTCAGCAAAATGGCGTCTAAGAACGACTTGTCGTATAAGAGCAACAAAATAGCGCAGCTAACGACGATTCAATTTACCGACTGGCTCTCGTCCTTGGACAAGAGATTATCCTTAAGCAATCGAAAGATCGTTTTGATTTTGGACAATTGTGCAAGCCACAGAGTGGTTAACATAAAGTTGGAGTACATCGAGCTATTATTTGTTGAAAGTGGTGTTAATGAATTTTCTATGAGCAATCTTGGGGACAGTTTACGATCTGTGAGGAGCCAGTCGTTGCCGATCGGGCTTGGGATTTTGCAGGAGTTCAAGACCTTGTATAGACTACAGCAGTATATGCATTGCGACAATCTCAAAAAAGCCAAGAGCTCAGACAGCTTTTTCTCTCTTGAAGAGTACAAAATACCACTTGAGAATGTGTTTGCGATGATCAAAAACGCTTGGAACAATGTGAGTGTTGAAGTGTGCAAGACCGCATGGACGAATGCTGACTTAATTGTTACCAACCCCATTCTTCAGAGAGTTGGCGCTGAGCAACTTGGTGGCAACCATTCGATCTGGGGAGAGTCTGACGCCACTAAACAAACAACGTCTGTGACTGTGAACACGACCTTTCAGTTTAAAAATTCTAAAAGTGGTTTGCAAGAGATGATATTGCAGTTTCCAGTGTCCGAAAGATGGGATATTGATGTATTGTTGAACTTGGTAGCAGAGGAGAAAGTGACGGAGTACGAAGATTTGCAGCACATTGTGAACAGTTGTGTTGTTAAAGAGTTTGGTGAAGAGGTTGACATCGTGCCGGAATCACAGAATAAGGCACCTTCAATAACGTTGAACACAATGAACACAACCGACACAGCGAGTGTGCCATTAGATTCGATAAAGCAGGAAGATGTCGCAGATATGCTAGGCTCACAAGTCGATTCCAGAACCAGCAACACGGGATCTGGCGTGACGAATAATGACAGTAGCAACAACAACAGCAACACTAATAATATGTTGTTTGATGATAACATGATTCTTGACGACAAGTACATTGAGGATTTCATAAATGGGCAGGATATGGGGCTTGACAACTTGGTGCCATTTGATCCTTCATTTTTGAATGACTTGGAATCCAATTTCTCCCCAGCATTCACAGAGTACCCAGCAAACTCTCTTTTTGCGCCTCCAGAGAAAAAGGCAAACTTGTCCTCAGTGATTACAATTCCAGACAACTCACAATCGTTCGAGGCCATGTACAGCAAAAAGAGAAAAGTTTCTAGTCTTGACGAAGACACACAACCGCACCTGCAGTACAACTCAACATACACTTCACCTTTAAATCACAACGATTCTATGCAATCAAAAGGCAGCTCTTTGAGTGAGCCACGACTTACAAAACAAGAAAGGATCAAACATTTGACAGCCATAGTGAACGCAGCAAATAACAAAGAGTTTGCGTTCTCTGAACAGTGCTTGAATGAATTGAAAGACACGCTTTATCTGGAGCTCTCAGCTGACAATCAATTAAATGACTTGGCTGAATACTTAGATACAGTTGGGTTGGGTTGAAGGAATACGGAATGTAAATATAAGTATATCCATCTTGGATCGCGTATCACCATGTAAGAACAGCGATGCCTCGCTAATATATGGGCGGCAGTATTCCAGAAATTACTCTCACATCCAATGTTCCTAGTTAGTCAGAACAAACTTATTTCCACACATGGAATACTACATTCCAAGCCTACACAAAAACTGAATCAATTTCATTCAATCTTGTACATTCAATCCTCATCGTCCTCTTCGTCCTCATCGTCCTCCTTTTCGCCAAGAACGTCCCACTGACCGCTGATGTCCCATCTGCTGCCTTCTGCACAGAAACTCACATACTTCACAAACTTCAAAATGCTCTCGTCCCGCAAAATCAAACTCAACTGGTTCCACTTGGCCGGCAAGTTCATCAACACAGAGTTGTCAGCCTCTTTTCTGTAAATGGCTGGATCGTCGTTCTCGTCCATAGCCATGCAAAGCTCGTATCCACCATTTTCACCAGATTCCCAACCCTTTGACGGGGTCAAACAGAGCGTTGCTTCAAGCAATGCGTCCACCTTTTCTAAATTGTCTCCACAAAGATCCAAAAACAATTTATCCTCCAGAGTGACATCCTGGTTTGTTGCCAAAGTGAAATCCAGGCCCTGCCTGAATCTGCGAATTAATATTTGCTCAGAAACTGGGAATAGTGTGGAAAGCTTATGGAGAAACTTCTTGAACACAATGCTTTGGAAAAAGTCCGCAATCTCACATAATTTCGCCTCAGTTTCATTTCTTGTGGATATAGCTTTGAAGTCTGGACTCTCTGGTCCGCTACTGACGTCCGGCTCTTCTGTCACTGTTTCGTTTCTCTTCTCGTATTCCAACAGACGCAAATCCTCGTCAAGTTTTTTGCCATCTATGTACAAAAACCGTCTCTTGACACATGGCATAGCGACCTTCCAAGGCATCTGAACATCTTTGCTCATCTGTGGCACCTGAGTCAGCAATTCTGTGTGTTTGATCAACTTTTTCAAGTCAGCAGCTAGACTTGGCTCCAAGAACTCATCAATCGTTATGAGCGACTCTTCCAAAAACTGCTCCTGCATTTTTTGCAAATTCTCTTTGTCGAGCACCTTTTTATTGACAAATTTTGACAAGTACTCAATATCCTCATCCGTGAAATCTTTCAATAAGCCAAAATCGTCTTTTGCAATCTTGTCTCTTACAAGTTTAGGATAGTCAAACTGCTGAACTTCCTTGGACTCCAACAGTTGCAACGAGCTTTGCTGCTCATACTTCTCAAGTTCCCCGGGAATGTACCCTTCTTCGCCCTCCTGTGGAATATGGAACCATCCTTGAATGGAGATTCTCTGTCTGTCGACTTTCACTTCTTCCACGTCGTGGAAACTATGTCCAGGCACAACCTCAAAGAAAGCGTAGTCATTGAATTGCGGCACAAACTTGCATTTGTACTCATTTTTTGGCACGTTGGCAAAGTGGGTGTCAAAAAGCCTTAAGGCTCCACCATAATGAGGCTTCCACTTCTTGTCTGGGTCCGGCAAATACATTATGAATGAAACTCTTCTGGAGCCAATGACGTCGTCGTGCGTGAGCAAATGGCAGGACTTGTGGTAAATGTTTAACGACATATCGTATTTTTTAGAGCTAATTTTGCCGGCTTGTGTGACCTCGCTGATAAATTGTCTGAACTTTGGACAGTAGAGAGCGTCTCTGAGCTTGAGCAAGTTTGGAAGCTCCGAGAGCTCTTTTGAATCAAGCCCGTTTAAGTTGTTCAAGTCACCCAGTTGGTGCACTTTGTAAATATCGGTTTCTTTCTTTGTGAAATGGATTTTCTGTAAGATCTCGTTTCTGACCAGTCTCAAAAGGTCATCATCGACCAACTGGCTGATGGAGCCCCATTTGTATGGCTCCGCAGTTGAAATCGAGTTTCGCAAACTCTCTTTGAAATCCAGGTCGAAGAGTTTGGGGTTGAGGTACTTTGAAGCCTCATTGAGTCTCTTGGACTCCTGCTCCAGGTTCTGTGGCTGAGCTCTTTTCATTGAGATCCAAAATGAAAAACTTTGAAAAATTACAAAATTGAAAAGTGAACTGAAGTCAAAAAAAAAAAAAAAAAAAAAAAAAAAAAAAAAAAAAAAAAATTGGAAAAAAATATGCGCATCCGATGACTTTGAAATTTCTGTTTATACTATATACGATTACAAAACTGCCGCGATGAAGAATAATATAGCAAAACTAAATGAGACCGAGCTCAAAAACAATGTTCCGTTTTCAGCGTCGTGGCACCAGGAGTATCTGGATACCCCTTGGGTTTTCATAGGGAACTTGGCCAAAGAGTTGGAAGAGGAGGATGTAGCTACCATTTTCTCACAGTTTGGAAACCCAGTTGACGTGAAGATCATAAAGGACAAGGAGACGGGCAAAAGCCGCGGGTTTGGCTTTTTGCGGTATGAGGATCAGAGGTCCTGTGTGTTGGCCGTGGACAACTTTAATGGTGCGAAAGTGCTTGACAGGTACTTGAAAGTCGACCACGCGTACTTCAATGAGGCAAAACCGAGCAAGGAAGCCCACACGTGAGAGAACAGTTCTGGCTTGGTGGGGAACAGTTTTTTGTTTAGCGAGAGCTGCTGCTGCTGCTGCTGCTGCTGCTGCTGCCAAATTTGGTGTGGGCTTTGTTGGGGCAATCTGCCCTGAACGAAGTCTCGAGAAGCTGGCATTAATCAGCAGGAGGAAGACGCAGAAAGACTCCAATCGCCCGAGCCAACAAATACTGGGGCCTGATTCTTGTTACACAATAGTGGCACCAAGGGTCCTGGGTGTGCAGCTTTGTCCGAGCTGCTGCTGCGTGCAGGAATTTGCAATACGAGTGTGTTTGGCCCGAGAAGCACTCCACGTGCGCGGACTGTGCCAGCCTTGCGAGGTACCGTGACATTTTTAGCACTTGGGCCCCAAGTCAGACTAAGGTCGGGGTAAGTGCAAAGGTTCCAGTGCTGAAACAAGTGCGGAATTACAGGGGACCAGGAAAAATTACACAAAGAAATGGCCACAGAAATTGTAGAGAACTGCAAACAGCTCTGGGGCCAGAAGCCACGGCCACAGGCCACGGCCAGAAGCCACGGCCGAACATGGCAGTGTAGTCTGCGCCCGGTTTTGCATCATTCCCACGCCAAACTTTAAAAAGTGCTAAATATATCCACGTAACGGATCACTCTTTTCGACTACGCCTCACCAGGGCTCGTACGCAGCTCCGTAACTCTGTTACATATTTTAGCACCAAGTTGTCCATTTTTTTTGGAAACCCAAAAAAAAAAACAAAAAACACCTACACAACAAAGTTCAAACAACCACCACGGGACAAGGAATCCAAAAGCACAAACAGGCTAATTTTAATTGCGCGCATTGCCATGAGTCACAACAGAAACAACGACTCCGAGGAGCAGTACGAGCACATTGAGCTTCCCCAGCTTCCCCAGCTTCCAGTGCAAGCACACAATCCGTCACTGCTTTCACAAGCACACGCACTGCAGCAAAACGTTGGACAAGGCCTTCCTGAGTTGCCCCAGCACCAGACGGCGGGATCGCAGTACAACCAGCAGGAGTTTTTCACTCTGGAGAACTACGGCAGACCTTTACCCACTGAGCCTCTGACACACGCGAGTTACGTGCAGCCCCACGTCACTGGAAACGTGTCGGGGCACGTTACAGGCCACACTACAGGCCACACGACCGGCGGGTACGACCTGGGCTACAATCTGGGGTACAACACTGCACAGAACACGGGGTACCACTCGGGCTACAACACGGGTCACAACACGGGCCACAACTCGGGTTACAACTCTGAACTGACCTCCGCGTACGTTTCAAACCAGCCAACGGGCCATAACACCGCGTACACGGGACACGAGCCTAGCCAAAACGAGCTCTTTGTGCACGAGAACCCGTTTGGAGACTCTCAGATGAATGCGAGCTCCACAAGTTTTGATCCGCTTAGTGCAGAGAGAACCGACTACTCTTCGTACCAGGGAGCCAACAATCCGTTTAACGAGGATCCTTTTGACGAGAGCTTGAACCACGCCCTCAAAATGAACAGTTCCCTGAACAACTTGGACAGATTGAATCAATTGCCAACACACTATTCGGGCTACCAAAACATGCCACTGCACACTGGAATGTCCATGCAAGACCCAGGCGTTGCTGGGATTTTTGACGAGCCGTTCGAGATCCTGGGTGATTCCTACCACACAAAACCAATTGACCCAAATATGGAATTATACGACAACAACATGAACAAGATCAACTTAGCCGCCCCACAAAGCATGGAGAACGTTGACGACTTTTTGGGCCAGGGTGTCTTTGTGTCTCAGAATGTGGGACAAGGTGTTAATCAGCAGGTCCAAATGCAAATCGAAGGTGTCTATGGCAATCCAGACGACCAAGCACAAGAAGCCCAAGGATTGTTGCAAGACGAAGACAACGAGGAATTGCGTTATGGTCCAAATTCCATCAACAAGGATGCGCTTTTCTTGAACAATTTGACTTTGGACTGTCCGATCCCCACGATTTTGGCCGATCGGTACAAAATCAAAGAGGAGCCTAGCAGACAGGCATTGGAGTTTGTGCGTATGAAGTACACAGCTGTGACCTCTCCACCAGAGCGGTTTTTGTATGATCGGTTTTCGCTTCGTCAACAGTTGTTCAAAGTTCCTCGTGTGAACTGTGAGTTGATGATTGTTGTTACAATGTACAACGAGGACGACGTTTTACTCGGAAGAACCTTGAAGGGTGTGTTCGATAACATTAAATACATTTGCCGGAAGGCCAACAAGGAAGTTTGGGGACCTGATGGGTGGAAGCGGATTGTGGTAGCAATTGTGAGTGATGGCCGTACTAAGATCAACCCAAGAGCAAGAGCGCTTTTGGCCAACTTGGGTGTTTATCAAGAAGGTTTTGCTCAAAGCAAGGTGTTGAACAAAGACGTTACATGTCATTTGTACGAGCACACCACTTTAGCCAATATTCAAAAAGTCACTGACAAGGTCTACTTGGAGTACGAGGACGTTGTCCCTGTTCAATTGATTTTTGCCCTTAAAGAGAAGAATCAAAAGAAGATCAACTCTCATCGTTGGTGTTTCCAGGCTTTGGCACCTGCATTGAACCCAAATGTGATTGTTTTGTTTGATGCCGGTACTGAGCCTACCAAAAAATCGATCTACAACCTTTGGAGAGAATTCCATTTGCACCCTAACGTTGGTGGTGCTTGTGGTGAGATTAAGGCGATGTTGGGACCAAAATTGCGCTTCTTGTGGAACGGTCTATTCCTGGGAGCGCTAGTTGCTGCCCAAAACTTTGAATACAAAATGTCGAACATTTTGGACAAGCCAACTGAGTCTGCATTTGGGTTTATATCTGTGCTTCCAGGTGCGTTTCTGGCATATCGTTACGAGGCTCTAAAAAACGACCCTGTGAGAGGAAGTGGTCCCTTGCAGGCTTACTTCAAAGGTGAAACGCTTCACCAATCCACTGAAAAACACGACCTTTTCGCCAACAATATGTATTTGGCTGAAGATCGTATTTTGTGTTTTGAGATTGTTACCAAGAAAGACAGTCATTGGGTGTTGCGGTACGTGAACACAGCAGCTGCGGCTACTGATGTTCCTGACACTTTGGCAGAGTTTATTTCACAAAGAAGACGTTGGCTTAACGGGTCATTTTTTGCTGCAGTTTACTCGATCGTGAATTTTGGCAAAATTTTCCGCAGTGACCACAATATTTTCCGCAAGCTTTTGTTATTTGTGCAGTTCATCTACAATGTGATTAACATTATTGTGTCTTGGTTCTCTATTGGTTCTTTCTTCCTTGTGTTTCGGATCCTTACTTTGTCGTTGAGTGCCAAGACTGATGACATGTATTTTGCACCTGGAAAGGTGTTTGCCGTTGTGTTTCTATGGATATACATCGCAACAACGATGTGTGTGTTTGTTTTTGCCTTTGGTAACAAACCAAAAGGTGCCCAAAAGGCGTACTGGCTTATAACGATAATTTATGCATTGATCATGGTATACATGATATTTTGCGCGGTATGGCTTGCCGTAAAAAGTGTGAGAGCAGTTCTCAAAGACAATAATGGACATCCGACGTTTGTGGAGTTGGCTAAGAACAGCAGTTTCAGAGATTTGGTGGTTTCATTGGGTTCCACGTACGCCCTTTACTTCATCCTGTCGTTCATGTACTTCCAGCCATGGCACATGTTCACGTCGTTTCTCCAGTATATGTTGCTCTCGCCTATGTACACGAACGTGTTGAACATTTACGCGTTCTGTAACATTCATGATGTTTCCTGGGGTACAAAGGGTGAGGACGGATCTGGGGATAAAGCTAGTGTTGTGAAGAAAGCAGAGGGTAAAAACGGGTTTGTTTTGAATATTCCAACGACTGCCGAAGAGGTCAATGAGTTGTTTACCAAAGAAATGAAGGTCATTGATGTTCCATTGAGTGATGAGGACTCAGAAGGCTCGAAAACCACCAAGGGCGACTACTACCAGTTGGTGAGATCCATAATTGTGGTTGTTTGGTGTTTGTCCAACGGATGTATTATTGCACTTGTTTTAGCGGTGGGCGGAACTCCACACAGCAAGGAAGTCACTGATGCCGACCCAACAGAGGGAACTAACGGTAAGGTGTTTTTGACCGTCATTTTGTGGTTAGTTGCCGGGTTGGCGGCTTTTAGATTCCTTGGCAGCACATACTATTTGTTGACCCGTATCTTTGGCTTCCGCAGACAAAAAGACTAGGAAGCTCAGCATCCACAAAGACGGCACAGTTGCTGCTCTAAGCAGTAAAATAAAAAAGACTAGAAAAATTTGAAAGGGTTTATAAGCGTACTGTTTGTAGCAGACTCAATTTCCGCGTAACTTCTCCATACTCGACTATTTCTTAGCTAGCTTTCGCTATCCTAATTTTTTGTACCAGCGCGGTGGGTCCATGGGTGCCAAGGTTGTTAAGAAAAATTCGGGCAATATTTTGATTTTAACTCATTTGTTATCTCTGTGGCACAACACGAAAATAAAGCGAGCAACGCAGGCATCATAGCACTGGCAAATAGGTTAAAGAAAGTTTGCAAATTGAAGCAGTTTGAAAGCAGCAGACAAGAGACAGGAACTAAAAACGTATAACACCTAGCAAAATGGCTACCAGAAACAGTGTCAAGGAAGCTGAGAAACCACACAACAGATCGCTGAACAAGTCAAAACAGACAACGAAGCAGGCGCAGGAAAAGTACTTGGCGAAACACATTAACTCCAATGGACCGCAAGACCAGGAGCCAGTTGATCCCATGGATTTCGAGTCGTTGCCCGTGGAGGTCCTCAACAGATACAAGAGAAAGTTCAATTTAGACTGCCCTGAAGCCATGACAGACTACGGCGAAATGGCAAACTCAGACGTGGGCAGTAAGACGTATCTGTTACGCAACCAGCAGAGAATCACGAAGAAGCAGTTGGCAGAGATTGTGAAGAGACACTTCTTGAACCAGACGTGCAAGGAGAGCGACGTAATTGCAAACTTCATATATACGGTGAACAACGAGGACAAGGCGTTTAAGCTCACTTTCTGAGCGGCCGGTCCCCCTACAGCACCAGGAGAACTTCTATATACTGTATTTTTAATCTATGTGTGGCAAACACTCGTAGCCCAACACTGTTCGCGAACAATGGGGGAAGGCAGGCAAAAAGTGCGCTTAGCAATTATCGGCTTTTTCACGTGGCTAAAATTTTTCATCCTTCAGATCCTACCAATGAACCATGACGCAGAGCAGTCTAGAACTGGTGATAACGTTCCCCATATTCTTTGGGACTACTGAGGAACTGTTCCTTTTGAACCGCGCCAAGACAAGGCAGTGGCGCGACCAGAAAAAGCAGCAGCAAACTGCGGCGTTTAGTACGGAGAATGGCTCGACAAAAACTGCCCAAGCGACACAGAAAACGGATTTGCCAAAACAAGAAAACGAGACGAGTGAGCACGAAAGTTCAGATTCAGGAAGCACGGTAGCAGCGGCAGCGTTATCGGCGTCGGCGGCGTCTCTGGCGCCAAAGGCGTGGTCTGCGGTGCTATCTAAGGCAATACCCGGGCCTGTTTCGAAAAAGGAAGAGCATTTGGTGAATGGCGAGAGCGAAGAAGCCTCATTTAACACAAACACTACAACACAGAACAAGCTTTTACCGGTGATAAAGTCGGGGGCGATCGAATCTATGCCCGTGGTTTTGATTCGGATTATGTTCCAGCCAAATTACGTAATTGCCACGGCGCCAGTGATCCAGCCCAGGGGACTTGTGAACACCGGAAACATATGTTTCATGTCCCTGATTTTGCAGCTACTCTTGTACTGCACCCCGTTCCACAATACAATAAAGACCATAGAGAAGAATACGCGGGCCAGCATGGAGCTAGAAAAACTGCAAACGCCACTTTTGGACGCCACATTGTCGTTTTTCGACGAGTTCAAAACTCACGACAAGAGCGGCAAGTTTGGCAGTCCGTTGAATTCGGAAAAATTTTTCCAGGCCATTAGCAAACACCAGCGGTTTAGCCATTTGAGATGGGGCCAGCAGGAGGATGCCGAAGAGTTTCTTGGGTACTATTTAGATGGGCTCCACGAAGAGTTCAGTGCCGTTTTGGCCAACTTTGACGCCTTGGAGAAGTCAATGTTCTTGGAAAGCATAAAGAACGAGCCAGTGAAGCAGAGGATCAAGGAGTGTCTTCGGGCTTTTGAAAACGGCAGCACGGGACACAGAACAGAAACAGCAACAGAAGATGCAACAAGTGGCGGCGGCGGCGGCGACGGCGACGATCAGTGGCAGGAAGTGACGACCAGTGGTCAAAAGAACCGTGTTGTTGCTAAGAGAATTGTGGAAATCAAGCAGACACCGATCACAAGACTCTTTGGGGGCCAGTTCCGGTCCGAATTGGAGATCAGCAAACCCAAATACAGCAAGTCCGTGACCTTGGATCCGTTCCAGCACGTGCAGTTGGACATCAGCGACAGCAGCGTCAACAGCTTGCAGAGCGCATTTGAGTTCCTTTCACAAAGCGAGTCGATTTCTTTTGACGAAGGCGCCCTCAAGCACGGCAAGAAACAGACATTCATAGACACGTTACCCAAGGTCTTGGTGATCCACTTGAAGCGGTTCTCGTACATGAGCGACAACGGGCTGATTGCCAAAATCAAAAAGTACATTGAGTACAAGCACGAGCTAGAGATCCCACAATCTTGCTTGCTGAAGGATTTGCAGCAAAGCGTCCAGGTTTCCAAAAAATACAAGCTCACGGGCGTTGTATACCACCATGGGCTCAACACGGATGTGGGGCATTACACAGTGGATGTTTTAAAGGCAGACAAAAACGTGTGGGTGAGGTTTGACGACACGCAGGTCTGGGAAGTGAGAAAAGAGGACGTGGTGAAGAATTCTGGCGAGGAGGCAAAGAGTGCGTACATTTTGTTGTACGAGAACGTGCATTAGAGACTGAAATAATACAAGTAACACTAGTAACCGTAGAGGAAGCCTTCCCTACCCCCATGCTCCGAGACGAGACATTTTCAAAGGCCCTTTTTTAAAGGTCCTTTTCAGGTCCATATCCGAGTGTGAATGTGGGTGCTTGCATTCGGCCGGGTAATGTGTTGCACCGCGCGGCAGTATGACTCTTCGGGGACCCACAATTTCACACACTGTCACACTACACTCAAAAGACTCAGAAAACATGGTCAACTTGTTCAAAGGACACCCGAGCGAGCGATTGCTTCCATCGCGGGAGGTTGCCAGTGCCGCGGCTCAGTTGCTCATTGACGGCGAGCACGCGCTGCTTTTCCACGACAACGAGAGCCGGCACCCGTTGCAATACGGGCCAGACTACGGGTCCCACTGGGCCAAGCAGCATGTCGCCAATATGTTAAACACGCACTACACGCCAGAGAAGCCAGTGACCCCTGAGCGGGTCAATTTGACCGGTGGGGCGTCATACGGGCTCCTTAATGTGTTATTGCAAACGACGTTGGCACACACGGGCTACACACGCCAGGCGTTTATTGCCACACCAACGTACTACTTGATCAACAGCTGTTTTGTGGATGCCGGGTTTCGCGGCAAGATAAGTGCCGTGAACGAGGACAAGGACGGCCAATTGGACTTGCAGTTTATTCAGAAAAAGCTCGAGGAGTTGGACAAGGTGCCGGACGAGTCGGACGTGCTGATGATCACCGATGACAGGGCCAAAAAACTTTACCGTTATGTGATCTGGTGTGTGCCAACGTTCGGCAACCCTTCTGGTCTGTGTATGACGTTAGAAACGCGGCTCGAGTTGCTCCGGCTCGCGCGCAAACACGACATGTTGATCATCTGCGACGACGTTTACGACTTTCTTGATTACAGAGACCCAGGTGCCCCAATATACCCATCTTTTGACATCTTGGACTTTGCCACACTACCTGCGGGCAACGCCTACGGCAACACCGTTTCGAACGGCACGTTTCTGAAGATAATTGCACCTGGAATCCGTGTGGGCTGGCAGGTCACGGCGAGTGAGAAGCTCATGTTGCAACTAGGCAGCGGCGGAGCCAATCTCTCTGGTGGGTCCCCATCACAGTTGAACGCAAACATTGTTGCGCAGCTCATCAGTACCGGCGAGTTGGCGAAGATCGTTGCAAATTTCAGAAAAGTGTACAAAGAGAGGGCCTTGGTGGTCATCGACGCCGTGGAAAAGTATTTGCCAAAGGGCACGACCTGTCGTGGCGGCGAGGGCGGCTACTTCTTGTGGGTTGATTTGCCTAAAGAGTACGACTGCCGTAGAATCTGCGATGCCTTGAAGCAGCAGGACGTCATATTGGCAAACGGTGACGGTTTTGAAGTCATTGACAACAACAGAAACTGGGGCGCCACCAGTGTGCGAATCTCGATCTCGTTGGAGGAGAGCGAGCAGCTCGTGGAGGCCATCAAGAAATGGGGTGAAGAGTGCAAAAACGCTTTGAAATGAACTCAAAAGAGAATTTTGGCTGCAAACCATTGTCAGCCCTTATAGACAGAAAAAACGCACATTTATAGTGATCGAGTATATGCATGGGTTTAAACCCTATCTCACTTTGTTATTGGTAGCAAGTTACGCCTCTTGGTCCATATCTTATTGTCATTAACTATTTAAAGTGAAACCATGTCTCAGGGCTTGTCGCCCAGAGCTTCCTGCTCGCTAAGCTGTAAACACACATCTGCACAAACGGCTACTCGGGCTTTGTTTTGCACCACAACGTCCCTGATTACGTCTGAACCCAAGTTTGGAAACATCCCGCTCAACTGTTCGCACAATTGGTTAACGTCCTCGTCAAACGCTTTTTGAGCAAGTGCCACAGCTTTTGACGGCTTAGGCACTTCTGTTTGCTGTGTCTGCTCAAGTTTCTGCTTGTTCCAGTTCATAATGGCGGGTGTCGTCAATATGTGCGAGTCCTGGTGGGGAGCAACCAAGGTTTGCTGCTTAATATTACCAGTGCCACTGGCAGGGCCAATGCCCAATCCTGACAGTGACTCTGTGGTCCCAGCGTTCCCAGGGCCGTCAAACATCCCGCCAAGTTTGAGTCCCAAACTGTTTTTTGAAGCCGGCTTCTCCTTGTCGTCCTCACCATTGAAAAACTGCGAAATAGACTGCAATGGCGAGAAAATATGGAACGAAGACGGAGACCCATTGGCTTCAGGAATTGGAAGCATTCTCTCTGGAGTCTTGTCACCCAGATTAGCGTTGCGTGACTGTTGCTTCTGTTCCATCCTTTCCTGGATTTGTCTTTCTAGCTCGAGATCGTGCAACTCGACTTCGCTGGTCTCTTCAAACGCCTTCATGTGTGAATCCCATTCCTCCTGTGATATTGTAAAACTGTCTTTGTTCAAATTCTCAATGAATCCAATGACTGCCCAAAAACTGCTCAAGTAGTAGCTCACTTCACCGGATAATCCGTCTTCGTTTCTGAATCTTTCAATGTAGCTGATGTTCGAGTTCAATCGCAAATCCTCGTTTGTCTTCAACACAATGAAAATGAGCGTGGGTATGAAATAATCTGCGTTTGTCTCCTTCAGCGAGTTCTTAAGCATGGCAAAAATGACTTTGCAGCAGTTTAGTATACATATGATTTTGTCTCTAGGAGACCGGTAGTTGTTGATTTTGATCAACTCGTTATTGGCCAACTCAATAAACGAGCTCCCATTTTCGATGAAATCCGAGTCTAAGTCCAAATGCACAGGTTTGACCCAAGTAAACCGCAAAATCTGGTTTTTCAAAAATTCGTCTTTCTTGATATCTTCTCTGTGGGACACATCCAATTTGTTTTCGTGGATCACAGGGGAGAAAACCTGGTCGTAAAGCCGGTTCATGATTAACTTCTCCATGCCTTCCTGGCAGTTTATGAACTCGGTCTGGTTCATCTTGTTAAAAGGTGCACAACTCGACATTTTGTCGTAGATAAAGTTTTTGAAGTCTGTGATGAGCTTGATCTGTTCCTCAACCGACCAGTTCTTCTTGCTGAAGGCAATGAGGAACGACTTGAGATATTTCACAATGGAATCAGCGCTTTTGCTCTTCAAGTACCCGAGAAACCGCTGGAAATCAAACGGGAGCCGGTTGGGGTCCTGTTTCTTGAGCCGCGACCTTACCTGGTCGTTTTTCATCTTGGTTTCCTGGAGCTTTTTCTCCTGTGCCTTAAGCTCCTGCTTTGATTTTGGCGCAACCTGCACACGATTGATAAGCCTGTCCTTGCTCTCTGTGGTGATCAAAGGCTTGCGCACTGGCGTCTCCGTTTCAGAAGACTCCACGACAATTTGTGGAACGTCCTGTGGTTTCTGGTCTGCCGGCAGCTGGGTCTGCTCTTTGGTCTCTGTTTTGGTCTCTGGACTGTCTTTTGTTTCCGATATGGTTTCAGTTGCTACAGTGTCTTTGGTCTCAGTCTCTTTTGCTGTTTGTGCCCCTGGGTGTGCGCTTTTTGAAGCCGCAGGTGCCGCCACTGTCGCCACAGTTGCCAGAGTTGCCACAGTAGCTGCTGCTGGGACTAAAGCCGGTGCTGCCGGGCGACCAGCCTCGTCCTCGTCGTCCTCGTCGCTGCTGCTCTCAAACAACTCGTCGTTGCCGTTTTCGTAGGTCACACCCGCCAACTTGGTAGGGACTTCGGACTGAATAATTCCTTGGACTATGGGCATAGTGACACCCGTTTGCAGAAACAGCGCCGGGCGATTCAGAAGCACCAACTGTGGTGTGCCGCCGTCCGTCGAGGACACCAGACTCTGGTTCTTGTTCTCGTTCGCCATTATCGTGCTACGATAACGTTGCACCAAAAATCCAAGACCCGCGCACGTACGATAACACCCGTGCACCACCTTACAAAATCAAGTCCATTCGGATTTTAGATCCTAAATAAAGTCCATTCGGGTTTAAGATCCTAAATAAATCAGCTTTGCTTTTAATTTGCTTTTTTCATCGCACTAATTGACTAATCAAAAAAAAAAATAAAAAAACATTATATATATAATCAATTGCTCAGGCATCAATTCAGGAATTGCGACAAATGGAAACTGACAGTGAAATTTACGTTTTCGGCGGCAGACTCTACAAGCTCCACCATGAGTCGAAGCTGACAAAGACAAAGATGAACATCAATGTGTACTTGCCAAAGCAGTATTTTGAGACCTCCGCAGCCAAAGTGCCAGTCTTGTACTACCTCAGTGGCTTGACGTGCACTCCCCAAAACTGTACCGAGAAGGGCGGATTCTACAGCTACGCAGACAAGCACGGCATTGCGGTTGTGTTGCCGGACACGTCGCCTAAGGGATTGGACATTGCTGGGATCCGCGACTCGTGGGACTTTGGTGAAAGCGCCTCATTTTACTTGAACAGCACCAAGGCCCCATTCAAGGAGAACTTCCAGATGTACGACTACATCACAAAGGAGATTGCCGAGGTGGTGGGAGCGCAGTTCAAAGGGCTCGATTTCGAAAACAAGTCGATTTTCGGACACTCGATGGGCGGCTTTGGCTCGTTGATGATCTTCCTCAAGCTGGGCGAGTTCAAGTCGGTTCTGTGCTTTGCGCCAATCAGCAACCCAACACAGTGCCCATGGGGCCAAAAGGCGTTCGGCGGGTACTTGGAGCTGGAGAAGGAGTGGGCGCTGTACGACCCAATTGAGTTGATCAAAAAGTACGATGGTCCACAGACCAAGATCTTGGTGCACCAGGGCACGGCCGACTCGTTTTACAAGCAAAAGCAATTGCAACCTGAGAGTTTAGAGGCAGCCAGTAAGGGCACAAAGTGCGACGTTGAGCTCCACTTGGTGGACGGGTTTGACCACTCGTACTTTTTCATTGCCAGCTTCATGGAGCAGCACTTTGCGCACCACGCCAAGTACCTCAAGTGAGGCCTAAGGGGCTGCTGTAGTACATGAATAAAATGCAGTCAACCTTCTCACCCTATTTGTAGACATTTGATCTCCGATAGTGCCACTACGGACGGCATGGTACAACCAAGTGTCATCTAATTTGATTATTTTATGTTCGTTATTTGCTGTGCCCGTTGCGTCCCCACGGCGTTCAGCTGTAGTGCCACGGCTTCAACGCAATGGGCATTTTGCGGCCGAGTGGAAGCAATTGCGCGACCTGCTCCGCGCTCATCTCGTCGATCTTCTCGAAATTGATGTTGTCGTTCTGCACGCCGAACTTGTACTTCAAGCTTCCCAAGCTTAGCACCAAGACCTGCAAGTCCGCCAAAATCAACTTGTTCCCGCTTTTCGTCAAGGCCTTGTCGTAGTATCCGCTGTTTGGTACGGCCTCCGCGAACTTCTTGCGAATATGGGCCAAAAACTGGGAGTCTATAGACTCTTCAACCGACACAAACTGGTTTTTTCTGTTTTTCTTCAACTTCAGCTTCAACTTGCCTCTGCGCGTGCTCTCGCTGACCAAAGACATTGCGTAGTTGAGCAAAGAAAGTGACTTGCCCACTCTGTCGTGCATAACGTACTCGTCAATAGAGAGGTACCTGCAAAGGTAGACCCTTATGTAAATGAGGCATATTCCAAGCACACGGCGACACTCGTTGAGTTTGTGCATACGTGGTCCGGGAGCTGCATCGTCTTCAGAGTCTGAGTCGTCGAATAGCGAGTCTAGCACGTGTGCGCTCGACAAAATCTTCATTCTTTTCTGTTTCGGTACAAACGAATCGAGAAACTGAATCAAGCCGAGGATCTCGCTGTGCACAAAAGCAGCTATCTTGATCAACAAACTGTAGTTGTTCTCCTTGTACACCTTGTTGTCCAAGTTCTCCAAGTTATAGCTGCCGATGTTGCCACCGTTTTTCAACAAGTTGGCAAACCGTTCGCCCCAGAAGTTGCGGATCACCACAACGAGCTGGAAATTCGCCTCCAAGTAGCTACTGACAAACGCCACAAATTCGTGCTTGGTCTCCAAGACATCCAGGCCAAAGTTGCAACTGCTTGTGTCCTTGGCCAACTGCGCAATGATCAGAAGCGACTTCTTAAAAAACTTCTCCGTTATCGCGTGCCACTTTTGCTCCAAATCGGTCTTTGTGGCGCTTGTGTAGTTTGATTCAATCGGGTATATCTTTGCGTAAAAGGCCTCTGAGCCAAGCCGGTTGTACACGAGACTCAATGCCACCACGGCTATCTGGAGCTCGTGGAAAACACTCCACTTGCACTGTGCGCTCTCCGTTATTGGGAGCTTCCACGGGCACTTGATAGCACTTTGCAGTGCCCAGCTGGCGCTACAAGCGTTGCTGAGTTGAAAAACGTTCGTCAGGCGTCCACCGCCTGCTGCCGCGTCCACGGCCAGCAACATGTGGTGCAACTGCGCCACGTACTCTTCCAAAAGCACCACATACTGGCTCAAGTTTGATCCGTCTTTGCTCACCATGTTGCAGAGCTTGTTTCGCGTCGCGAGACACGCATTGCGGCACAGACGTACCTCAGAGACGTTTGCAGCCTCTGCAAATCCGTCCGGCACGGGGAACAAGACGTCGTTTGGCACCAATATGGGCTCTATTACGCTGAATATGTTCATTGTGTGCCAAGAAACCGGTCACCAAGCTGAGCAATATTTAGAGACGGGCACCCCGGGGCTCATAACCGCCGCACGGTGCAACCAACATCAACCAACACTCTGGGTCTGCTGTGACTTTTGGTGTCTCATTGGTGCCACTTGTTGTGATCGGGCGCCAAGTTGTTTTGCGGCGCGGCAATAGTGCCGCTGGCACAGCTGGGACTGTGTGTTTTAACAGTTTTGATGGTCTACAAACAGAGTGATGAGAAGCAGTTTGGTGAACTATTTAGCTACTATGGGGCATGATCTAATACACCTACTTCAACCAGCGTTCATTCTCAATATCCTTCTTAGTTCTTCTGTCGCGCCTCTTCTTGGCCGTGCTGTCCAAGTCCAACGTGGTCACACGGTAGAAGCAGAGCCGGTACTCAGGGACCAAGTGTGTTACGCCCGAGCGAGTCTCTTTACGGTACACGTGCTCTATCTGTGGATAATACTCTCCTGGACAAGCAATCACCGTTCCCTGCGGAAGCTCCACAGGTTTCCCGTGTGGGATGTCAGGGTGGAAGCCCAAAGGCATGTCATCTCTGTCAAACTCGGGCGGGAGTCCAGGGTACGTTTTTGGCGCATAGTCCATGGTTGGGCCGAGATTTGGTTTCGGGTACGGCTCTGTGGTGTCGCGGAAAACTTCGACGCTAGTTGCTGGCGACAGCGGCAGGCGAGACACAAGAGGGTTCGAGCTGCAACTCAGTCCTGCTACCAGCCCCATTATCAGGTTGCGGTCCAGGCCGCAGTCCAGATCTCGGTCCAGACCTCTGCCACTTTGACGGTGGCCCCTGCTGTTGCCCCAGGGCAACGGGACGTTTGCAGCAAACTCAAAGGGAAGCGGAGTGCCAGAGTAAGCGTCCGAATATCCGCTGGAGTACGATCTGAGAGAGTTTCTGGAAGAGAGGCTCTGAAGTGATGCGCCCCTATCTGATTGTTCGCGGCTGCTGGAACGTCTGCTAGACCTCGAGGACCCTTTGCTGCTTCCACACATTTTTGACCTGTGTGTTTTTTTTCTTACTTTAACGGACCTTATATTGATTGCCAACTGTGAGCATATATATATGGATACACGCGTTGCGCATGTGGGGAGTCACACAAGTGGATTGAGTACAGGTACTTGGGAAGGATAGATCTGCACCGATAGAGGTTCAGTGCGTGCAGAAACTGTTGAGGCAACCCGCGGGTACGCGCTTGTGGGTCAGAGCAAAAAATTTCACAAACTCATAGTTGTTGAGCTTGACTTGCACTCTGTGCCTTCTGCGACAGGTATGTCAAACTCATTCACAGTGGTTTTCCGGCACTGCAACAGGTCAGCAGCAGCAGTTGTTCGCACTGCACCAAAAAGCAGGGTTTTTCGGCTCAGCTCTACGAGGGTACATTCAGTTCAGTTTACAAAAAAGAGACTATGTTCATTATTCCTACATAGCGAACCACGTGCAATCCAGCGTACCTAGGCCCATAAATAGCCCCGTCTCATGTCAATTCAAACTCGTCATCTGTGTTGTAATTGCACTTCTTGTATGAGGCGTACTTGTGTCTTCGTTCACCAGGGCGCGCCCTTCTGATCAGAAAGAAATGTGATGGGTCGGCGTTTGTCATGAAAAAATCAGAAACTTGCGTTTTGACGTATGAGCCGTCAGCTCGGAACTCGTCTTCACTGAAATGGGTACCTGTTTGAGTATTGGCGTTTTGCATCCACGGAACACTTGCAAGCATGTTTGCGCCCATACTTGGATTGAAACTGAATCCATGGTGGAACCCTTGGGCCTGGGGCGGTGCTACAGCTGCAGGTTGACGAGTTGCAACGGGTTGGTCAAAGTAACCCCCGTTGTAAGAATCGCGAGCACTGTTCCTGGATCTACGGCTCTGCACAAGACTTTTCAGAGCCGATCTCTCGGAATGATAAGGTTGCATGGCTCCAGACTGACGATAGAGCTGCAAAGCCATTTCTTTGCCGCCTTCGCTATCTTGCGCGCCTCTTCTGCTGCTGCTTGATGACTTTTTGGAAGAAGCAATTGATGGTGCCTTTGACTGGCCTCTGCGGATGTCTTTACCGTGCTTGGTCTGTGGAGACCTAAAATGACTGGAGTGGTAGTGACGCCCATCAGAATCTGACTCAGATTCGGGATCACTATCAGAGTTGGAGTAATATTCGGAGTCGGAAGAAATGTCGGAGCCCATAGTGAGCTCTTCTATAGGAAATTCGATTTCAACCTCGTCATCTCTGGGAGAACGTCTTTTGGATCTGCCGCTGGTTTTGGAACGGCGTGAACTGAAAAAGGGCATTGTCGTCGAAATGGTGCAAGGGCATGGCAGCCAATAGGTATTTATACGTGGGAATTGTGGAAAATGTGGAAAATGTGGGAGTTGTTTATGGGCGCCATACTCAGGATCAAGTTCTGACGGGTCATGTTGACAGATTCAGGACCGTGGTTGGGAAGAAACGATCAGCGGAAAAAAAGCCATGAGTAAAACAACAAAGAAAAAACATCAAGAGCAAAAAGAAAAAGGAAAAGTACCTAGGAAAAGAAACTGGAAAAAGCAAGGGAAAAAAAGAAAGAAAAATATTATTTTTAAGCCGAAAACGTCTGGTCTGAAAAGAAATTATGAAAAAAGTGTGGAGACAACAACCCTTCCAGGCATTTGAGTAAAAAAGACGAGGACGTATGCGAGTACCAACCAACTTTTGGGAAAGTTTAGCGCGATCTTAGCGCCCTGGTGACACAAGGTTGTAGTAGATCGGAGATTGCGATCTGGGTAAGAATCCTTTAGCCGATACTGTGTACTATGAGAACGATAGACGCGAGCGAGTATCCAGAACAAAAAAACTGAATCTTCTGTAGATAAGATCGATCCGAAGTAAAAAAAAAAATCGAAAATCACCTGGGCAACGAAAGAAAAACGAGATTTTGAGGTTTTTTTGATCGATGCAGCGGAACGTCAGAGCCTGAGAATACCCGCCGCCGTTTCCACTTGTTACGCAATGGCTTCATTTCACGCTGGGCACCAGTTTTGGCTCTAAATCAAACTTTGGGTCGCTACGCAAAAACTAACTGTCACAAGATCCTGATTGATTGACAAGCTGTGGGATTACCAGTCTTACGCTCTGACTCCCGGGTCTTTGTTATGGATAAGTCATCATACTAGAAATGGCTTGAACTGTGATAACTTCTTTTTTCGGGGATATTTTCCGTACCGACGCTTTACAGATCACCCTTTTAGGTAATCTTTACGTACAGAAAAAAACTTGTGCCGACTGGGTCGCATAATCGCAAGAGTTTCTGGTTTGGATATGATTTAGAATAGGTTCATAAACTATCCAAGTGCACAAAAAAGTTTGCAACGAATTTTCTTTCAACTGTTGCTCAGACACATATTGTGCACTAGAGACCATGAAAGATCTCGTAACAGAGAGAACAAGTCTCTTAGATACAGATATAAGTGAGAATGAGGTTCTTGATACCGAGTCTTTGGTGAGTAAAAATGACGACTGCACCACTAATACCGCAACAGAGATCCGATACATTGCATGGAACTCAGTTCCAAACTGCATCAGTTTTTTACTCCAATACTGCATAAATGCATTTCTGATCTTCTTTGTGAGTCGCTTGGGTAAAGATGAGTTAGCAAGTACGTCGTTGGCTGTGCATTTTTATCACATTACTGGTCCGGCCATCATGATGGGCATGGCTACTGCCATAGACACCTTGAGTTCACAGGCGTTTGGTGCCAAAAATTACAGATTGGTGGGGCTTTATTTGTACAAGAACTTGTTTATCAGTTTCACACTTATGATACCATTGTCCTTTGTGTGGATGCACTCAAATCTCATCTTGGGACTGTTCATTGATGACCCTAAAATCGTTGAGCTTACCAGCAAGTACATTCACATTGTAATTTTAGAGGCCCCAGCTTTCGTAATGTACGAAAACGGCAAAAAGTTTTTGCAAACACAGGGTATCTTTCATGCCACCACAAAAGTTTTGGCAATAGTTGTTCCAATTCACTTGATGTTGGACTACACACTTATATTGCACCCAAAGTACGCTATTGGTTTCATAGGTGCGCCTATATCATCGGTGCTCAGCTACTGGCTCCTTGCAATCCTTTTGTATTCATACATTTTCTTCGTTGAAGGCTCAAAGTGTTTGCAGAAAGTGAAATTGATCGAGATAGTTTCAGATTTGCTGGAACTTATTAAGCTCAATTTCTTTGGCGTTATCATGCTCTTATCCGAAACTTTCGCATTTCAGTTAATCACATTTTTGGCAACACAACTTCATGATTTGAACCAAATGGCTGCACAGTCTATTGTTCTCACGATCAGTAACTATTTTTTCCAAATTCCGTTTGCTATTGGAGTAGTGGCCAGCACGCGAACAGGTAACTATATTGGTAAGGGACAGAGAATCAATGCCAAAATAACAATTAGATGCGTTTACATCATCTCAATTGCACTTGGATTATTCAATTTCTTTCTTGTGTTTTTAAACAGAGGGAACATTGCATCAGTATTTAGCAAAAACGACCCAGTTTTGCATGCCATCATCAAGAAGAATCTCATTATTGTTGCGACATTCCAGTTGATTGACTCGAGTTTAAATATCTGCTCTGCTGGCATTTTAAGAGCCCAAGGAAGACAGAGTATAGGTGGAGGTCTCAGTTTAATCAGCTACTACGGTGTTGGACTCTTTTTCGAGATTTTCTTTGCGTTTAAATTACACATGAAGCTCTTTGGGCTCTGGTGTGGGCTTCTTGTGGGAATTTCATTTTTATCGTTTGCTGAATTTTTTGCTGTTGTGTACTCAGATTGGGATAGCATTATAAAAAGATCAAAAACGAGAAACGATCAGTATCAGTTTCAGTAACATGTTTTGTCAATTTATTACTCGTAGAAATACTGGCAACTTTGTGCAGCCCCAATCTGGTGGGAACGTATGTACATGTGTGACTCGGATGGCCACAGAGTGTGGCTTGAACCCGTTTCTTTTTTCCAAGTCCGTGCACGCACAGGTAAACCAGCAAGAAATTCACCGTTGTACCCTCATTTCTGGAACGCTGGAAAAAGAAACTAAGCAAGCGGAATCGAACCGTGATTCTTGCTCCCAATTTGCCCAGTCATGAAATCTGCACCTAATTTGAGGTTGTGCCCCACATTTTACTCGCACGACCATTCTGCACTCAGTTTCGTCTTTTGGCAATTGGGCAATGCTGCTCCAAACAGTGCTAGGTTGCACAACGCGGCGCCAACTCTAGCTGGTGTTGCTATAGCACCATATGAGCTGAGTATATTTCCGTGGTTCTGGAAATCGAATACCCCGACACACACCATTTAGCCTCGCCCGTCGTTTTTGCTGTTTTGCTTTTTCTTTGTATTCACGAAGCAACATACATTAAAAGACCCCAAAACCTTCTATTGGGGTTGGCTGACAGCAGCAACTTTGCTCCAATTTATGGATTTTGCTAAACAAAGTTTGTAGGAGTGTCCATACATTTCACCATTTTGCGCCTCAATTGCAAAAATGTACATAATGAGTGCTCAGATAAAGATATATTTGAGTGCAAAGTACGTTGCTACTATTGAATTATCTTGACTATTGTAATTCTCTTTATTCTTGACTCTCAACTCTTCTTCTATTATTTTTTTTATTTTTTGACATTGCAATAATGAACCCTTCTTCAAACCCCAAATCATCAAATCCAGGTTCTGGCACTGACAGCATTCCTGGTGCCTACACCGCCCAACTCAAAAGTGATGCCCACAACTTGGCCTCTCACGGCGGCGCAAGCTCTGGCAGAAATGCCGCTACTACTGGAAATTCTAATTCCGCTACAGGCAACAAAAATGCCGCAGGTGTTGGCGCTGCTGCCGGCACAGTTGGCGCTGGTGCTGGCGCTGGTGCTGCCGGGACTCACTCTGGCTCGTTGGTCGACAGTTACCCAAAGCACGTTCCAGAACAAAGCGCCCACGAGTATGACCAAAGACACGGCAATGCTGGCACTGGTAGCACTAGCAACGCTGGCTACACTAGCGGCACAGACAAAACTGGCGAGGAAAAAGACTCTGCTGGTGGTTTTGCCGGCGAGGGCGTTGTTGCTGCTGGAACTGCTATTTTAGCCGGAACCGCTGGATTGGTTGGCAAAGCCTTAGGCCTTACTGACGACGACACCGAGTACGCTGATGCCAGCGACGGCTACAACGACAAAACCGGTGCAATTGGTGCTGCTGGATCTTCTGGTACCAGAGGTTCCGAGTACGGTTCTGGCTATGGCTCGAAGACTTCTGGAACTGGTGTTTCCGGTGCTGCTGGCGCTGCTGGCACTTCTGGAGGCTCATCTTCCAAGTACGATTCCGGAAAAGTTGGCACTGCTGGTGCTGCTGGCTCAGCTGGTGCTGCTGGCATTGCTGGCATTGCTGGCCATGCAGGCTCGGGACACGGCAAGTCCGATTATTCCTACAGAAACGCTGGAACCGGTTCAAATACGAGCTACGACTACGACTCCAAACACACTGATTCTCGTGCCACAGGCTCTGGTTCCACGGCCAACCGTCCTCTTGGCGGCGGTGCCTACGCTGACGATGATCTCCCAAACCCAACCATCTACGGCTCTGGAGAAACTCTGCGGAATCAAAAACCGTTGACCTCTGGCCACGGCACTGAAACTGCTACTCTGGGCTCGAGTGGGTACGGCGACTCTAACCTTCCAACAAATGCCGACAAGTCATCTGGCGGTTCTAATGCTGGAATTGGCGCGGGCATTGGTGCTGGAATTGCTGCTGCAGCAGCTGCTGCCGGTTTGGGCTCCAAGAGTGGGTCCAAAAGCGGTGGCTATGACAGTGGCAGTGGCACCAACAGCGGCAACAAAAACTTCAGTCCTGACTTGATCACTGCTGCGGGCATTGACAAGCACGATCCGAACACCGAGCACGTCAGTGCAGGCAAAACCACTGGAGCCAGCTCCGGCACTGGTACTGGCACTGGTACTGCCATTGGCACTGGCAGCTCCGAGTACGGTTCTGGTACACATGGAGGTTCCAGCACCTCCGGGGCACTCGATTCAGGTGCTGGGGTGTCACACGGCAACGAGCACCAAAAACTTGGATCGCACGACTCCAAGTACGACAAGTCCTCGGGTATCGCGGCAGGTGCCACTTCAGGTGCCACTCGCGGCGACAGCTCGTACGGTGCAGCGGATCTGGGGCACTCTGGAAAACACGCAGGAACCACTGCTGGCGTTTCTGGTACCGCGGCCGCGGCAGCAGCTGCGGCTGCAGCTGCCAACAGCTCAAAATCCGAGCACGGCAGCAGTCCTGGAAAGTCGGGCAAATTGAGCTCTATTTTCCAGCGTAGATCCAGCAAGTCTGACCATTCAAACAGGGATGTCAAGAGAACTGGCACGGGTGACAGCTCTGCTTATGACAACAGCTACGGTGGAACCAGAAAGGACGCCAAGTCTGGAACCAACTCTGACTACGGCTCTGGCAAGAGCACAGGCGCAGGAGCTGGTTCTGGTTCTGGTGCTGGTACTGGTGCTGGACTTGGTGCTGGAGCTGGAGTTGGCGCCGTTGCAGGTGCCGTTGCAGGCTCTGGTGCCGGCTCTGGTGCCGGCAAAAGCTCGCAAACTGGACCTAATGCCGGAAGCAGCTACGGTGCAGGAACCGCCGGTGCTGGCGGCGTCGGCTACGGCACTCCTGGAGCTCTGGGTCAAGGCTCAGGCTCCAAAGGGTACAGTGACAAAGCTGGTTACAGCGACAGATCTGGTGCAAACTATGGTTCTGGCGACAAGGCCGGCTACAGCTCCAAGACGGCTGGCACTCGTGCTGACGAGATGCCTGGTAGTGGATCTGCTGCTGGCCAAGAGTACGGTACAAGCAAGTACCCTTCGGGCAGTGATCCTAAAAAAGCTTCTAAAACTGGCTCGGGCCACAGTGGTGATGCTGGGTTAGGAGCTGTTGGTGCTGGTGCTGCCGCGGTTGGTGCCGGAGTTGGTGCACACCACAGCAAGCACTCGGGTGGCACCTCAGAGCAGACGCTTGATCCAATGGCTGGACAGCAAAAGTACGGGTCCGCAGGCACCGCTGGCACAAATGCAGAAGCCCCAGGATACACTGGCAGCTCAGGCACTGGTGCTGGTTCTGGTACTGGTTATGGATCCGGTACGGGTTCTGGCACTGGTACTGGTACTAATTATGGATCCGGTACGGGTTCAAGCACAGGTCCTGGTTCTAGTCCTGGATATAATTCCGGCTCTAATGAGAAAAAGGGCGGGCTTTCCAACTTGGCAAGTGCATTTGGTCTTGGCCGCAGATCCAGCAAGAGCAGCAAGTCGCCAGAGCCGGCTGGCAGCAGTGAGTACCCTGCTAGTAGCCGTGAGTACGGCACTGGCGCTTCTGGTGCTGCTGGCACTACCGGTGCTGTTGGTACGACTGGCAAAACTGGCACGACTGCTGGCACGACTGGCACGACTGAAGACTACGCTGGACAAACTGTGAAGCCGGACGACGGCAGACACCACGGTTTGGGCACGGCTGCAGGAGTTGGCGCAGCTGGTGTAGCTGCAGTGGCTGGCGGCAGTGCCTTGGGCTCCCACAAAACTAAGCAGTCTGCTGCCAATACTTCGGGAACACATGGCTCCTCGACCCATGGCGCAGACTCTTCCAAGACTGGCACTGGCGGCTACAGCCAGCAGACTCCAGGGTCTGGGCTCTACGGTTCTTCTGGCACAACTTCTGGCACAGGTCGTGGTGCTTCTGCCACGACAGGTCCAAGTGACTCTTACGGCTCTTCAGGCCCTACTGGCGCTGCTGGCGTTACTGGCGCTGCTGGCGCTGGCTACGGCATGAGCAAAGACACTGGCACCAAGTCGCTGAACTCGACAGACGAACCAGTCAAGAAAGTTCTTGGCAACTCCCCAGAGTACGGCGGACCTGACCGCGACACGTCAGCCAAGCACGGCTCCGGCGCTGCTGGCGCTGCTGGTGCTGGTGTTGCTGCTGCTGCTGGTGCTGCTGGGTTAAGTGCGCACAACAAGCCGCTGATTGACCCAGCAACCGGGCACTCTACGCAAACCAGAACTGCAATTGGACCGGACTCGCAGGGCAAGGGCCACTCCGACTACATTGACCCGGGCATGGCATCTTCAAGAGTTGGCGGTGCTTCTGGTACCTCTGGTACCTCTGGTGCCAACGTTGCTCCGGGCACAGGCTCGGGCGCCACTTCTGGCGGCACCGGCACCTCGGAACCACTTGCCGGGTCCTTCAACGTGGCCGGCATTGACTCGTCAAACTACGGGTTGACCAACAACGTGGGCACGAGCTACTTGAAGGAGAACCAGTTGGGCGCCAACACCAAGGGCATTGACGCTGGTGTGGCTAACGCTTACCGTGGCACAGATGGTGCCGTGGGTCCTGAGGCACACGCCCAGAACACTGGTTACACTGCTGCTGGACACAAAGTCTCTGGCACAGGCACTGGTACTGGCACTGGCTATGGTTCTGGTTCTGGCACAGCAGCCGGTTCTGGCACTGGGTCTGGTACTGGACATGGCTCTACTGGCCACTCTGGCACGGGATCTAAGGCTGGTATGGGTGCTGCCGCTGGTGCTGCTGTGGGCGTAGGTGCTGCGGCACTCGGCTCCAAAGGCAGCAAAAACACTGATACCACTGGCAGAACTGGTGCAACTTCTGGTACAACTTCTGGTGCAACTTCTGGTACAACTCCTGGCACAACCGGTAGAACTGGCGCAACTGCTGGCACAACTGGTGCTGGTGCAACAGGCACAACTGGTGCCAAAAGTGGTACTGCCGCGGGCACGCCAAAAACGACGTACTCGGCTACCACCGGACGGCCAAACACTGAGAAGAAGAAAGGCAGCCTTTCCAAAAAGATCCAGCTGGTGTTCAAGAAAGACAAGTCTAGCAGTCCTGAAAAGACAGCTTCGCAAACAGGTGCTGGCTCTAGCAAAAACGCTACTGCTGGCTCTGGCACACCTTCTGGTAGAACTGCTGGTGCTGGTGCTAGTTCAGGCACAAGTACTGGCAGAAACGCTGCCACCGGTGCTGCTGTTGGTGCTGGTGTGGGTGCTGCCGGCACCGCAGGTGCTGGCCGTTCTAGCCACGGCCAAGGCCCAGCAACCAGTTCCGGCACTGGCTCTGGCTATGGCTCTGGCCCTGGCACAGCAGCCGGTTCTGGCACTGCTCTGGGACCTTACGGGGCTGATTCCCACGCCAAAAATGCCGGCGGTGCGTCTGGGTCCAAAACTGGCGCCTCGGCTAACACCACTGCTCCATTGGGCGGCTACGATAGCGGCTCAACGGGTGTAGCTGGCACGTCTGGCGCAAACGACCCATCGTACGGCCGCAGCGGCCAAAGCACCGGCTCTGCTGGAGCCAAGCACGGATCCAGCGTTCCTGGTGCAGCTGGTGTGGCTGGTGTGGCTGGTGCAGCTGGCGCAGCTGGCGCAGCACTTGGTTACGGCTCTAGCAAGCACGGTGGCAGCTCAAAAGCTGCAGGCAATGCTGGAACCACCAACCAAGGCGCTTCTGGAGCCGCAGGACAGTATGGTTCCACAGGGTACGGTAACACGGGACAAGGCGCTTCAGGAACCTCTGGTCACGGAACCTCCAAATCGGCAGGAACTATGGGAGCCCCAGGTACTTCGGGACATACAGGTACCTCAGGTACCACAGGTGCCACAGGAGCAGCGGGCGCAGCTGGCGTTTCTGACAGCAAGTACAGCAGCAGAACACCAGCTGGACTGTCGCCTGCCTCGAGCAAGTATCCTGCCTCGGTGGCCACCATCGACTCGAGAGTCAACCCAATTCCAGCGTCTGGTGCTGGCAGCTCCGGTAACTACAGCTCAGCCACAGGAACCGGTGCTCAAGGCGCATCTGCTGGAACTGGTGGACATGGAGGCCACGGGGCTGCTACGGGCGCAGGTGTTGGTGCCGCTGGAGTCGCAGGTGCAGCCGGTGCTGCTGGTCTTGCAGGTACTGGATCCGGATCCGGGTCCGGGGCCGCTGGCAACACTGCCGGCGCTGGCACTAGTGGCGACGACTACTACGGCGGCTTGGACAGAAGAGACTCTGCCACTAGTCAGGACTCAGGTAGAAAAGGGTTCTTTGGCATGGTGATGGATGCCTTCAAGTCGCCATCGTCGCCAACGAAGAGTCAAGATTCGTATGACAGCAATGCCGACTACGACCACAACGACAGAAACGCCGGGAACTACACTCACAAGAGCAGAAACGCAGGAGCTGGTGGTGTTGGTGTTGGAGCCGGTAGTAGCAGTGCGGGAGTGTCCAGCGTGCCAAAGGGATTTATTGAGATCGACGAATCCGTTGTTGTGAGACCAAACGAGGAGGTGTTCCTCGATACGGAGACCAACAAGAAGTACGTCAACCGGGCTTGATTTTACTAAGTATGACTATTTAATAAAACCACAAAAAAAAGGAGTTGTTAGTCTGATTGAGTGTAGAAAGTATGGAAAAAGCTTAAAACGCAGAACTGCAGAATACGGAAAAGTGTAAAATGAAGAAAAATAAGGCAAAAGATAAAATAAAACGGGCGATTTGCAGGTGTGCCTAAATGAGCGCTAGACGAGAATTTGAGGGCAATTTGGTGTGCAAATCATGTGAAGGCATGAAACTAAATCATATGGGAGGAGCAGCAAGCGCTCCTTAAAAAAAAAAAAAAAAAAAAAAAAGCAACTGCAAGGAAAAAATATAAAAAAGTACGCTAAAACCACAACAGAGACTCACAAAGTTGCAATCAAGGGGCATTATGCTGCTCCATAACACTGTCCAACAGCGAGGCAATACGGCTGGGAGCTAAAAATAGTTTGACACCAGATTCGTGTGTACAAACCGAAACCCAATTAGCGTGAGGGCCAGAAAACCAGGCGCAGGCCGTGGTATAATTTAGAGCTTTCCACAAAATTCTGTCGATCGCAAATCCCGTGTACGCGCCTAGTATGGTACTTGACGGTATATAACCAGCCGGCTAGCTCAGTACACGAATGTTTATATAAACAAGGAGAGCCCAGCAAACCAGTTAGCAAATATCCAAAACAAAAATCGTACAAAACACTAACAAGCTAAAGTTTGTTGAGAAAAAAAAGAAATTACAAGCAGAGGCAATAGCCAAGAGAGCACACGCACAAGCACAAGGGAACAGAGTTACAACGCGGATACATAATCTAAAACCAAAAGCTTATACACACAACGATATTTTACTTTTTTTATTTTACTTTTTGAAAAATTTTCACTGATTTGCAATGACAGATGCCTTCAGAGTTCCAGGAAGCTGGGATATACCAATCCAGGACAGCAGTACAATAAGTTCGTCGTCCAGTAGCTACAAGTACCTGAGTTCGAATTCACTGAAGAGCTCCATAGAGATTGGTGACCAGCTCATTGACAAATTCGACACCGTCAGCGATTTCAGAAAGTTGGATCAGGAGTCGATAATATCACAGGACTCAGTTCCATATAGGAAATTCATAACGAGAGCCGGAACTGGCAACAGAAAACCACCTCCAACACATACGACCTCTGACAAAGCTAGCATCAGATCGAACATGGCCAAAAAGTCCGCCAACAACTCCAAGAAGGTCCAGAAGCCTATTTTGGTGAAGTTTTTGCTGTCCAACGTGGACAACGACACCGAAGAGTACTACCAATTCCCGTATGAGCTTTGCAACAGCTGGAGCAATTTCCAACTGACATTGGCCGACGCATACCCAAAATACAAGTATCCCATCGAAAACAACGATGTATTGATTATAAACGAAAATCAAAAGTGCATGTTTCTTCCAGAACATTACGAAAGCTACATCAAACCCGGCATCCGGGTGCTGGTGAAGCTCAAGAAAACGGCGCGGTTGAAAGAGCCGAAGGCAAAGCAGGTCAGGGAAGTGAAGCATCTGAAGAGCACTGTGGGTAGCTTTAACATCTTCAAGAAAGACCTCAGTTGGTTTGCGCAGTGACCCCAGTAAGTGTTTTTGAAGTGAACAGCTCGAGGCGTTTGAGAGTTTTGAGTATTTTAGCATGCATATAATATAGCCAGTCATCTATAGCATTTTGTAGACACCCACCATGATTGGGAACAGCTGAAAACTAGCGCCTACCAGATTTGGGAGCTCCTCCAATTGAAAACGCATTTGCTTTGCTGATGCTTTTCTGCGCAGTGTCTGGCGTTTTTTGCAGAAACTATTGAGGTAGATGGCAAAAGATTGTCACTCTTTCTTTACCTGCGACTATCTTCATCCAACTGCTGGCTGGTTCCACAAGTATGTTGCAATATGGTTATGTGCCCCGGTCACGTGTAGCATCCCATAAATTTGAGTACATAAAAGATTAGTACAAGTGGTATAGTAAAACATATAACGTATCGATTCAGTAAACATAACGGAAATCTTTGTTCTCCATGTCGGTCATATCATCAAAACCGTGCTTGATCTCTCTTTTCTCGCCAGCCGTCACACCCTGCTCCTTGTCTCTGCGATCGTTCTCCCACTTACAGTACAAGCCAAACAAAATAGAGAGCGTAAGCTCAGCGAGGTTGGAGAAAATCATGGCACCAGAACCCAACTGGTAGATAGGAGCCTGGTTGGTCTTGCACATGAATGGGCCAACAATATTGCCCACACAGTATCCCAAAAAGATCACGGCGTTGACAACAATCTTTTTGGTGTGACCGGCCATGTTACTGGTACTCAAAGACAAAATCAAAACAAACGAGGCATTGTACGAACCGGTCAAGTAATAGCAAATCAACTTACCCACCTTGTGCTCCTGGGCAACAAAACGCAATCCAAATGAGCCAGCCACTGTTGGTATAATGTACAACACAATAAAGACGCATCTCAAGTTCTTCTTCATTCTGATGATGAAGTAGTCGTTCAAAAAGACACAAGAGAGAATGCAAAGCGCAATGAAAACACCATATGGAACCTGCAAAACCGTGGTAATCAAAGTACTGTAGCCCAAACCCTTGATAATCAAAGTACCGAAATTCGACACAACACCGTTAGGAACGTTTGCAAACATACAAATACCGGCCAACATGTACATTTTTGGGTCCAAAAAGGCCTCTTTGAGCTGGTGGAGCTTGAAAACCTTGGTCTCAATACCCGTTTGGTTGTCCTTCAACTTGTGCACAAGGGCTTTCTTTTGCCACTCGTTCAAGTATCTTGTTCTGATTGGGTTGTCTGGCATCAAAAGCGCAATACAGATACCCCAGAAGGCACACAAAGCACCGATAATCAAGAACTCGTACTTCCACGATCTGAGCGCCCCATGAATGTTACCAATTCCGTAGCCCAACAAGCCACCGCACGCAATTCCGACACCATTGAAAGTGTACCAGATACCAATTCTAATAGGTTGCTCTCTTCTCGTGTACCACATCGACGTGATCAACATGTAAGCTGGGTCGGCCACACTCTCAAAGGCACCGCCCAAGAATCTGCACGCCAAAACTCCACCATATGAGCTACAAGCTGCCTGGCACATCAAAAGGACACCCCAGAGAAAGATGTTGAATCCCAAGAACTTCCCCACTGGCAATTTAAGAAGACAAAAGTTGTTTGGGAACGACAAGGCAATGTAACCGAAGTAGAAAATAGCAGAAAGCCAACTGTACTCTGACCCTTTCAACTTCAAGTCCTCCTTTAAGCCAAAAATGGCAGCGTACGACAAGGTCGTTTTGTCAATGTAGAAGAAAATGTAGCACACACCGATCAATGGCAAAATAATCCAGTCCATTCTTCTTGTGATTTTTTTGATTTCGTCATCAGTATACTCGATACCCTCCTCATCTAACAATGCGGCCTCGTCGATTTTGCTCAACTCCGGCTGGAGATCGTTTTTTTCGAGCTCGTGAGAACTCTTGGTGTTTTCCACTGTAATAGTGTCAGGCTTATTCTCCGACATTTTTGTAAATCAAATATAGCTTGATAAAAAAATACTTTTTTTTTTATCGTAGTGCAACCGAAGCAGTGTGAAGCCGAATAATACAAAATCTAAAATTTTGTTTTGGAGATTCTGGCGATTTATAAACACATTTGCTATACAAGCTGCGAAAACATCCCACAAAAAAATTCCCAGAAAAGCATATCAAGAGCTACTGGCTGGCGTTTGCGGGGGCAGCACCACATTGCATATACATGCATTGTTTTGCTCATTCATTTGTGTTTGCGGAGTGACGGGACCTTGTGGGGTGTCCCTATTGCATCATAAGCCCGACACCCACATCTCCGGATTTCTGGACTTGCCCCATTGAGTTTGTCCAAACTGTAAAATTAAAATTCGCATCTTTTATTGCGAGCTATACGGGGGTGAGAAAAAATTTCCATTCTAGCAAAACGTTATTCTAATCTGAAATGGAAGATTTAGAACTAGTTGGGCTAGGGCCAGGGCCAGTGCCAGTGCCAGTGCCAGTGCCAGTGCCAGTGCCAGTTCAGGTTTTCTCAAAACGTATGGCATCAACTGAGGCTCACGGTGACGTTCAAGTGGAGGCGTTTTGCGGTTCAATCAGTACCCGACGTTTTAGGCTACGAAACTGAAAAAAATGACATTTTTACTTTTCTTTTTTAAGTCATATCCTTGATTACTCCGGGATGAAACTATTTTTTCCCATTTTGGTTAAAAGCACTAAGGAAAAAAAACACCGGAAGAAACTCGGGAGAACCAGGCGGAGGTGTGAAACCAGCTCGAGAACGAGAAAGCGGATACTGTAATCATTAGTAAATAATATTATTGAAAGCTTTGCTAACGGTTGGGGCACCCGCAAACATCACGCCACACCATTCCACGCAACGCAAGCTTCAGCAAGAGATGGCCCACATTCTCGCGGGAACCAGTAGTCTAGGTGTGTTACTGGCAAACTTTTTAGCCATTTGCGCTGCCCAATCGAGTTTAAAAAATAATTAGTGTACGCCCTGAACTTTTCCCGCCAAGGGGATCCCCCTCCCCACCCACAATGTCCCACAAAAATCACCTAGACACACACACACACACACCCAGCCTTGTGGTTACAACTGGAAAAAGTAACAACCTTAACACTCTATGGCCAATGAATCTGCTTGCGTGACATGGACACCAGCACGGCAGGATTAGCCTCGCTTTTAGTAATCCTGCTACATATGCGCGTACAGTCAGTTCCGTTTGTGCACTTTGGTTTGCACTGCACTTCTGGCCGACCTCTTGGTGATACTTTCACTAGCTCTACTGCCATTGCTAGTTCTGCTGCGTCCATCACAAACCCCTCCCTCACTAAACGACTCGTGAGCACCGCATGGTCACCTCGTGCTCACAATTCTCGTTTCGCCCGCACTGTGCTCTCTCATCACGCACTCATTTCAACCCAAGCCGTGCTTTCACGTCGCGCAGTTTCGAATCAAGCTCATCGCTCTCCTTGGTGTTCTGAAACTCGGTCTTGGTGGCGCTGGACTTCTTCTGATCGTCGTCGTACTCGTGCACGTCCTCTGGCTTCAACGTGATCGTCGTAGGCTGTCTTCTGAAAAACATCGTAAAGATCTGCCGTGGTTGGTAGGTTTTGTTCTAATTTAAGTTGGAGACTCGGAAAGGCGACTGGCCCAGAAAAGAAAAGAAAAAAAAACTACGCGCATAGTTACCCGGTCTGCGCGGGCCTCATTGCAGAGTGCTGCTGGACGGGTCTCGGGCTCGGTCGACGTTCACAACAAAGTTAAGGCAACAGGGGCTAGAGCGTGTGTTTAGGCGTGGTGCGTGGTGCGTGGTGTGGTGGTGAGCACCTGGCGGTCGCCGTATTCCACGAACCCAAATTAGCCTGCCTGCGCCCTAAGATTTTGGCAGTTGTGCCTGGCACCTGGAGCAGCTGGAACAAGACACTAACAGAGAGCTATTCTGAGCTGCTCCGAATGCCATAACCTTCTAAGTGGCCGTCTGAGTCTGCGCAGCAGTTTGTGTGTCTCAAAATGCAAAATCTCTTTGCCGTTGATCAGTGGCCGCGGCCACAGTGTTGCAGACGTCAACAAGTCGCAGCAGCTGCCAGTGAGCAACCGGGTAACCCTTTCTTCTTTTTCTTGTTTTTTGTTTTCCTAGCTTCCCCCGCGCTCGACCTTGTGCCTTGTTTTCTTGGGCGCGCTCAGTGCAAACAAAAGAAAAGCTCAGGACCATGTCGCGCGGATCTGACTACAGCTATCTCCACATGCGGGAACCTCACCACATTGTTTACATGCAAGAGTGGACGAAGGACAGTCTCCCGAACGACGACATTGAGATCAATGAGCGGTACTTCCACGAGTACACGTTGAACGACACTTTGGATGGCGCGCACATTGGTGCCAGCAGCAGCTTGCCCGCGACGCTAGGTGGCCTGAGTCTTGGCCGCAGCATGCAGAAAAAGCGCAAAGATTTGATCTGGAAGGACTTGGACGTCAAGAAGTTCTTGTATGAGAATCGCAGTGGCGGCACACGCAACGCGCGAAACCGCGCCAACGGCACCAGCGACACCCCAGTGTCCGGCGACGAGTCTGACGGTGAAGTCCACGGTGGCCACAATGTTGCGGAGAGCAAGGCTTACACGCGCGATTTTGCCGACTTTGGCGGCATCCGCGTCGTCGATCACGACCACACCATCTTGGAGACAGTGCAGGAGAGAAACCGGTTGGTGCTGACGTTGTTTGAGAACAGTGTTGGCAGCGCTCAGGTCTTTGACGGCAGCACGCTCTTTGTTGACAGCACCGTGTTGAACACTCCCTGACTGACTGACTGACTGACTTTGCCTCGGCACTGGCACGATACCGAGTCATTTTCTCAATTTTGAAAAGGCTGCGCTGTTTTCAGCGTGCTTGCTTGCTTGCTTGCTGGACGTGGGCCTAGGGCCTGTGCCTGGGCCATGAGCCTAAGCCCTTGCTCAATTAGCTTGTCTGGCGCAGTGCCAGAACGGCGAGCCAAGTCTCTGGGGCACACATGTAGAACAGAGTCGCTAGCGCACGTCTGGTCTGCCACAGAGCTTGCAGCACTGCAGAAGCAATCGTGGCCAGAGTTGTTGCCACGGCTCAAAGTACTGCCTGAGCTCTGCCATACCACTATCCCAATACAGAGTGCCGTAGACGTCTTCCAAACGTTCCAAACAATGCGCCGGGTAACCCCTCCGCATCGGCTTCCATAACATAACGGCTTTCGCTGTATTAATAAATTAATCATTTTTTTTTCTTGCCGTCACTATAAACTAGATTATTCAACCCACACTACTAGCAATCTCACAAGATTTAAAACAAACAAGAAAAAGCAACAGCGTTTTTTTTTGCCCAGCTAGCTCAAATTCAATGTCAGAAAATACCTGCCGAATTTGTCGAACGGAAGCCACAGATGACAACCCGTTGTTTTACCCGTGCAAATGCCGAGGTTCGATCAAGTATATTCACCAAGACTGCTTGTTTGAGTGGTTGAACCACTCTAACAAACCGCCAAAATGCGATATTTGTGATACAAAGTACAAGTTCACCACGGTTTACGAAGAGAATACACCCGAAAGGGTGCCGGCAAGTTTGATTCTCGAACAGAGCTTCAAGTTTGTGAAATTGATCGTTTCCACGGCCTTGATTTGCACGTCGTTTATTGTGTTTCAGGTCATCCAAGTACCGGTTTTCTTTAAGTTTATGACGAGGTTCTTCACTTGGCTCATTGATGGTGTAATCCCATACGAGGACTCGGTTTTGAAGAGTTTACTATTTGGTACATATTTCTTGGTAAAGGAGAGAAAAGGGATCAAGATTGACGACAAAATGGCGTTTAAAGATCGCCTTTATTTGATCTTTGAATTGAACTATGTCCACTCGGTGGCCTACATGATTTTCATCGTGGCCATTATATTATTGCTTTTTTTAACAAGGGAGCTAGTTTCTAGGGACGAAGGATTTGAAAAGTACTTGAATCAAAAACTTGGGACCCCTAATTACATAAATGGAAACGCTTTGAAAGCCGAATTGCTAGACGCGTTTTACAGATTGGACTTAGCAAGAAACAATCGTCCTGAGGAACGGAATGATCCATTTATGGAGTTTCTTCGTGATGTTGATGTCGTTGACGGTTTTGACGGAGTTGAAGCTGCTGCAGCCAGAAACGTGGTGCGAGAATTCCAAAGACGCGAGCCTCCACCAGACATTGAACTTGAAGCCTTCGACGAATTACACAGACAAATTGAACTTAGAGGACGCCACAATAATCACGTTGCTCGCATTCACGAGGAGGCTGACGAAGATGAGGACGAGGAAATCTTAAACGAAGGGGACGAAAATGTGGACGATATCGACGACGATCACGAGAATAATGACAATAATGACGATAACAATGATAACAATGTCAACAATGAAGAAAATGTGTTCAGAGTGGAAGGTGACAATTTCAGACTCCAGATAGGATTTGGGCTCAGTTTTCTCTCCACAATCAAGTATGCATTCTACATTGATAGTTCAATTGTGGTGTTTTTATTTCTTGCGTACTTTTTGCCGAGTTTTGTGTTCTACAAAGTGGTTGTGCGTTCAATCAATGCCGAGTTGGCCAATTTGGAGCTTCTTTATTGGAAAGCTTATTACTACGCAATTTCGCAACTCGCCCAGATTCCATATCAGCAGCAACTTTCAAAGATCATGACGGACAATTTCATCGGACAATCAGTTTTCTATCTTATCAACGTTGTTCTACAATTGGTGATTTTGCCGCTCTGCAAACTAACTTTGAACATTGTTTCTTGTAAATATCCACCAACATTTTTGGAAAGATTTGTCATTATACTAATCCCATATTTGCTTTTTGGAACTGCAATCTATCAGTTTATGACATATTACGCAAAGTGCAATAAAGGGTTAGTGAAGAGACCGTTGTTCAAATTGAAGCGTCACAATTATCAAATTGCAAAAGCGATCTTCAAAGTTTTTGCCACAATGAAGGTTTTCCTCATTTTTGCAATTGAGTTAGTTGCTTTCCCAATCTACTGTGGTATCTTGAACGATTTGGTTTTGTCGCCGCTCGTTTTGCAAGAGTTCAAGTTTCAATTAGTCAACTTTTTCAACCCAAACGGCGAAATTAAAGAGAACGTTGTGCAAATATTTGCGTCCAATCAATTAGAGACAATTCAGCTCAACTTTGTTCAAAGTGACATATTCAAAGTTTTTTACTACTGGAGCATTGGCACCACCTATATGTGCTTTCTTTCTCTCTTTGTGGGCATGACGAGATCACAGATTTTGCGACCAGGAGTTTTGCATTTCATTAGATCTCCGGACGACCAAAATGCTAGATTGTTGCACGATGCATTAGTCAAACCGTTGAAACTTCAAATATCGAGAATAGCTCTCAGTGGTTTGATTTATACTATATTTATCATAGTAGGAATTGGATTTGTCACTGCTACTCTAAGATTTGTTCTTTGTGACGTTTTTGAGACACGATTGCTTCCAATGAGGTTGATTTCAACTGTTAGTACGTTTTTATTCATAAACCCGGTCCTCTGGAGGATTTCAGTGGATTCTCAGTTGATGACCAAGTATATCAGACTGTATTGGAAAAGAGCTTTCAGAATAGCCTGCTTCCAATTGAGATTGTCGTCCTTCATTTTGGACATTGACGACACTACCGAACGCGGGAGAATTGTATATCGTCACTGGTGGTACAGATTCTTTGGCACACACTATGTCGACTACAAAGATCCAAGGGCTGAACTGGAGATAGAGGAGTTTTTTGCTGAAAATGAAGACATGAACGCTGTGTTCATACCCGATGGAAATTTTGTTAGAGCGCCTGATCACGAAACTATTTCTAAAAAACGGTTAAAGAATCTCTTTGTTGCCGTGACAAAAGATGATAAGTTACTTTTCTTGGACGATGAGGACGAAGACAAAGCCGAAGGGGACGAAGATGAAGCACTTACCAATAAGAGCGATAGCAATGATATTGAAAGCAATGAAAGTGACATTGACGACTCAAATGATGCACTCGAGAGTCTGTATGCGGTTGTTTATAGACCACCGAACTTCAAAGTGAGAGTTTTGATACTTTTGCTCTATGTTTGGTTTTTTGCTACGGTTTTGGTTGTTGGAACTGGTTCATTGGCTCTCGTACTCGGTAGGCCAGTGACAAAGGCGTTATGTTGGTGTGGAACAGAAAAAGTAGGGTCTAAATTCGTTTTGCCTGGAGCAAAAGAATTTTGTTCGAATGGAGAAGACTCTATGGATCTAGCATCAGTGATGTTTGGATCGTTTATTTTACTCGTGCTGTTGAACTTGTACGACAAAGTCAGCGAAATGCGTCGTCATGCTAGACATGGAGAAAACCTGGATAGTGATGAAGATATCGAGGAAGATTGGAAGGTGAAATTGCATCTACTTGTGATCAAATTGAAGGCCAAGATTATTTACTTTGCCAAGCTTGGCATCTCGTTGTCTACTTCTTTGATTTTGCTTGCATATTTTTACTTATTTGAGGCAATTTGGTGTTTGTTCGCACATGGAATCTGTGTGGATTTATCTTACAGACACTGGGTCGGATTGCTGGACAACTTTGTCATCAACAAGGGCTCTTTTGCAGAAAGCTTGTTTCTTAATTATGTGACTTCAAGTGCTCATCTTGTTGTGGGGTTATTCACAGTTGTTCCAAATTTGAAAATCTGTCACGCTTGGCTCAAAAGTATTGTAACTGACGGATTGATAGAAAGCTGCAGTTTCAACAGTTTGGTACAATTTTTTGTGATGCCAACATTTGAGCAAATCAAAGTTGATGGCCCAATTTTTTTCTGTGTCTATTTGTCGAACGTCGTTCTCTTGTACTCGCAAAGTGGGTCATTAGACTGGGATTTGTGGCAGGTACCACAATATCATGTGCCGTTAACAAATTTGGTTTTGAACCCAAAATCGTTAGCTTTGTACTCATGTTCAATGGGATTGTTGGTGTCAATAATCTGCAAGACTGTCAATCTGTGGCTACACTACTACGATTTCATGAACGAATTGGTGAAAAACGAGGTGTTTGGGAAAAGCAGAAGATTGGAGAATATTGATTTTGCAAACGAGTAAATAATTTAGATGGTTAAAAGGTTAATCGCGTACAATTGATAGATAGTTTAAAACCAGTTTATATACATCAATCATGCAAAAATGTTGTATTATATATAGTACAATTAAATTTCTTATTTGTCGTCAGTGCCGCTAGAAATATCAACGTATTCCTTTGTTACTAAGATATCTTTTTTGTCTTGATCATAATCTTTCAATATTTTAATCTTATTTCTCGTCAGGTTTTCGTTAATCTCTTTGTTAAGTCTTGAACCAAGCAACCTACTGAGCGATGCGCTATTGAGCAGTGGAGAATTCTTTTTGTTCGACCTTTTTCTAGAGGTTCTCTTTCTTCGGGTGGACTTTGCAGAATTGTCTTGCAGTGAATCCGAATCTGAACTGAAAATTTTGTCGTCTTTCATTCTCACGTCAAGATCTATCCGCTCAATCTGCTCAATGTCTGGACCATTTGAATTATTGCCATTGCTCTCATTTGTATAATTTCTCATTTCTATATCATGCAAACTGCTGTTAAGCTTTTCTTCCGAGCGTTTCGAAATCTCATTCGTTTCTTCTGTATCCGCTTGCAGCATTGTAAGGTCTTCGATATAAGGTTTTTCTGGGTCTGCAATCTCTATAAATTCCTCGGGGCTCTTACATTGCATAATTTCATCAGGCTCTTGATCCCGTAGCGTATCCTCCATGAGCACATGGATCTTTTGATTGTTCTCTTTGTTTGCATTAAAATTTAGCATATTTCCTGGGTGTTCATGTTTTTCAGTTGGATCTTCAATAATTTCCTGATCATGGCTTGGTGCACTGATTCCAGCGAAGTTGCTTTCATTCTCCTTGAAATTCTTCTCGAACGCCCCTGTTACTTCCATGAAGTCCTTTGTTTGAATGAGCTCTGTCAGTTCGGATGTTTTCTTCGAGTCCCTTGTTTCCTCTGTTGACCTTGCTTCAATTGGCTCCGCTGCCTCTTTGGTATTCAGTACGTGTTTGACACCCTGGGCTTCATTATGGTTAGAACGGTTTGGCAGGTACAACTCCGTGCCTACCTCGTTCAATCTCAGAATTAAAGAGTCAATGTTATTTTGCGGCCCATCGCTATCAAATTGCCTGCTTTCGTCCTCTTTCTGCTTTATTAAAGAAGCCAAGTTTGCGGCGTTCACCACTTTGTCGATGTCCAACCCCTCTTTTTGTTGTTCTTTACTCAAGTTTTCGTTGACAATTTCTATGACGTCCTCTGAGTCATGGGCGTTGGTGTTGTCATCGCCAGTAGGTGGCTGTTGTTGCTGCTGTTGCTGCTGCCTTTCCAAATCCATCAACTCCTCTCTAAGCTTCATTCTCATTTGTTCTCGTTCCTCTTCCACAAATATTGCCTTAGTCACAGAGTCCCTTCTCTTTGGAGCAATCTTTTGAGTCCATAATGTCAAGCACTTATCAGTATTTTCGAGAAACTGTGATACATTGTAGATCACATGGATACCGCAGTCTTGGAAGTTCTGCTGCTTTGGAACTAGCGCTCTTTTTAATTCAAACCTGTCTTCACTCAACAGCACACCCAAAACGTCATTTGCATATCCAATCAAACTCTGAATTATAGGCTCTGCAATGTTATCATGCTTTTGCGAAAGAGAATCAAAGTAAAATATCAATACCTTATTATCAGGGTTAATCAAACGCTCCTCTGCCAAAGCCTCATTGCTGGCTTTATCATCTTCATCGTACAAACCAGTTCTTCTCCCGAACACCACACCTGGGAAGTTGTACACTATCGCACAATACCAATGCAATGCCTCATTTATTGGCATAACAATGTATTTGTATTTGAATAGGTCAGACTTGGTGAGCCACCTTTTCACTGTCAGGTAGTAATCAATCTTGCTATCCAGCTCTTTAACTTTCTTTGCAGTTAGCAATTTTGTATAGAAAAATGTCGTAAGCACACTAGCATCATGCTCGCCAATGCTCTTCGTTTTTATTGACCTTTCACACGCTCTTTTAAGGAAAAAGTCAATCAATGAATCGTTGATCCATTGGTCTCCGTACAAGCAACTGTAATCGGAAACTTTGATAGTCATCCAACTGTTATCAGCAAAACGGTACTGCAAACTGGTGAAATCATCTGTGTGTTCTACCGGTGTGTTTTGGTCATCATCGGAAATGTTCACATCAATATCATTTAAACCTTGGTACCTTTTTGGCTTTTTCGTTGTTCTTTTAGGTCTATCGTGCAATAATAGCAGAAAATCACTTCCCAGAAGCCGTTTTGTTTTCTTTCTGTTCTGCTCATTGTTACTATCAACATTCGTCAAGGAATTTATAGTCGTATTTATTTCAGTGTTGTTTGGCTTAGTTATTGGTGAGCTTTTGGTCGAAATAATACCGCTGCTCGATGTAGCGCGAGAGGCAAACCTTCTAGTCAGAAGCAGCCTCAAGTCTTTTTTCAAATATCCGAAATTTGTATCGCTGCTAGAACGAACGCTTGATGCATTAGTTTTGTTGAATTTGGCCAAAAATATCTTCTCTGGTACTTCTAAGACCTTTGGAAACCCGTCGTTCTGCTTGGAAACCAAGACACTGTCTTTGCAATCAAAATTTGCCAATAGCACTTTGTGAAACTTTATCCCTCTCCGATTCTTGAGCTCTTTCTTTAGCACAACAATCAATGAGTCCGTATGGAAATATACCTTGTCTACATCTTTGACCAAAGAGAATTTTGTGGTGCCGTCAAAGAGTTTGATGTTCAAATCACCCAGACTTGTGATAAAACACTCGTGGGGTCTTTTGAAAGTATGCAATAAATCAAGTGCCGTCAATTGTATGTCGTCGAAGGCCACTTTTGATACATGAAAATTGACATTTTTGCCCAAGTGCAATGAATCCTCCGAATCGTTATGCTCATTCAATTGAGTATCAGTTAGTGTTAATTCGCCCTGTGTCTTTGTATGACTCCTTATCCGCTTGATCGCTACGTCGTCCAAGTCCTGGGACCTTATAAAAGTTTTTCTCTTGGAGATATCAGTTTTGAAATCCAACTCGCTCGCGAGGTTTTGAGCAAAGCCTAGCTTGCGACTTTTGTCTTCAGGACTGTCTGCCGTTACTGCCTTGTTTTCCACGGACACTGTGGACCTTCTTGTTGGTGGACTTTCGTTTGTGCCACTGAAATTGTAAAGCGCATCTCTAAAATTGTTAGTATCAACAAATATATGCCAGAAATCCACTGGAGTGAGCGCAGCTAGAACTTACGGTTTGTTGTCTTGATAGATGCCATCAGCCATTTTCCAATACAAAGCATGAGATTTGCAAACTGGCACAAAATGACAATTGGGTAACTTGCAAACTTTGGCTTGTGCTCGCGTTATGAGATCTCTTAGATAGTGCTTCCGAACGAAAGAGAAAAAAAAAATAAAAATATAAAAACTACAAAAAATCAGAAAGTAGAACAAAAAAAAAAAATCAGAAGTAAATATCGGATAATAAATTTGCTACAATATGTAATCATTCTGCGCATTATAAACCGGTTTCGAGAGCTGCGACAACCACTACAGAAGAAGCTTGATTTTCACATTCAGATTAAAATTGATCTATAAAATCTACAGCAGTCCGCCAGTACACTCTTGCTGTGGCTGCATTACACTAGGATTTGGCCTTCTTGTGTTTCTTTCTGATCTTCTCGGCCAATTGCGTCAAATCCAGCGTCCGCTTCTCCGGCTTGGACTCAGTGTCTGTGCTTTTGTTCTTATTCTTATTCTTGCTCTTTCTCTTGCTTGAAGGCTCGTTCTCAGCACTGACGCTGTCGTACCGTTTGTTGCGCTCCTCCATGATCTTCACCATGGTGGCCGTTTTCTTGAACTCTGGCTGATTAGGATCAATGGCAAAACGCTCGTCCTCAAAGATGTCCTTAAATCTGCTATCCTGCAAATCCGCCTCAAAATCTTCCTGGAGGAACTCGTCGTCCACCTTCTTGCCCTTCTTTTTGTCCTTCTTTTTCGTTTTTTGCTTCTCGGCCTTCATGATGTGTTTCATGTCAAAATGGTTCTTGCCTGGCTTGCTGTCCATTGTCACCAACTCGAGCTCTGCATTGTTTTTGGCGTCTTCATCGTCGCTGTTGTCATCTGCCTTACTGTCCTTGCCTCCAGTCTTCTTTCTCTCTTTGATCTGCTCCTTTCTGTTCTTCTTTCTTTCCTTAGCCTTTCTCTTGTACTTCTCAATTGTGCTCTCCTCCAAAGCATCCTTGTCGTTAGCCTCGCCAGCCTCTCCATCCGCCAACCCTGGCGTAAACGTGATTTCCATGTCAACGTCGTCCTCCTCGTTCTCTGCCTTTTCAAAGATGTTCTTGTTCCCCACCATTACACTGCTCTTTAGCAAATCTTTGTACTTGTCCTTAGCACCTTTCTCTTCCTGCTCAGACTCGTCGCTGTCGCTGGCCAAGTATGCCTTGAAGTCCATCTCCTCGATCTCCTTGGCGTTGAACGCCTTGCTCGTCACTTTAAGTCTCTCTGCTGGTGTTTCATCCCACGTTAACTTCACTTTAGAGTGCTGCAATGCACTCGTCTCGAAATTGATCTTTGGCTTGTAGTTTGTAGGGATTTTGTCGCACGTCTCCTTGATATCCTCCTTTGCAAACTCCATGTCGTCTGGGATGTACCGAAGGTCAAAGAAATTCAGCGTGCTCTCAAACTCCAACCCGTCGCACTCTTTGTAAAGCTTCTCTGCCGTGGAGACACTATCACACTCAATTACTGCATAGTAGTACCGCAATCTCTGCAACTGGTACCGCCGTAAGTTTTTGCTGTCATACTCTTCACCTTTATCTTCCTCGTAAAGCATCTTAACGATTTTTTCCTTTCTATTTTCCAAGTCAAAATCTCCCTTCAAATCTATGTCTGAGTCTAAATCGCTATCTAGATCAGAGTCTGAATCCAGCTTTGCCTTCTTTCTGCTCTTGAATAACTCTCTTGGTGGGCCTTCAACCTCCTCTTGCTTCATTTTCTCCTTTCCAAACTCACTTGGATATATAGTGACCCTTTTCACCTCTCCAGAGGTTGGCAAAAAGCTCTTGAATGTTGCCATTAAGTCCACAGCACTCACATTGTCCCAGTCCATGTTGACCAATGCTAATCTATGTGATGGATCGCCAGCTTCCGGCTCTCCTTCTTCAATCACAATTTCCTCGTCGGAGGTGTCTGCGTCACTAAACTCTGAGTCCGAACCTGAATCTGAGTCCGAATCTGGCTCAGATTCTGATTCTGAGTCTGAGCTTACGCCCAAGCCTCTAGCCCTGTCCACCAGGTCTATCTTGCTTTCCTTCTTAGTGTCACTTTTCTCACTGTCTTCACTATCTTCACTATCTTCGCTTCCCGAAGCCTCGCTCTCCTCTTTGTGCTCCTCATAATACTTGTCAAAATCCTTGGTGTCATCCTCGAGCTCCAAATCTTTGATATTTCTTCCGTACCTGTCGACCTTACTCTTTCTGGTGCTTTCAAGGTCACTCTTCTTGAATCTGTCGTCGAGCTTGATTTTCTCCTGCTTCTTTGGGACCCGAAAACGTGGGTCATGTCTCATGCTGCTGAATCTTTCATCGTTAATCTCAATGTCCTCTGGCTTAGCGCCTTTGGAACTCTTTGATGGTGTGCCTTTTCCACTCTTTTTTGCCATACTAACAATAGATTGAAATTTTTCAAAAAAAAAAAAAAAAAAAAAAATATTGCGATGAGCGGCTGAAAAAAGCTCCGTTTTACAAAAGTCAGATGAACTTAAGGCACACTTTATTACTAAGTTTTCCTGATGATTTATATAAATTTTCAAACGCAAAACGCTCAAAACGCTCAAAACCCCTTTTCAAGGTCAAGAAATCTAATTGAGCAGCAGTTAGTGTAACTGATGTGAACTCCATCTTTATCGCAAGAAAAAAACACTCAAAGCACCTCAATTGCTACTTTACACAACATCCAAACTTTTACTCTCCCACGCACACGAAGTCTCTGCTATCCTTGTTTTTCCACTTCCACATCGCTGTGCTGCACCAGCAGGTGCCCTTTCTGTCTCCTTGCTTCTCGTAGCATTCTGCTCAAACTCATGGTGCTTCATGGTTCTATGGCATATCGTTGCCGTTCACAGACCAATCCGGTGTGTCCAAGTAAAAGTTGATGTCAAAATCCAACAACGCTTCGTGCTCGTCGTTCCCCGGTAGCTGAACGTTTGGTACCTGTTGGTTCGCATTCATTCCATTACCCATTTGATTTCCCATGGACATGTTGGTGTTATTCTTGTTATTGTTATTCCCGCTATTGCCAGAGTTTTGCATGGGGCCACTTGTATTGTTATTGTTCATATCCAGCCCTGTGCCGTTCTCACCGGTAAAAGCATAGTTACCATTTCTCATTTTTTTATTAAGTTGCATATTCCCGCCTACGGAATTCGAGTTTTTGCGTTTTGGTTGGTTGTGTGGCAACGTTGGAGTCAAAGGATCCGCTGGTGACAGTGGCTCGGATGTCTTCTTCTTGCGACCACCTCCATTTTTCCGTTGCTTTTTCGGTTGTGCATTTATCAGACCGTTATTTATAACTTGCGACGGTATAGCAGGCGACGACTGTTGCGAGGTTCTCAGCTTCTTGCCATTTCCCGGTGGTGGCATTGCGATATTGTTTGTGTTATTGTCGATTCCTGTCATATCCTCACCCTTAATACCAATTTTCAATTGTTTTCTGTCATCGTTGGTTTGGTCATTGTCCTTGTTGTCCGAATCCGCCAGCGACTCGTTTTCAGCTGTTCTGCCGTTTCCGTTTCTGATGTCTTTCAAGCTGTTTCTATTTTGCCTTTCAAGTTTTATCAATTGTATTTGATAATCTCTCAAGATACTCATGTCGTTCATATTTCCAGGTTTATCCTTGTTACCATTATTGTCACCACTGTCACCATTGTTATTAAGTTTGTTGTCGCTGTTTGCACTATTGCTGTTTTGAGTTATTGGGCCACCAACAGCTTTTGCAGCAGACAGTGTTCTAACCTGTCCATACTGAGATTGTCTTTGCATATTAGGAAATTGTTGCAATTGTGGCTGTTGTTGCTGCTGCCCTTGCTGTACTTGCTGTGGATGCTGCTGCGGCTGTTGTTGCACTTGTTGTGGTCTTTGCAGAGGAGAAAATGTGTTGGAGACTGAATGCTGCAACTGAATCTCAGAATTGAAGTATTTGTTTCTCTGGTCCTTTTCCCTGTTGTAAAAATTTGAGTACTTGTCACCTGTGTTGGACGTGTTATACACTTTCCAGAAAATTGCCCACCACTCCAACAAGAATCCACTTTGTGAGTCTGTGCTTAAAACTAACTTTGGCACAGTGCCGTTGAGCGATTTGCTATTCACCAACTGTCCATTTCTGCTCAAAGGTAAATTGGCCTCTCTTAAAAACAAGTTCGCTACTCCTTGCAAATTGTTTTTGATCAAGTAGTCGTAAATGTAAACGTTTAATAGTTGATCAGGGTCCGATATTGAATCCGTGATTAATACCTGGTTATCAACGTACTGGCCGCCTTGTTGGAACTCGTTGCCCATCTGTGGTCTGGAAAACTTGTCAAAGCTCATTACAAATGTATTTGGTATTAAGTGATTGCACTCAATTGAATCTTTCTGAAAGGGGTTACTTTACTGTTACTTTTATGCTTCAGCAAATCTTCAATCTTGAGAACTTTATAACAAAACTTTTGCTCTTACACAACAAAAAAAAAGCTCTTGCTCAGGCCTCCTGTTGCTCACTTATGCTATCCTGGTTATGGAATATGATGTAGTGCCGCTAACTAACCCAATGTCGTCTCCTAATCTCCAGTACTTTGTTGCCTCGTGTACGTGGATTTCTTTTAATTTTTGACTTACAATTTTTTTTTTTTTTTTTGGTTTTTTTCTGTCTTTTCCCTCTACACCTGGCGTCCAGATAGCTAGCTAGCCGTGCAGTTTTTTGTGTCTTTTGTCGCCTTTCACTGAGAAATAAAGTTTTAAAACGGTTACCCGCACTGCAAAATGACACCCGGCTAAAGTAGATTGGCAGAATTTTGCACAAGCAAAAGCACCTAACGGATCTAGCAGAATTTCGATCTTGCTGGGCTTATCAATTACGAGCATTTGAGTACCTAGAGGGCGAGGGAAAAGCTGGGGAAGTTTTACAATAACACCCAAGAACAGGAGATTCCACGTTTTGTAAATGTAGCTATCTTCGTACCACCATTTTGCACTGCTCCATGGCAATATTTGGCTCAGACAGAAAAATATAGTTTGGTAGTTAGTTCACAACGTGAGTTTTTTGCAGTGCCAAAAATTGTGATGGGCAACTCAAACGCAGTCACGTAAAACGTGAATATACGACAGAATATATTCGCATTCATGTGCCACAACCGGGGCTTACCCGGCCACAGAGCCGCCGAATTGCTGCTAGGTCCCCAGCCCGCGGCCAGAGCAGCAACGCAGCCAAAAGACAAACTATGAAGGATGCGGCAAATGGAACTGGCCGCAAAAGCAGCAGCTGATGCACATTTTTGTCGTTTGTTTGTCTCTTCTTTTGTGCCTCTTTGAGCCCTGCTTTGGGCACTGCCTTTTGTTTTTTTTCACGTTTTTCAGTTTTTTCCAGCGTTTTCCAACGTATTCATTTCCGCTCTCATTTTTAATGGTATCGTCAGGCGACAATCTATAATGCCGCGCTTTTCAATTTTGTAGCCTCACCATTATACACTCACGATGTCTGAGATCAACACAATAATAGACCCTGAAGATGTCAGAACAAACAACGCAAAGGTCTTAAAGCAGAGAAGGAGATTTTTTACCAAAGAGTTGAAAAGCTCCATCGAGTTCTTGATTTACATTTACATCATGTACGTCTACTTCTTGGACTACTCACTATTTGCATTGATAATCAAATTGTTCATCCAGTCGCTACTACTGTCGCCGTTTCCAAACCAAAACAGCAGCTCGGCCATTTCAGCTTACACTTTTTTGCCCACAAGCAGCAAGTACCACATCCTAAAAGTTGTGTTTTACGTGCCCTTTTGGTACAACTCATACATCATAATATCCAGATTATTGTTTGGCGACTACAAAAATCGCACCGAAAACTCGATCATTGGCCAGTACATCTATGGCGGGTATACCTCCCAAATCATTGGTGAACCGGTTTGCAGAAACGTATGGAAAATGGTTTTCTACGACTCTTTGATAGAGTTATTGCAGTTTTTGTTGTTTTGCATAGAGTTTTTGGAAAATTACGACAAAATCAATGAATCGCTTCTCGAAGAAGGCACAATAGATCGCGAAGTCGTTGGCGAAAAACTGCTACTTGAACAACTTGGCCCAGGTACTGAGATTGGTGACGGCTACAGTGGAGAAACTGTTATATTCAGATTAAGTCCCAGAATTATATTACAGAGGTTGTGGCTGTGGAAAATTCAGTATCAGATAGTAGATAGTGTGCAATAGCAATAATATTATATTGTATTATAATTGTCCTATAGGGCATGCTCTCAATAAATCTGCCTTGTTTCTCAAAATTCTCACACTCTTGAAGAAAATCTCATCTGGTCTCATAGCACTACACAGTTCAACATTGAATATGAAATGGTTTCTGTCTCTTGCCAACTTCACCTTATTCTTGAATTCGTCGTGTCTCAAACACTCTCTTGACACTGTATCTTTTCTTGCGTCTTTCACATATGCTTCACCATTATCGTTGATCTCAATAACACCTGGTGGAAAGCATTTTTGGAATTTTTTGGCATCTTTGCCGGTTATAGGCTCTTTAATTTGTATCACTGGCATCAAACGATAACTTGCAGTGGCCACTGGTGAAAATTTGGCATGGTCTGCACCAACTCCCAAAACACAGTGAACCGTTAACGAGATCTCTTGTCCTGGACGCAACTTTGCCAACAAAATATCTGGATAAAGTGGCACCACAGGGTCATCCTTGAACGTTTCCTCTTGTTTTCCATGTGGTTCAAACTTCAAATCTCTTGCATAAATGTGACTGTTTTTGTACAACTTTTTTGGGTCCGTTTCTCCCTTTTTTGCATCCATATTTCTTGAACACAGCTTATTCAAAGACATCACAATTGTGTTGTCGTCAGTAAATTTACCTTCCTCTTCACTCACGCTACTATCTATCCATGTCAATGCATCTGGGTCCACTTTTAATGGCACTAAACCAATTCTGTGTGACAACACTTCATCACTGATCACTGAGGTGTTGTTGAAAATGAACACAGTTTCCGGTGCTACCGTAGGCACCTCAGCAATCATGATTCTACGAAATGCATTTGCTAGCGATGTGTCGACGTTTTTGAGATCGAAATTTAATTCTGTCTCATCCATTCTGTGAATGTCAATCTCAAGTTTCTCCTCAAACTTCTTAATGTCCCAGCTGTAGTCATCGTTTAAGTCGTGACCTGGAAAGTCCGTGCTGGCCACGTTAGTCACTCTGTTATGCTCTATTCCAACCAAATTCATGCCTTATATGCTAGATACTTTATTCTCTCAAGCGCTTTTTTTTATTTTATTTTTTTTTTTTTTGAAAAATTTTTTGATGCACTCAGGGCACGCAACCGTATTACATTAGCTTATTACAAATACTCAAAAACTTTTCTATATATTACATTACATTATTTCTTACCAAAACTGAACCAGCCTCCAGAACTTTTAGCTGGCTTTGCTACTTCATACTTGTCTTTCATCTTTTTGTTCATAGTTTTGTATTTATCGAGCGTCACAGTGGCGTTTCTAACATCGTCTGCGCATACCTCGATTTGTGCTCTGACCTCTTCGTTCATTTTGTCAATGTTTCTATTTCTTATAACTGAATGGAACAATTCCTCTCTCAATTTGAGCTCGTATAACTTTCTCTCCAATTCTTCTTTTCTCACCTTTAACTCCAAATTTTCATTCTTGATCTTGTTTAGTCTGTCATTCTTGATCAAAATTTCTTCTTTATACAGTTTGTGTGTCAACGTCAAGTTATTCAAATCCGTAGTTAATTTCATTAACTTCACTTTATGATCTTTGCGTTCATCTTGCACTTCTTTTATTTCGGGGGTAATAAATTCTTCAGTTCCATGGAAATCAATGAATTTTTTACCTAGATCCTCAGAAGAAGATCCTATTGATGTAACAGTGGACGCTAGTGAGATAGAGCTATTTGTAGTTTGATAATTAGACATCCCAAGTTTACTGGTACTTTCTCTTGCCTTTTCTAAAATACGAATCTCTTCTTCGTATTTGTAGATGGATGGCTCAAATTTGAGCGCTTCCTTTATGAAATCTGTGAAATGCTTTTTCTCTCTAATTGTTATCTCAATCATACGATCATCCTCCTTGAGCAAATTACTACGGATAGGTGTATCTTTGGCAATTTTCTTGATTGTCAGGTCACCATCCATCTCTTCTTCATCTTCCTCAAGTTCTTCTTGAATATCGCTGCTGTTACGAGACATCGCTTGAGCTGCTTCTTGTTCAAACGGATTTAACCCGGTGAAACTGTACACATTCTCGTACTTGTCAATATCTTTTTCATAAATCATTTTTTTAGTGAATTTGTAATTCTCTCTTTTCAAAAAGTTGAAAACACAGTTACTCATCAAAAACTTCAATAACAATTTGCTATCTTTGATTTTGAAAATAGTGAAGTAGTTTTTTTCAATTAAAAGCAAAAGGAATTTGATCAAAAATTCTGTTCCTTGGATCATCACCATATCTAAAATTCTCAACAAATCTTCATTCTTCAACTTGTAACAATTTTCAAAAAATTCTTCCATATTAAGACCACTAACGTCGTCGATAGATGATTGTATAATCTCAACTTCCGTCTTGTTCAAGACAAAATCACTAAACTGAATCTCCTCAGCATGCAAATTTTGTTTTATCTTCTTTTCATCATCGTTTTCACTGTCAAACCATTTGTAATTCACTGAATATCTGTGAAAAAACTCCATGACGAATCTTTCAATTAAAATATTCGTAGAGATTCCGTTTGATGATAAATGTAACAACACTTCAGGAAATCTGTCCTCCAATGATCTGTTAAAAAGATAAACAAACTTTTCCTTATTTTTTTCAGACTGATAATTGTGCTTGAGAATGTTTAACTTTGGAGATGTATTATTAGATATCACTGACACATTATCCAAAGTCATCGATGACCTTCTGCTACTCAAATTACTCACTTCTTCAAATCGATCTATTCTGTCTGGTCGCTTTCTTGATTTCATAATTTGAACGTTTTTGCTATTGATTTCATTGTCAAAATTGAAGTAATTCTCGTTGAGCATTATCAATAAACCAAAAATCTCAGCTTTTGAAAGCTTTGCACCCTGTGATTTAATCTCTAACGTTTTTGTGTCTTTGCAACAGGTTTTCAATAGTAAATTACATATTGAAATGATTGCCTTTGAAGGAAGATAAAAGTCTTGCACGGTTGTACTTGAATCGTCGTTCACTTTAGGTGACGTTCCTGGACTTAATAAACCCTTTATCTCACTATATCCGCCTCTGTCATAATAGATTGTGAAATTTCTTAAAATCTCAAACAAATCCTTATCAACTTTTTGAAGTAATTCCTTGTCAAGGTCTTCAATGTCAAACATTTCTTGATTGCTTTTCAAACATCTTAAATCTAGGTTGAAAGTTTCACAAATTCTAAGTCTCAAATCGTTTTCTTTTGAGAAAAAACTGATCACACTATTTTCTTTGTAAATTTTTTCAATTGTCAGCGACTTGCTGTTAGTCAAAAACACGTAAATCAATGGTCTTATAACTTTTGGGACTCCTTCTGAAAAAACCTGCTGTATTTGCTTCAAAGATTTGACTTTGCTCATTTTGCTTGGATAATGGTCAATGACGGATTTCCAAAACTCCCAATTAATGTCTTCCATTTTCATCTCCTCATCAAAATCTATAGGATTTTTCAGTATGGAGAAAGAGTTGACAACTGGTGTTTTTGAGTTTGCCAAACTATTTTCCTGTATTTTTTCAAACTCCTTGATTAACGAACTCTTTCCAACTTTGATGTCTTTAAGCAAGTCTGTCTTTAGCGAAACGTTGAATTTGTTCGTATTGTACTGTCTGTGTATGGCTCGGATGTTCGAGTTGTACTCCAAGTCAGGATTAACAAAGCCAGTACTGCTGCCCGCGTAGCTACTGTTGCTGCCATTATTGCCAAGGTTGAACTTTTTTTCTGTGTTTGTTGATGGACCGCTAAAGTTGGGACCCAAGTTTACTGTGTTTGAACTGGCGTCGTTGTTCAATTCAGGGGAGTAATGCATTTGTGGAGTGTTGAATATCTTTTTGTCCATGCTTGAAAAGTTGTTTCTCAAAACGTTTTGGTTGAACGTCTGCACGTTTGACGAGTTTGGTATGGAAACAGTTGAGGGATCACTGTCCAAGTTTAATTCGATCTTGAGCTGATTTCTTCCAAAGTTCATGCTGTTGGCGCTCGTGCCACTGTTGATAGATATCATCGACATTGGTCTGGGTTTGCCGGCACCATTTGGGTTGCCACTCACTGGTGTGTTTGGTGCATTCGTAGAACTTCCTGCGTTGCTGGCATTATTTGGTAAGTTGGTATTAAGCAAGTGAGAGCCTTCCATCGCACCCATTATAGATACCGGTCTTCTAGGCCTTTCTGAACCATTGCTCGTTGGTGCCTCTACGGGCGAGCTCAAATTGAATAATCCCTTAGGGGCCCCATGCACCAGTCTTCTGGCCATGGAGCGTTTCCTTGTAACGAAACTCTTTAAAGGGATGTCGTCGTTGGCCATCAGAAAAAGAGCTCTTGTGGTGGTATTAAAAGTTTTGAACTATCTCCTGTGTTAACTATTGGAAAAGAAAGAACTAACAGGCAATTTTTTTTTTATAAATTTGTTGTCCTGTGTTTTAGCTTGAATCCACCAATTGACCAGAAAAAAAATATTTGTTTTCTTTTTTTGTTGTTGTATCAAAGCACGGCCCAAAAGTTAGGTAGTAGGTAAAAAAGGTAGATCAGGTCAGAAACGCACTGCAGATATGCTGCACGTGATACTTTCTTTGGTTAAGGTGTTAATGTGTGTGGGTGCGTGGGTAATGTGTTAGTCACGTGATGTGTCTGATCAACGAGTGCGGCAAGTGTTTGTTTCACTCCTGCACGCGGGATGAAACAAGCTTACGGAGACAAAACGTTGGGGAAAATGCGCATTAATGGATTGTTTAACTGCGCCTTAATAGCAAAGAAGTCGTAGCCGGATTCAGAAAAATTCAAATGGCGTAGCAGGCAGCGTTTGGAAACGAGTTCTGCTGGTCTAGTCTGATGTTGAGCTTGTTGACATGTTGACATGTTGTGAGACCGCGCAAGTCAGTACTCGGCCGCACTGTATTAATGCGTTTCAGTAATATGAGTACGAGCCCAGAAATGGAACTCAGTACCATATAAAACCTGATTTTTCTGTGCGAGTGATCGCCTCCACGGATGGAATGGTGAACTGGGAGATTTGCAGCCAAAGTAAAGGTCAGCAGTTCAGGATTTCTGAGCGTTCCCAACTGTGTGCCTAGCCGAGTAAATAAAACATAATTTTTTTTTCAGAACCGAAGCCTCGCCGGGCACCAATGCAATTTTGCTAACACATCAATGACACAACACTCCCTCCAGCAGCAAAAGCCGTAAATACTCTTTGTGCTTGCTTTTGCAAATAATATTGCACCGCATGGCTTGCTGGTGTCGGCGCATTGTTTACTGATTCACATTCCCCTGTTCTCAGTCATTACTAAAGCCTTCTGAAAATACTCCTGAACAACCAGCCCCAAACGTTACCGAAGTACTCACGCTCAACCCTTTGTGCGACATTAGGGTTCTTGCATGAGTTAGCCATCAAATTCAGCGAATTTGCAGTATTGCAAACTGTATATAATATGGCCAACGGCAGTTGGGAATGTTTTTGCTACCTTTCAAGTTAAAATTTCTATTGTTTAATTACTTTTATTTTTTTTTTCTTTTGATTTTTTGGAAACTTCCTTATTTTTCAATTATTACCTCTTAACGACATCTAATTGAGCAATTGAGTCTGATCATTTGGAAAATACTGGGAAAATTGATAGTCTTCAATCGACGTCTCGCCAAAGTGAACACCAGAAAATACTGATCAAAGAGTTTTACAGTGTGCAAACCATTTGCTCAAGAGCTTCATATTGTGAAATTGTTATATCATATCATTTTTCTTTTTGAAGGATACCGTTCACGTGGAACGAACCAAAATCCATAGTAAGACAGAATTTCTCCTGTTGCTAAGTCTCCTTAATTTCGGGAGTTGATTTTAAGTTATAAAATCGAAAAAGGGCCAAAGAAAGAGAAACAGCAAAAAAAAAAAATTACATTGAATTCTTTTTTTGCTCTCTTTAAATTCAACAAGGCTGATTTTATACCAGTAACTTCTGTTGAGCTGAAGAGACATGATAAATAGGACTGCACCCACCGTGGTTGTGCTTCTAACGGTAGCGTTTGCACTACAGCTATTGACGATTTTGTCGGTGCCAGTGACACAGGCTATCACCTTGTGTACTTACGATGGATACAAGTTTGGGGTTTTTGGCTACTGCAACAATAATGGTACTTGTTCACCAGTTCAAATTGGTTATAGCAACGTTACTGTGGAAGAGCTTTCGGTATTTTCGTTGCCATCTAACACAAGACATTCAATTTCGAGGTTATTGGTTGTGCATCCAATAAGTGCTGGGTTCACGTTAATATTGTTGATATGTTGCATATTGGTGAACTTCAGCAGATTTCTGAGAAGTCTCAATTTTTTATTCTTTTTGCTATTGTGGACACTTCCAACATTTTTGTTAACGTTGCTTTCGTTTTTGGTAGATATTTTGTTGTTTGCACCACACTTAGATTGGTGTGGTTGGCTCATACTCGCCTCTACTGTTTTGGTGGCTGTCAGCGGAGCCATGCTTTGTTTGATGAGACGTTCTACTTCAAGCAGATTGGCGTTATACGAGAATAACAAAATGCTTAATAACCAAAACAACAACAAGTTCTCTTTAATGGGGTTCACGTACGACGGTGGCTCAAATAGCAGAGAGAACTTACTTCTGGACCAAGTTCTGCAGCAGTCTAGTGTGAGTTTTGTCAGTCCAAACGCATACTTGGGTGTACACAACAATACTAGCCAGGACATCAGAACAATGACGGAAACCATCACTAATGACTCAAGAATTTTTGCGCCTGAAAATAACAGTCCCGATAGATTTACACAGTACGACAACAGCCAAAAGGTCAAATCAGGGTATCCATCTATGATACCTGTAGATGATGAAAGATTACTCTCAAACATTTCACCACCCGTTCCACAACAACCGATCACCCCATATCCAGTCGCTCATACTACTGATTACAATGGTAATAAACTTGCCTTACCAAGTGAAATCAGAGCCTCAGCTGCTTATCCGGTGATAAAATTGCAGGGACCAGTGCAAAATTCACGGTTGAGTGGATATACTTCAGTTTTTGATCCAAAACAAATGGGCGACCCAAGAGGCATTAAGAAAACTGACAGTAAGAGATCAAAATCTGGGGTGAGTCTTAATTACGGCACTACTTCAAGTGATGATGATAGTGATGTTAATACAAGTGTGTATATGAGCGAGATCATATCCTCAGGCGAAGCAATGGAAATTCAAGTTCCTGAAAGAATTTCGAGATACAACGATGTTAAAAATGATGGTCAGAATGCTGCAACTATGTCACCTGTTCAGCCATTAAACTTAAAAACAGTCCAAATCAACCCGCAGACTGAGAAGGCAAATTTTTTGGAACTGATATCTCAGTACATGAAGTCACCAGAACAAGATATGAACATCACAAGAATGATGCTGGCTAATCAAAATCCAAAGCGCACAACACAAACTTCAATTCCATACAGGTCATCAAAAAGATTACCAAATAGAAACACTATAAACATCAATGGGCACACTGTGCCATTCCCAACTGCAACTGACATTCCTAGCGCTGGCGCAGACTTCAAGGTAATTGTTCATGATTACAGTAGTAGTGGTAAAGACGAAAGTACCACTAGCGGTAGTCACTCTAGCGTTTACGCATAGATGCTAAGTAGCTCTAATTTTTTACTTCTGAAATTGTGATTTCTAACTTATTTTACTTTATTAGATTGAATAAATTGATTATTTTGTCAAACGTAAATGGGCCTCCTAGAAAAGTAATTGTTATCCTGTTTGACTTCGCTCATCCAGTAAATTAAAAAAAAAATTGTGGTACCTATATTGGCACGCACATATAAAATTTGCAAAAAAAAATGGGCCGAGCAGGGAATTGAACCCTGGGCCTCTCGCATATTTAGTTGGTACTCAAGTTAACTTGAGTTCGCTACCCAAAGCGAGAATCATACCACTAGACCACACGGCCATTTGTGAAAGAGTATTAATACTAGTGTTTCTGACATGTACTTTTTGAATATGTTTTGCACAAGATCTAAAAAACTTGAAGTACAAAAGTCTTTTAAAAGAGAGAAAAAATAAGCAATCATGCAAATATCAGAGTAGGCAGCTATTACTGTGTTTTCCGTTAGTTTCGTGGGCCAAATTAAAAATATAGTGATTTTGTAAAAATGGGTTATGCAATAGTAATGGAAGAAAACCTATTGGGGTGTTGCCTGAAGCATGATCAGATATTTTTACAAAGAGTTCGAGTTTTAATTCTAGCTAAATTGATTTGCAATGTAATGAACTCAATCTTTCGACAAATCTTGTAGTGTCGCCTAGCGATTTTTTGAAGTGACTTTACAGACTGGAATTCATGACACATCTGATCCGGTGTATTGTGGTGTTTGATATATGTCATCAATTTATTTTAGGGCAATTAACAGCTAAATTATCATTGAGGGAGTTTTAGTTGTTTTTGATAAAACGTTCAGGGGCTCTGTTACAAACTGCGGTAGGTATAGTAAACAATTTCAGTCTTATCACTCAACTTCTCCGGTCATGAGTTACCAACAATGTGTATGGAAAATGCTTTTCAATCTGTTGCATGCGGCCGATAACCCGAATTTCTTAGTTATATTCTCATCATTCTCAACCAAAGTTAGCTGCGATTGAGATTTCAATGCTCTGTTATCTAACGTCTAAGTTTGGTATCGAAAACACTCTATCAAGGTTTGATCGTTCATGATTATAGACAAAACGGCAAAAACCATGTCCGGGACGGGACGGCTTATTTTAGGATACCATCGCTCGAACAGAAATGTACTATTCAATGCTTAAAGAAGATACCTGATCAGTAGAATAGTAGCCTTAAGTAGTAATCAAGCTAGTTGATGTCTTCTTCAGTCAATTAGGCCAAACTTTTTCAAAGTTTGATTATGCTTGGCAGTAAATGATATAGCACATTGATACAGGTGAGTTTTCCTGTATTCACACCAGTGGATAGATTGTTCGAGACTTTGTGCAAAACTCATAATAATACTAATAGGACGTTACACTACAACAACTATTGCTCAATTTTCGAAATTTTACAAGAATGTTGCTCCAACAAATGACCGCCCCACACTTGTTGTGAGTGAACACTGTGTTGGGTCGCATTTGAATAACAATAGGTCAGTGTTTGCGAAGGCAACACTAAGTAAATCACGTGACCCAAAACAGGCATTGTTTTACGTTTTTGTTTACATAAGTATTTCAATTTCGGAAACTACCTAGAAAATTTGTTGTCGAGTATTTAAGAAACTTAGGTTCCACTTGAAATATTTTTTTTTCTTGTAGCACTTTTTTTTTTGAAACATCAAGCAAAGAAAAAATTTTACTCAAAAAACTACAATTAGTTCATAAAAAACAACAAAATGTCTAAAGCTTTCTTCGATATTCTGATTGACGGTCAATCTGCTGGTAGAATTGTTTTCCAACTCTACGACAACATTGTCCCAAAGACTGCCACCAACTTCTTGGAATTGTGCAAAGGTTCTAAGGGTTACGGTTACAAGGCCAGTTCTTTCCACAGAGTCATTCCAGACTTCATGTTGCAAGGTGGTGACTTCACCAACCACAATGGTACTGGTGGTAAATCCATCTACGGTGAAAAATTCCCAGATGAGAACTTCCAAAAGACCCACAACAAGCCATTTTTGTTGTCCATGGCTAACGCTGGTCCAAACACCAACGGTTCCCAATTCTTCATCACCACCGTTCCATGCCCATGGTTAGACGGTAAGCACGTTGTTTTCGGTGAAGTTATTGAGGGCAGTAACATTGTCAAGACCATCGAGTCTCTTGGTTCTAGCTCTGGTAGAACCAGAGCTAAGATCGTCATTGCTGACTGTGGTGCTTTGTAATGAATGAATGATTTAGGTTGAATCCTTGACTATCTGTCAAGTAGTTCTACAAATTTGTGAACACTCATGTAGAAAACAAGCGTTGTAGTTGCCATTGTCATTCTCGTTGTAGTTGTCGGTGTCGTATTGGATGCTTAATTGAGCAAACGTGGCAACTATTACCCGGATTATGATGTATCCCAACAAATGCTCGGTGCGCCTACGCATTAAATTTGAATTAGTCGATATGTTGCCACTTTAAGTCTTTTGATGAACCTCATCTACAGAGGCCATTGATGGTAAAGTATTTCTCACAGTAGTTCACAAATCAATTGATTACACGCTACGAATATTATTTCTATAGAAGCAATCACATACTTAGAAGTAGTAGTGCTGATCAAATACCAAGTGTTACCCTGTGTTTAACTAAAAAAATGAAAAATTTTCAACCAAGAGTCGAAATTCAACTTTGTCAAATTTTTGTCAATAATTAATATACCATGGGTAGAGATCATTTTGTTAAACAACACGCAAGAAGCGGTCACCGTACTGCTCCAAAGTCCGATAACGTTTACTTGAAGTTATTGGTCAAACTCTACACATTTTTGGCTCGTACGTAAATTTGCACAATTACTATATCAAAGATGGTGATAATTTTTCTGCTCCGCCTTTGGAAAGCCCAGCTGAAGCTTTAAAGGTGATTCTTTAAAGTGTGATGCTGGTCTCTTTGCAATCGCCGTTGAGCCTTGTTCTGCGAGTACATTTTTGTTTCTTTGTTTAAACAAGAACAATTTGAAAAATGTGCGATCTTTGAGCAGAATGACATTTAATACTAACTAATTTAGGTAGAACAGATGCTCCATTCAACAAGGTCATTTTGAAATCTTTGTTCTTATCAAAGATTAACAGACCACCAGTATCTGTTTCAAGAATCGCTAGAGCTTTAAAGCAAAAAGGTTCTGCTGAAAAGACCATTGTTGTTGTTGGTACCGTTACCGACGACAACAGAATCTTTGACTTCCCAAAGGCCACCATTGCTGCTTTGAGATTCACTGCTGGTGCCAAGGCCAAGATCTTGAAAGCCGGTGGTGAAGTGATCACGTTGGACCAGTTGGCTTTGAGAGCTCCAAAGGGTCAAAACACATTGATTGTGAGAGGACCAAGAAACTCTAGAGAAGCTGTCAGACACTTTGGCATGGGCCCACACAAGAACAAAGCCCCAAGAATTTTGTCTAAGGGCAGAAAATTCGAAAGAGCCAGAGGTAGAAGAAGATCTAGAGGTTTCAAAGTGTAATATTTATATAGTAATAAACAGAGATCAAGCAAACTTTGTAGCTCACCGCCGTACAGGTGTACCTCTGTGAGATAGTAACGAGTTCCTCTGACTTCTGAGTGCCTCTGTGCCAAGTATTGATACCCCGGAAAATGAGACTTGAACGCTTCCATTTGAGTTCGCCTTAACAAAAAACAGACCCAATTTTTTCTGTTCCGTAGCCTCTTGTAGCATACTGCTGATCGCAGATCTAAAAGCGGCGAAAAAAAATGCGCTTTTAAAATTGCAAACAAATTGATCCGCACAAAGAAACGAGTAAGTACAGCTACAAAAATGTTTTGAAAGGCTTGTGAAACAGTCGTTAGTGCACCAAAGCACACCAGCGATTGATAATTGGGAACCACATACAGATTTACTAACTGTGATAGTGTCAGACGCTGACTACTACGATGTGCTAGGTGTTGAGAAAGATGCCAGTGCTACTGAGATCAAGAAGGCGTATAGAAGAGCTGCCTTGAAGTACCATCCGGACAAGAACCCCAGCAAAGACGCAGCTGAGAGGTTTAAGGAAATAACGGTAGCGTATGAGGTGCTTTCCGATGAGATCAAGAGAGGCCAGTATGATAGTGGGTTCGAATACGGTAACGGCTACAGTTCTGCCGGGTTTGACGATGCCAAGTACGATGCTCAAGATTTTTTCAGTTTCTTTGATGACATGAATGGCAATGGGTATGCTCATGGGGCACATGGAGCTAAAAAACAGAGCAAAGCTCAGAAAACGAGCGATGCACACATCGAAGTGGAGGTGACATTACAGGATTTGTTCAAGGGCAAAATTGTGAAGGTGAACTCAACAAGAGACGTGCTTTGTGGCGCTTGTCGTGGTACTGGAGCAAAGCTCCACTCAAACCCAAAGAACTGTTTGGTGTGCAAAGGTGTGGGGTATGTGAGAAAAGTACGCAGAGTTGGTCCGGGAATGGTTACACAGGAGCATGTAGAGTGCAAGGAGTGTAAAGGTACTGGAAAAGTTTACAAGCCAAAAGATCTGTGCAAGAAGTGCGAGGGCAGTGGTTTAACTGCGGAACACAAAATATTGGAGTTTCACATTCCTGCAGGCTCTAAACTGAGAGGCACAGTTGTGATAGAAGGCGAGTCTGACGAGGCGCTCAACATGACGCCAGGTGATGTTGTTTTGACGTATACGCAGCGCGATGACGACGAATTTGCACGGGAGGATGACGACTTGTACGCCGAAATCAATATCTCGTTGATCGAGGCATTGTGCGGATTTCTGCGGGTTGTTTTGAAGCATTTGGACGGTACCGGCATCAAAGTCAGTGTTTCACCGGGAAAAGTGATACGGCCAAACGATTACATCAAGATTTCCGGCCAGGGAATGCCAGTATTGGACAAAGACTCCCGCGGTGATTTGTACTTGAAGGCAAATATCATTTTCCCTAGAGATAATTGGTGTGTGGATACAAGCGATATTGCGCGGTTGCAAAATATATTGCCGAACGTCGACAACTCGGTGATTGCTAACAATATTCAAATTGATGAGATCCCGGATATGGATATCACCGAAATATCCCAATTCGAGATAATCTCGGAGTCGAAGTTGCCTCAAAAATCAGAATCAGAGGAAGACTATTACGGATACAGTAACGGCGGTGGATTCAGAGGCCAGCAACCAGACTATACCGATAATGGGTGTCAGACACAGTGATGTAAATACAGAATAAATTAAGACCTAATATGCTCCATACACTGTTTGTAGTGGTGTGTTGTTGCTAATGACTCCCAACGACCAGCGGCCGCTCAAAAGTTTCATTTCAGAAAGCAGCATGGCGTACGAAGACCATTGCGCCATAATAAGCCGCATTCACCTTGGACAATATTGCTTTTGCACCAATTGTCAAACCTTTCACAAATTACGGTTTGCACCAAGATCGTGGTAAATGCAAAGCTATAATGCACACAGCACAAGCAAAACTGTAAGTAAAAGGGGTAAGCAGTATTGTGAGCGGTTTTGAGGGGAAATCCTCGAGAGCAACTGGGACAGCAATTCTCTAAGCAGGTTTCAGAGATATCAAGACAAACTCTGCCTCTGGTGAGTAGATGCACTGCCCCGCCTCCTCCTGCCCCACATGGCTTGCTTTTGTTAGAGCAAAACTCGTATGAGGGAGTATTCGTCTACTGTGAATTTTCACTTATACAATTTTGAAATTGAATTAAAGTTTTGTCACCTTACAAGTTAACGGTCTGTGGTGAAGCCTTGCGCAAATCATAGAATTTTCTGTCTTTTTCCTTACTTCTGACCTCAATTGCAATCTCAATTTCCAATGGATTTATGGCGCTTCACTCTGTGCCGCGGCATTTTCAGCGTTTTTAGCATGGTGAGCCGTGGTAAACTGTCTGGATACAGGAAAAAGAACTCGTGCTTTTTTGATGGTGTCAACATTTTTTAGTGGTACGTGAACGAGCTTTCGAGTGCTGAAAAAAGTGCGAGCGAGGCCCCATTGGTGAATAAAATTTCCTAAAAAAAAGTAGTTTGAACGTTTCAGAAGTGCTAAACAAATAATTTTTCAAGCTGTGATATCTCCAGGTAATGCTAATGTTGAGTACGATACGAGAGATGATTGTGGTCAAGTCATTACATTTCACTGCATTCTCTAGCCTTATTCTGATTCAACGGTTTCTGGACTTTTTTTCTGACTGGGAGCCAAGAGACAAAGCCCATCAAATCTGCATCAGGTGGACAATGAGCCACTGAGCGGTCGTGTCTTTTGTAACAAAAAAGCATAGTCGACAATCGTTGGCGCGCTTACTTTTATTATGGAGCTAATGGGGGCCTACTATACCGGCCACTGTTTTGTTCACAGACTAAAGCTGGAAGGCCCCACGCTAGCGTCAGCTTGCCCGGAAAGCACGCGTGCAGATTGGTGATTTACGAACCTTGCCAGGTGTGTGCCAGGTTTCAGCTAAGCCAACAATGGCGAAGCATCTAGTATAATAGAGACAATTGAAAGCTTAGCAAACAAGCGCACAAAGCCTATGTGCTTTAATCCCTAACAATTGGAAACTTGGGACTCACGGGACTGTGAAAACTTGGAAATGAGCGCAGCGGTCTCTTTTACGAATAAAGTTGTCGATTGAAACAGAAATGTGTGAAAAACTAAAACAGTGTCTTAGTCGCACCGCTAAAAATAACACAAATGGGGCAAAGCATAAGAAAAACTTATAGAAATAAAAGGAAAAAAAAAAGTAAAACTGCATGTACCGAGTGAAAATAAAACATGAATGAGTAAGATAATTAATTAATATAAAGGGAGTGACCCAAAAACTTTTCAAAGTGCAAAAAAATAGAAAGTGTAATCTGCTTTTCGTTCACAAACGCACACGATCACATATAATATGAACAGTTTTGTAGCCAGCTTCATACTTTTCGCATCTTTGCTTTGCACAGTAACTGCAAAGTTTAAAGGCCTTGACGAACACAATATTGCCGTGTACTGGGGTCAAAACTCGCTCGGTACTGCAACTAACGGCACATTCAATGAGAAGAACTTGACAAAATATTGCGACAATGACGACGTGGGAATCGTTTTGCTTTCGTTTATGAACGTGTTCCCGGGAACTGATGATGTTCCAACATTGACCTTCAAAGACTACGAGTACTCCGCCAAATACCCATACGAATTGAAGGGTTTGGAGTCCGAGATCAAATACTGCCAAAACAAAGACGTCTTAGTCATGCTTTCCTTGGGCGGTGAAGGTGACGGCTATGGATTCAAAAATGACACAGAAGGTGCAGCTTTTGCTGCACACTTGTGGAGTCTCTTTGGACCAAAAAACGAGAGCTTATACAACGTTACAAGACCTTTTGGTGACGACATCTTGATTGACGGGTTCGACTTGGATGCCGAAAACGACAACAGCACTGGATACGTTGATCTCTTTTACAACTTGAAGTCGTATATCAACGCTACAAGCAGCAACAAGACCTTCTACTTGAGTGCGGCTCCACAGTGCCCAACATATGACAACATCTTGAGTGACGTTGTGGCCGAAAACTACTTGGACTTCTTATTTATTCAATTCTACAACAATCACAAAAACTGTGACGCCAATTCGGACAATTTCAACTGGTACACCTGGGTGGAGAAGGCTAAGCAAAACACCAAGAACAGCAACATCAAGTTATTCATGGGTATCCCAGGCGGAGAGAAAGCTGCATCTACTGGTTATTTCAGCAACTCAACACTGCTTGGAGAGAAAGTGTACAAGGCCAAGCAAAACGAGACTTACTTTGGCGGTATCTCTATTTACGATGCTGGTTTTGCTTTCAACAATACTGACGCCACGGACGACAACTATTTGAACATTGTGAATGCGGCACTCAATTACACACCACCACTGACTTCGTCTAGTTCAAGCAGTAGCGGTAGTAGCAGCAGCAGCAGCAGTGCCTCAAGCACAGCCACAAAAAACGCTGGATCAAAAGTCCAGTTTTCGTTGCTTTCCGGATTGGCCTTCTTTGTATTGAACATTTTGGTTTGAAACCGCTTTAATTAAATACACCGTATCAATAGACTGCTTCTCTTTAGGCACAGTAGAGGCCCCCAAAGGCATAAGAAAAGCACTTCTTTTCGTAAAGTCTCAAAGCATTGACCCAAATGACGGTAACACCAAGTGCAACACCTTGTAGAACCTGTATAACACAACACCTACTGGCAAGCTGCACCTGCCAAAGTGTGGAGTGCAATCCAACTCCGAAACGAGCGTGGCTTAGACATACACTAGCCCTACTGAACAAGCTTTTGCAAACGTTCCGCCCACGCTAACCAGAGTCCGCGCCTGGTTGCACTGACTCGCGGTTTGGTGGCCGCGACCGAGCACTAAAACGTGCAATTTTTTTTCGTTCTTTTTTTTTTCTTTTTTCTTTTTCCATCTTCTCAGTAGAAACGGTTGAATCTGCTCAGCGCGTAGAGCAGGGACCACAGCACTGGTGCAAAAAGGACACACATCACGGGATGGGGACGGGTGTTTGGATGCCGATTTTGGTCAAGTGTCACTCTTTTCAGATTCTTTCCACAAACTCAATCTGGCCTCACATTCTCTAATTGCAATCAACGCAGCGCTCTTGCGCACAGTAAATGATCTGCCCAACAGGGTCGTTTTGTTCATAGTAGTCAAATTGCCGCTAATTGTTTTTCAAAGAATTTCCATTTCATGTGCCGATCTTCGAATTTTGAGAATTGCATTACTATTTTTTTTTCCTTTCTTTTTTCTTTCTTTCTCCCTTCCTAAAATTTCTTGAGCTTTTTCATGCCTGCCACAGAATCAAGAGATAACACTGATCTTATCTTGATTCTTTAGTATGGAGCTTGAAAGTCGAACTAATTCATTTTACAAAAACGAGAATGCCTCGGTAGAGTCTACGGATTTGGTGGCAACCAAAAGGTTTAAAGACGTGTTGTTGAATGAGGAATTAAAGGTCAAACCCGATTCGCTGAACAAGAGTGTTTCAAGTAATGCTGCAGCAAACTCGGAATCAGCACCCATACCTGCACCAAAACCTGCACTCAAACCCGCTAAAAACTCGGTTTTAAACCGGATATCCATGTTTGAGTCTTCGAACCCAGACTACGTTCCTTCCCGAAATCTCAAAAGTCCCACGACTACGGCCCCAAGATACCGGAAATTTGCAGTCGAGAACATTCCAAACAAAGACAGTGTGGCCAAACCTGAAAATGAGATAGAATTGGCAATCACTGCCAGAAAGGACAGATTTAAGAGTTATGGGAAAGACAAATTTGGGTCTACTTCGGCATTTGGGAAGCAAGATATTGAGCTTAAAAAATCCATACTAACGGAGACGCAAAAGAAGCCACTATTGGAAAAGAAAGCAGAGTCACAGATAGAGACACAGTTAAAGCCAAAGAAACTAGTTAAGACACAGAAAAAGTTACAGCCGCAGCCGCAGCCACAGCCACACCAACAGCCAGATTCAGAGCCAGAACCACAGCCAGAAAAGAAAGTCGAGCGATTGGTGCCAGAAAGCAAAGCTCCAGAAGTATTGAACGTTTTTGCGTCACCATTCAGATTATCGAAGTACAGAGACATCCCCACAGCATTTTCACACCATCCAGTCTACAACAAGGTTACGCTTTTGAAGCTCAACGAAAAACCAGACCAAAACCTAAGAACAAAAGCTTCAACCCCTGCTTTAACCCGCACAAATACATCTTCTAGTGTTATTTCGGAAAGACCATTGATGGCGCCAAACACTGTTTACCCAAGCAACGCCAGCATAGCTGGTAGCGTTATGAGTGAGAAACCATTGTGCGATTTTGGCTCCGAGATCGATATAGATGAAGAGCCGTTATACAACTTGGACAACAAAAAATCCTCAAGCTCCGTAATGTCAGACTCTTTGTTTGATTCTACAGAAACCGCAACTTCGGTACCAGAGGTTTTCACGAGTATTGAGTCAAGAAATTTGAAGCATGACATTAGCGTGGATCAAAAGTTGAGCGATTTTGCGTACTTGTTCAAAATTCTGGAAAACGAGACATTAGACTCTCTGAAGATCATTGCTTCATCCTCAGTGAGATCGAATCTCGATGAAATCATGAATCAAAGCACAGACCGTTCTACAATTCGGTTAGTTTCTGGGGATACAACCTTCAGACTGAAAGGCAGTAACACTGTTAGATTCAACGAAGAAGTCACAGAATACGAGACACCTTTCGCAGCAGACGAGGAAGAAGGCAGAGAAGGAGAAGATGAAGACAATGAAGAAGAGGTCTATACAGGGGCGAATGGCGCAGAAGTAGATGAAGAGGAGGATGATGTGCTAGAAGCTGAAGACCAAGAGATACTCAATAATTTGGAGAAGTTAGAAGGAACCGAGAAGTACATTGAAAAGCTTAGCAAGCAGAAGTCGGTCACGAAAAGTGTGATCAAACGTGCACTAATTGCCACTACAGTCAAATCAGCAAACGCAAACATTCGCAATAGCATGACTGGGTCAACCACGTCCTTGCCCGAAGACAGTATGATTAGTAGACTGTCGAGAGCAAGAATGTCATCCGAGGATTATCAACACTACGAGGAGTTCCGCAATAGAAGACGCAGTCAATACAACTCGCTCACCAGACACACACAGCACCCTCTGCCTTTTGCTGATTTGTACAGGCCTCGAAGTTTCCCGATGTCTGCCTCACCGTTGCAGGAAAATAACACAAGCCACTGGACGTTTTTACGCAAGCTCACAATAAAGAGGAAATCCGTGGAACTTGTGCCTCCGGGAACTCATGACAGACCGGTATCAGCAGCCTCTAGTAGAGTCAGTTTCATATCCCTGGTGTCAAAGATCAATCAAAGAATATCTTCTGCCCTTGGCTCTAGAAAAGCTCTCCCTGAAGCACAGATTATCGAGGAGCAAAGTATTCACGAGTCGAGAGCCAACTCTCCAGAAAGTTCGGGAAACACAACCGAGATTAGTGACACGAGCGGGTCATCAAATAGAGTAGCACGAAAACTGCTCAAGTCGATCGGTACACATTTTGTGAAAAACTTGAGTAGTTTGAGTATCAACAAGAAGGACTCACAGCCGGAATCAAAAACCAAGAAAAGAACCAAATATCTGACCTCCACCGTCTCTAGAATACCCGAGTCCAAGCTAGAAACCACAGAGGCACAGTTTAGAAAACCGAAAAAAAAGGGAGAAGCGAATTTTCTTGGGAATATGTATTCCAAATTTTTATCTATTTTTTAAAGCTTTTATTCACAGCCATTTTGTTAATTTATCGTTTAGAATGTTTATTTTTGTTATTGTTCAGTTCTGCTAATATATTTATTAATACTGGGTGTAGAAATTGTAGGAACTGTGGGAATTGCAGAAGCGCAAAACTGCAAAAGTGCAGTTTGCATTAAAAAAAGAAAGTGCTTTTGTTATATTGACTGTATATGTGAGATTGACAAAGACAAATGAGCACTGTTCTCACAAAAGGGCGAGCTATAACCTCATATATATATTCACTCCAAAGTCATGGTAATTGATTTCACCTGAGTGTACAACTCCAACCCGTACTCGCCCAACTCTCTTCCAAATCCGCTTTGCTTGTATCCACCAAACGGAATTTTGAAATCGCAATAGTTGCTGCTGTTGATCCAGATAGTACCAGCGTCCAAATCAGAGGCAGTCTTGTGTGCCTTGGTCACGTTTTGAGTGAAGATGGCAGCAGCTAGCCCGTAATCACTTTTGTTGGCCAATTCCACTGCTTCGGAATCGGTTTGAAACGTCGTGATAGTCACCACTGGTCCAAAAATTTCTTCATTGAAAACAGTCATATCCGGCGTTACCGCGTCCAAAATAGTTGGTTCGACGTAGAAGCCTTTGGCAAATTTGGTACCAGATGGCGGGCCACCACCGGTCACTACCTTGGCACCCTCTTCCTTGCTACCGGCAATGTAGCTCAAAATCTTAGTTTGCTGCTGTTTTGAGACTTGGGGCCCAATCACATGGACTTCCAGATCAACGTCCTCATCATGAAATTGCGTGCCACACTTGTATGATTTTTCGGTGTACTCTTTAAACTTGGCCACAAACGTGTCGTGTACCTTTGCTTCTACCAATATACGAGACGTGGCAGAACAAACCTGGCCGCTGTTATAGAAAATTCCCTCTGCGGCCCAGTTCACTGCCTTATCCAAATCCGCATCTGCGTACACAATCATTGGCGATTTTCCACCAGTTTCCATCGATACAGGCACCAAATTCTTAGCCGCGTAACTTTGTATGAGCTTACCAACGGCAGTGGAGCCTGTGAAGGCGACTTTGTTCACAAGTGGGTGGCTGCAAAGTGGTTCCCCGGTCTCAATGCCCGTTCCCGTTAAGATATTCACAACGCCTGATGGGAACCCTGCTTCCACAACGAGCTGTGCAAAAACCAAAGCCAGCAACGGCGTCAACTCCGAGCTTTTCAACACAACACAGTTGCCCGCGGCCACTGCTGGCGCAACTTTCCAGGCCAACATGTCTAATGGGTAGTTCCACGGAATGATTTGTGCTGCAACGCCCACAGGCTCATGCACGGTATACGTGAAATGTGTCTTGTCTATTGGAATGGTTTGTCCATGGATCTTATCGGCCCAGCCGGCGTAGTATCTGAAGCAGCCAATAACATCGTCAATGTCGTATGCGGCGTTGGTGTTCTTGGGTTTGCCCGAATCCTGCGCCTCAATTCCTGCCAAAAAGTCTCTTTTGGACTCCACAAGGTCTGCGAGCTTGTTCAACAACTTGGCTCTGTCTGAAGTGGGGAAATGTTTCCACGACTTAAATGCAGCTTTGGCCGTCTTGACAGCAATGTCCACGTCTTCCTTTGTTGCTCTGTATATCTCGGCAATAGCCTCATCGGTACCGGGGTTTATAGATTTCAATGTGAGTCCCTTTACTGAAGGAACAAACTTGTTGTTAATGAATAGCCCGGTAGGCTGCTCGTACAGCGAGCCGTCGGGCAACGAAATGGTATGGAATTCCGGGAGCATGCTTTTCGATTTCGATCAAATCCTCAGTGCAACTGTGCTGTTTCTTTGTTACTGTTTTGTTTTTGGCCAAGTCAAGCGCACTTTTATAGATAGACAGATTGATCTCCGGGATAAGCTTTTTTTCTGTTGGATATTGTTAATTTTCACTCACATTATCTTCTGCTCCTTGACGGGTAACATTGTCACTTGCGTCATTAGCAGGTCTTGTGGATCTTCTAGTTCCTTGCGCCATGGTTGATAGTTGAGTTGTAGCTACTTGTTGTTTTGGTTGTGACAGTACTTATTAATTATAAGTAATGGTCTGTTATGTATTTGTGTTGAATTATGTGATTAATTCGTTTTCCTTAAAATTCGATCTCCCTAATCTGTTAGACTTGGAAAAGTCGGACATAGGTGTGACTTGGAAAAAACAAAACAAAACCTGAAATAATAATCAAGATCAACAGTGTAAGAGGATCTGACTGAATACACCTGGAAACGGAGAGTAGCTCAAGATTAAGGAAGAGACTGACTACACCTGAGAATGGTAGGAGGCTCAAACTTAAGAACGATAAAAGAGTTTTGAAGTTAGGTATAAATAGAGGGAGAGGGACCTACAGAAAGAGGGGGAGAGAGAGACAGACATATATAGATATATATATATATATATATATATCAGACAACTACTGGGAATTAAGCAGTACGGTCACAACCAAAACAACAAGTAGCTACAACTCAACTATCAACCATGGCGCAAGGAACTAGAAGATCCACAAGACCTGCTAATGACGCAAGTGACAATGTTACCCGTCAAGGAGCAGAAGATAATGGTAATGGAAAAATCAATATTCAACATGGTGCGAATTCTGTGGATGAACCAGAGAACCAAGACGCCGGTGTTTATTATGCTAGGAATGAAAATTATGAGAGATACAAGAAAGGGTATGAAAGTATAAGTGTATCATCGAAAGTGTTTTTGAAAACATATCAACAAACAGAAGCAGAGGAGATTGATGACGTTGTCAGATGGTACACAAAATTTAGGCAAATAGTCAATAAGGAAAACTTATCATACTTGATCGATGATAACATAACTACCAATTACTCCCCTGAAAGAAGAGAAATCGAGCTAGAAATACTCGTGATCATCTATAACAGAATGACTTTACCTGAATTCACACGAGACAGCAATGAGTTCTTGGAATTCTTCAAGATAAGCATGCAACAAAAGAAAGCAAGACATAAGATTATCTGGGAAAGAGAGTACTTCAAATATCTTACGTTTGAGGAGACTGATGGATATGATCGGGGGTATGCGAAAATAAGCTCTTACAAAGATATGAACAAGTACTTAGGTATTGAGCAAACAGAAGAACAAATAAAGGAGAAGATTATAGCATCCAATCCAAGATTGATGAACAACCAAGCTTATTGTCGGGCAATGTGGACTGCAAAGACATTAATGGATATCTTACGGTTATTGGAACAAAATAGAGGATATATGATTACTAAAATTCCAGAATTCTCTAGAGTTGAGCATAAAGGACAAGGAAGTAATTCGAGCGAACACGTCAAAAACAAATTTGGAGGGTCCTGAGTGAGCAAACCGAAATGGGTTAAAAAGGGAAAGAGACAAGGAAAGAAGACCAGAGTTGGTTTTCAAGGGAGATGTCACCAGTGCGGTAAAATCGGCCACATGCAAAAGGATTGCCGGGGAGTATCCCAAAAAGGAAGAAGTAATCAGTCAGATCCTCTTACACTGTTGCTCTTGCTTCATTCTCAGGTTTTGTTTTATTTTTCCAAGTCTACCACTTTTCCGACTTTTCCAAATCTAACAGAATTGGAGCAGAACATGAGACTTAAAGTACAGTAGTACAAATAGTACGTGACGGTGGTATATTATATCTGAATATGATCTGCTGTGGCGGGATTGGCCTCAACGCGTTCTCAAAGAGTCGCCTAAACAAAGCGGGTCCAACTCTAACAAGTTGAGCATCAAGTTGCCCGTACCACCTTTGCCATGGGTCCCGTTGTTGAAGTCATTCGGCCCGTTTTGAAACCCGTTCCCGTTGCTGTTCGAGTTGGCATCGTGGTTGAAAAAGCCGTTCGTTTGTCCGCTCATATCGAACCCTGAATATACGTCATTAAACATCATGGGCTGCTGAGCCGGCTGAGCCAGCTGGGCCAGCAGAGGCGGCATTTGAGGCGGCATTTGAGAGTTGTACACTTTGCTGTACGCAGGCGTTTCGGGAGTGTTGCCTGAAACCAGAGTTGCCACACCCGTGTTAGCGACTGATATCGGATATGGCTCGCCCACTGGTGTACCCATGTTAGAGACTCCCATTGCGGTTCCACCCATTCCTATATTTTCATTCAAACTGTACTGAGGCTCACCAGACGAACAGTTGGAAATCGATACAAAGGTCTGCTGGAATGAGGGGATGCAGCTTTCGAACTCAGCGTTCCACAAAGTCTGCAGCTCAATGTCTTCTATGAATTCACTTGTAGCCTTTTTCATCCTTGGAACGCTCTCGTTCAATCCCTGTTTCTGTAAGAACATGTTGTAGTCTTCATCGTTTTTCTGAACACCTCCTCGTACGTCTGACGTTGAGTGCCTCACCGAATTTATCAGATCGCCGTTCCAGGGTCTCTTTATTAGTCCCTGATTCATCATGTTGAAAAATGGCTCTGAGACAATGTTCAAATTTGGATCCTCGAGCAAACTATGCTTCAATGACTTTTCATTGTCAAACAATGTTTTGAGCTTTTTCTCATCTTGGCTGTACTTATTGTACCAGTTAAAAAGCTCTAAGATTGTGTCATCCTTGGTCCCATTAATGCTACTCAAAAAAGTTTGCACTTTTTCGTCGTCATCAAATTTATAATCCGAATGGTCTTTGACGTGCGCTATGCATAATATAATCAATCTTCTGTTAAAAACATCTTTCATTTCTTGCCTCACTCGCTTTCCCGGCAGAAAAAAGTTGGTCAAGCAGTTATTATAACAGTCAATCATCAAATGAATGTCCCGGAGCTTTTCATTTAACTGCAATGGTTCAATTTTGTCCCCAGCAATTTCCAAGCACTCCATGAAAATGGCTGAGTATGCGGCGTTCATAAAATTCATTGTCCAGTACAATGTGTGGTAGATATCACTATCCAAGTCATTGATAAGCATCAAAATGTTTCTTGCGGCTTTTAACTTTGATTCACGATAGTCTTTGGCCCTCACTGTTAAAGAGCTTTTCAACCTTTCAAAATCATATCCGTTCAACTTTGCAATTGAACTTACCAATTTCTCGTCTTTCAAAATGTTCAAGCAAGCATTTTCCGCACTTCTGTGGGACAAAATCAAATTATAATGGTATCTAAATTGGTGTATCACAATGTTAGATACAGACACAGACGATTTGAACTCGAAAGACTCTAGATCATGCCCGTTATATAGCACATTTACGTCACAGTCATTAATCCAATTTTCGTCCGGCACACTCCAATCCTCATCATCCTCTTCGCGAGCTCGTTTCTTCTGACTACCACTCAAATACTGATCCATAAAGCTTTTTGCTGAGTCAGTTTGATACATGGAGATATCTAATGGTTTTCCCGGTCTAATATTTACTGGTAACATCATCTCCCACTCGCGAGAACTGTGGTCCATTGCTTCAATCTTATCAAAAGACTCAAGCACCTGCCCCGCTAAGTGTTTGAAATCTTTTGGGAGTTTGTTGTCTTTCTTGATGACAGAGTAATTTTTCAAGTAGATATCGTGATTGAATGCAAACACGATTTTGGATAGCTGGAAAGAGTAGAAGTTGCACAACAAGAAAAAACCACTGTAGTCATACAGTGCAAATTTGTGAAGAACGAAATAAAAATCTTTCTTATCCTCTATAAGCCCGTTCTTGGTTATATTGATGCAATTCAAACTTTCCCATTCTTTATTGTCCTTGGGGTTGATACCTTTGAGCAGTAAGTACTGTTTTAGAAAGAATCTGGCCATGTGGAAAAAATCTTGTTCAGCTAACTGGTTGTCACCAATTAAAAACGGTCTCTCCAAAGACGTAAATACGTCTTTATCGAAAGCATAGCATTTTGTCCAAATCAATTTCTTGGACCAGTACATCCCGTCGTCTATCAACATAGGGCTAGTTGGTAAATTGTCGTACCCCATAGCACGAACATTATTTATGAGGTAATTGAAAACAAAATAGTTGAATTTTGAAAAAATGGTGGTGTTCAAGTACAAATACAAAAAGATCAAGCCAAGCACTGTATACCTACTCAGAGTTTTGGTGGGAATCTTGAGAAGGTAATAAAAACAACTCTTCAGTGCTCTATTCTCCAACAATAAAAACAATTTAGCTTGCTTTTCAAAATTCACGGTGTGCTGGGAAATTTCCAAAGTATCGCTTTTGCCCTGTTTAGGCTTGGTTTTTGATGCTGTCTGAAGTTTACTGCCAACTAATGTGCAGCCAAGACAAATTATAGAGCACACAAGTAACTTTTCTGAATCAAGCAATGGTTTAACTTTCTTGCCATCCACACTTTTCTTTTTGGCATTGATTGTAATAAATCTGTAAACCAAGTCGTTCACTTCAGCATTCGAAATCAAAAAGTCTTTTGTAGGTAACTCAAGAAATAACTTGGCAAAATACTTAACAAGCTCTGGACTTTCGCAAATAGCTTCTTCTTGGGCCTCTAAATCTTTGAATTCTATCTTAATTGTGCGTGCAAGATTTTGCAAAAAACATACGTATATGTCCAAAACTGGCTGAAATAATGTGTAGTTCTTGCCCGCCTTTTCCTTAATCCAGTTGATAGCACCATCAGAAAACATGGAGCTCGAACAAACTGACGAAACGAGTTCTACAAGCTTGTCGCACGCATACTTCGACATGGTCTCATCTACCACATCGAAAACAGGCTCGGCCAAGGTACCTTTGAAATCGACCAGTCTCACTGCGTTACTTTCACCATGCGACTGAGCCCTCTGCCGTGAGAACTCGCTGCCTCCGTGGCTGTTGATGCCATTACTGCTCAATAAAGTGTCGACTTTGTCACTCAATTCATTCACCTTGTTCCATAACATCTCATTCATGCTAATCAATCTATCAATTCTAGCGTCGCTATCCCGGTTCTCTTCGGTTTTGAGATACACATCATTGTCGGGGTTCAAGCTTGCGCCTTCCTGTGAAATCACAACAGGCTTTGGCTTCTTCGTGACATATCTTTTTTTCTTCACATATGTGTAAGTGCATTCCAACTTGTGTTTGCTGCAGTATTCACACGGGCGGCTGCCTGTGCACTTGCTCTTACGCTTCCGGCATCTATCACATGCACTGGTGGCTCGACTGTTATTGTTGTTGTTGTTGTTGTTGCTGCTGCTGTTGTTATTGTTGTTGTTGCTAGCACTTGTGTTTTTATTGTCGTTCTGGGGTGACAAAACGTCTGCAATAGATTCTGGGGATACCGTACTGGCTGACGACTTAGAAATACTATTTTGGTAGGGAGACGCTGAAAGATCGTCTCTTATGGATGACATGGTTATTTGCAAATGCTGCTGGTAGCCTGAAACTAGATTGTATCAAAAAATTCTGACCAGTTTTCGATTACAAACTGTTGGTATAAAAAAATGTCGGTACTTCGGAGAAGGGAACTTCCCGAATTTTTTTTACATTTTTGATTTTTTTTTCTCAAATTTTTACTATTTTTTTTTTCGATTTTACTTTTATTTTATTTTATATAAACCCGAAGAAGCATTTCGTAAAATTTCCCAGAAAAATTGCCCCATTATATTATATGGATGAGTAGTGTGTGTGGTACGCTCTATAAAGTAGCCTCTCAAGAGCTGTTGGAAATAATTTGCAGTTTCACAAAATCCAAAAAACTTCTTCAAGCTGAATTCTGTTGGTGACACTGAGATTTCAGCTAAAATCTTTTGTCTATAATATAAGAGAGGCACTTGTGAATAATGACTTAAATCTGCCTTTGTTCATGCTTAGTCACTAACTTTTTTTTCCGACTAGTTTCTTTCTTTGCATCATCTTTATCTTGGCCATTGGGTCATCACGAGCTATTCTTTTCTTCTCAGCATCACTAAGCTGCTTCTTGTCAAAATTTAATGCCTTGTTCAACTTGTCGTTTCTAACTCCTTTTGACTTCACCTTTTCGTTCTTTTGCAATATCAACTCATCTAGCTTCTTCTTTCCCACAAGAAAATCCTCCTTCTCGTCTTTATCACCTTGATCTTCATCCTTCGACTGCGCATACATCCATTCAATCCTGTCTATCGAGTCTTTGCCTCCTCTAAGTCTACGAAGCTCCTGCTTTTCTCTTTCCAACTCAATCTCCTTTTGTCTCTCTTTAATCTTTTTTCTCTCCTGCAATGCTTCTTGTTCCCTCTCCCAAACCTTCTTCTGGTTCTTCATAAGTTTGGGATTCCATGACTTTTTCAAATTCAAATCTCCTGGCGCCATTTCCTGTTGGATTGCTCAAAGATTTATGAGCTAGAAATTTGTTTGTTACACTTTGCTTTATGTTCACTCATTTTTTGCTTTACTTTTTTTTTTTGTTCTGACGCGATGCAGGCCAGAGCGCATAACCAATATCACCTCTATAATGCCCCACGATTTCAAGTTCGACCTAGAAAAGCTTACAAAATAATCAACTTTTACATAACTTAACCCTATATAACCTTAAAATCAAAACCCCTTACTACCAAAATAATACACATTTCCAGCATTGTAGGAACAGAAAAAAAAACACTAGCCTGAAAAGAAGGAACAAAATAAAATAGTAACAAATTCATCTATACTGTTGTTGCTGATTGACGTTAGCAACGTTTGGGTATCCGAAATTGGCCCCTTGTGGATCGTAAATTGAATCTGGTATCAAACGGGGATCTCCCATTGAATAGCCTTGCGAAGCTTCCGTATTTGTGAGTTGCTGTGGCTGTGCTGCATAATTGAAGCCTGAATTTCCTCCATTATTGATTGCAGTGTTAACGAATGGTCTAATAGTTTCATTTTTCTTACCTCTGCCTTTGATTCCCTTGTTGGAATTTTTGTAAATTTCCATGAAATATTCAATTGTTGATCGTTCTTCTGGTGGTAAATGATCCAAGTTGTCACCCAAGTCTGCCAATCTTTGGGTCAAATTGGATACCGTGGCTAAATGGAAACGATTTTGATGGGCTTTCAAATTTCCCAACTGCGTGAAACTCTTGTCGCAACCATCTAGCTTACATTCAAAAGGTTTTACTTTAGAATGTGTCAATCTGTGTGCAGCCAAATTTCCTTTTCTCGAAAAATCTTTACCGCATTCGTTGCACTTGAAAGGTCTTTCCCCAGTGTGCGATCTAGAGTGCGTTCGAAGATTACCTCCTTGAGTAAAACTCTTTCCACAATGCTGACACTTGAATGGCTTGAATCCAATGTGTGATCTAAGATGCACATCCAAGTGTGTTGGCTGCGTAAACTGTTTTAAACAATACTCACACTGGAACTTCTTCTTGTGCTTATTTTTTGACTTTAACTTTTCAATTCCCCCAACAAGCTCTCTAGGCTCGGGCATGATGTCAGAGTCTGTGACTATGGTACCATCAGCTCTTCTCTCAATCGGTTTAGTAACACCTTTTGCTCTTGCTTGAATTACAAGCATCAACTGATCAACCTTTGTGGCACCCAAAATTGGCTTTTCCAGTTTACCAGAATCCATCAGTACTTTACCTGCCTGAATTGGCGATGTGTAATTGTCCAGTTTTTCACTAGTGGGTGTTAAAACATTGACTTGTTGAGCGCTATTGTGAATGGAGGGCGGCGTACTAATTGGATTTCTAGAGTTTGAAACCGGCAGAGCCATCATTTTCTTCGAAGGACTTCTCTTGTTCACACCTTTGCCACTCTGTTTGACTCTATTGATATCTTGTCTTTCATTAATCAGGAACAACTTTTTGTCATTCTCGCCGTTAGGTACTAAATTTCCGCTTTCCATAATGTCTTCAACTTTGCCCATTCGATTACCACCTGCCATTGATTGAGCGTTTGGCTGTAGATTTGCAGTAGCCGCAGTATTATTAGTGGCACTAGTGTTATTGGAACCCATATAATATGGAAATCCTTTGACTATGCTATCTCTCTTAACAAAATTATCAAAATCACTTGATATTTCGTTCATTGCTAAACTTGGCAAAACATTCGAATTTCTTCTTCCAGAGCTTTGTTGGCGTTGAAAGTAATAATTCTGTGGTGATCCGCCCATATCATTGCTGCTACCACTACTGCTGTTTCTATTGCTCTTATTTCCATTGGCTCCCTGTCTGTTTGGCATACTTTGATAATTCATTATGGTATTTGATGATGAGCTTCTGGAGTGGCCTGGATTGTAATTCTGTTGAGCGAATACGTCCGTATTGAAGACGGGACTACCAGAATTGACGTTACCAGATGGTAAAGTATTAAGGAAAGATGGTAATCTGTCGTGACTTGTACCAAAAGGCTCGACTATCGAGGATTTTCTCGAAAAACTGCCTTGATTTTGTGGAGACTCGTTGATACCGGGATACTTTGCCCCAATAGAGTAGTCATTGTTTTGTATTTGCTGTCTTTGAGTCTGTTGCAGTGGTTGTAATTGAGAAACTGGCTGCAATTGCAGTGGTTGGCGTGACTGCAGCTGCAGTTGGTTCATTTGAAAGTTAAACCCCAAATCGCTACCAAAATTGAGCATTGAATTTTGCCTCGAGTCATTCATTTGAGGAATGAATGTAGATAAATCATCTCTATTGTCGCCAAAATTAGGAAATAGAGAGCCATAAACACTCTTTTGTTTTATCCCAGGGGTATTGAACGTGTGTTTCACCCCGTAATTTTGTGGCTGCTGTGATTCTGTGTTGGAGCTATTCATCATATCCAGGCTGTTACTAACGCTATCACTGCTATTGTTCAAATTGTTGTTATTAATCGTAGCCATGCGAGAGTATACTACAAAGATATTTCTTAGGAAACCCTAGCTCGACTACCTGTTCTCCCGAAAACCTTGCGTGTGTTTTTAGAGCCCGCTAAGTATAATACTTTCGATACTAACCCAGCTTCGTGTGCCTCTGTGCCCTATTGTTTGTCTTTGTTTATCCTTAGTTGCTTTTTTGGTTTTTTTGCTTCTTGGAGACTCTTGCAACTCAGATGTCAAACAAAAAATTGTAAAATAAAAAAAGCAATTTAACGTGGTGGACTTTATATATCACCAAATATCTTTCTTTTATTGCTATCCTTTATATAACTATGATGTTGGCACAAATGTAATAAGGTCTGCTTGTCAAAGTATAACCCAGTAAAAGACCAAACCGCGTTTCTTTTGTCGTACTATATCGATTAAATATTCAAAAATGTAACAAAAGAAAGAAAAGAATTTTTGTTTCCGATAAAATGATTAAAATAGCGTTTAAACAAAGAGGCAAAAAATAAAAAAGAGAATAAAAATACAAAAAAAAAAAAAAACAAAAATAAAAATAAAAGTAAAATGTACAAGCCAGGGGCAATGACGGATAAAAAAATTGAAGAGAAGCTACAAAACGCAACCACAACCAACCACAACCAACCACTACAAAACTAGCAACTACAAAACTATCGGAAATTAACGTTGTTGTGAGTCACGACTTCTTGGTATTTTGCTACTCGAGGGGCTACGGTAAATATGGAACGAACGGCGTGGCGTGTATTCCCAGAGCCAATGGCACAAATTTGAGTAAACTCGACTAGTCGAATTAGATTTGACTGACTGACAAATGATGTCAATTCTTCCGTTTGGACTAGGCACATTTTGGGGGTGTTCACGTGATCGACATTTACCATAGTTTAGCTCCGGAATCCGGAGTGGCGTGTGACCTTTAATATCCGTTTAAGGTAATTTTCCGAGTCGTTGACGGTGGCACCATCGGGAAATGTGGGGTGTCATCTCGGGTGTCACTACCGGTGGCGTCATTTTTGATTGCTTCGTAAAAAAAAAATAAAAACTGAATTAAAGCTTAAGGTGTAAAATGCAATTCCGCTCGACTCTAAAGTGAAGCAACTCACTCCACGTACCGTGAATGTATTGCAAATCACTGAGTTAAATCCAGTGCGAAGATCAGCTCATCAAAAACTTGGTAGTGGTTATTTTATCAATGTTGTGAGTAATTTGTGAGATTAATTCAGGGATTGGCACGTAGCTATAATTTTCTAACATTAATCGACCAGCTTTTTGCAAATTTTGCGTTTATTTGCTACTTGCTGTTTGCTTCATGTTCTTGCTATTTGAGTGTAGCGTATGTGCCAATCATTAATGAGCGACGGAAACAGAGGTTTTACAGTGTGCTGAAACTCTTTTTTCAACAGCAATTAAGTGCCGAGCATTTGAAGCTGAGTTCAACTCGTAGCGATATTAGTACTTTTGGTCAAATCTACTCAACTTGTTTTTTTTTATTTTTTATTTTTTTTTCTGCGTCGCAGTTACGAGTCAGCACTGATCGTCAGATTGTCCAAGCCTATAAAGTACTTGAACTACACGAGGTTTTTTTTTTACAACGCCATTTTAGAAATCCCAAATGTATTTGTGAATAAGTACTGGGCCGCCCAGTGTTTGCGGCCATTTTAGTGAATTGCAGTTGAAATAAAGCCTTTGGGGGCAATTGGTGTTATTGTGTTTTTAAATGGGTGGTGCGGGATGATCAACGATGTGAGAAACATAACCATGCGAAACATCCAGCCGATGCGACCGCGGAGCAGGTGAAAGAAGCAAAAAGTGTACAAAGCAGAACAAACACAGTTTTTAAGCAGAAAACAAAGAGTATGTGACAGCGAAGATTGACATTACCGCCGTCTATGCAACCGGTGAGTGCAAGTCGTCAAAGTAGAATTCATAGTCAGATACCTGCGACGCACTCGGGATAGTCGAAGACTGCGTGTCTTGCACCAAACCGATTCTCAATGCGTTGATTTCCTGGGCTTTTGTGCCCAAATTGCGCTTAAAAATGTTTAGGCTCAGGTGTGATATTCTTTTCTTTAAGAAACTTTTTCTTGTCACACCATCGTGCGACTTTCTCTTTACGGTCTTTGCCGTTTCAACCTCTGGTCTGTCCGGCACAATCTCTATGCAGCTTTTGGAAAGCTTGACCACTTTGGTTACCTCAAAATTTGTATCTGGCTTTCTCCCAACAATTGAAGTTCTTATCTTGTCTTTGACACTCCATTTATTGTTGTCATTTTCAAACAATGTCTCCAGAGTTTCGAACTTTTTTGTACTGGTCTCCGCCACAGAAATTGTTTGTGTGCTGGGCTTGCTGACGTACACCATTTTAACTTTGTGGTCCAAATTGTCAACGTCCACGTCCAGCGAGTGTAGTAAAATTGCCGTTGAAACCTTCACATTCTCCTCCAAGTCGAACTCGAAATTGTCATAGTCGCCATCCGAGTCATCGCAGTCTTCCAAGTCACTGCAACCGTCACTGTCACTCAATGTTAACAACAAGTCGCGCGGACCCATATTGTCGATTTCAAAATTGTACTCTGAGCACTCAGATTCAGAAATTGAGGTCAACGATGTATCACCAACGTCCACGTCCACATCTATCTTGACCATATTTCTGTCATATGTCACCATCTCAAACAAGTCTTCATCATCATCGTCGTCCTCGTCGTCGTCCATGTCGTCCACGTTATCCATGGCGTACAGGTGCGCCAGAATCTGTTCTGCAATCGTCAGCTTGTCTTTGTCTTCTCCCGCATTGGCCAATTGCAAGTTCATGCTTAATAAATCACTCAACAACTGGCTCTTGCACGACTCGCTATCGCCAGAGTCTACCATCATCAACTCAGCAGCTTTTTGAATCAAGTCTAGCTGCTGTATTTTGAGTCTGTTTTCTAGTTTGCGGTTTCCCTGTGCTTCAGCAACCTGAAAAGACGTTCTTAATAGCACCAAATCTTCAAATATGCTGTCCAAATTGGCGGCCATGATTCTGCTTTTGTGTATTTCTGCTATTCTTTTTCCTATTAAATATCCGTTTTTTATGCTTTTTGTGTTCACTGCATTTCTTTTTATACAATTTGGTTCTTCTTTAATTGGAACCTTGCATGTTGCCAGGATACTTTATCAGCTAGTGATCTGCGCTTCTCTACTCATCTTGGTGCAATATTTTGGTGTAATTTCAAAGGGGATATTTTTTTTTAGCGCCTGAAAAAAAAATTCTTTAATCCTAGATTTGGTTCGGCCATATGCACAGAAGTGCAATAACATGTCAATGTTGAAAGTACTTTCACAATGCCTTTGTTCAATGCCCTTGGTTAAGGTTCTTGTTCAGTGCTTTTGCCGTTGTCTTACTATAGATATCAGCAGGGTGCTTTGCGATCCAGCAAATTCTAGGATCCAAGCTTTTTCTTTTTTTTACCATTGCAGAACTCTATTTTCCGATTCAGTGCAAATCATGCCAGTCTAATGGGCCCTCACTCAAATGTAGCATGAGTTTCAACAAGTTATGAGATATTGATGTACTCTGTTATTTCCCTGAGTTCCAACAGTAGAAGTTCTGACGAGAAACCTACAGGCACTAGTTCTTTTTTGGATAGTGGACGTTGCAAAAACAGTTCAAATTGGCCCAACCTGCACATATCCACTATCCTGGATGACATTGTTGGATCCTGGCACGCTAAAATCTTTATTCCTGGGTATACGGAGGTGTAAAGTTGTCAGGCACAGATTCTAATCTCAGGCCAAATTACAAAAAAAAACGGTGCGCTTTTGCACAAATTTGGTTATTGCAGAGCACAGCGGCTAAAGTGTGTGAGTACGGTTTGGCTAATTGCTGGCACTGTTTTACACAAATGGGTCTTGTGTGTTCAGTTATGAGTATTGGATAGAGTGACACGTTTCGCATCCCTTTTAAAAAAGCTTTGAAACCACGGATATCTGTGCGCGGCCCAGTATAAAAATGCTGGATTAGCATGGTTTAAACATAGGCTGTACACACAGTCAAGTAAAATTTCAAACAAACTAGGCTTTAACAGTACCAGAATATCAAAGCGCCAAAAGCATGCCTATCCCACATCGGGACAAAAACAGTTGGATCCACCTCAACCACCATTTAAACCAATCCGAGTAATTCCATACTCAAGATTGAGCTCCATTGTGTTACTAGAGAGGGCCAATAAAATTATTATATTTCGAAAATTCGATCTGCGTTTGCCAAAGTACTTGCACAGAAGGCGCCTCGTTAAACAGGAATCCTATGTGACAGGTTCAGTTGCCTTACGTAAAAGCTAGGCCTGAAAAATCCGACGCCGGGCCCTGGCGATCTGTGCCATACACCGGAATGATTAGCTAGCTTTACAGTTTAGTTTTGGGGTTTCTACTCAATGGGTAGAGTGAAAATGATTGAAGGACAACCACATTGAAACAAAGTATTACTTGTGGCCGCTGCGAATGGTAAGCTAATGTTCACGAGGGTTACTAGAGTCAAAAGACACATCCTGGTTATTTCTCACTCCCAAGTGGGATACCAAGAAAATTAAAGTTGTGAAGATTGGCGTTATTTGGTAAATTGGAAAAGTTAATTTCTCTGAGACTTAATTCGGTGTAAATGGGAAAAAAAAAGTAAAACATCCAAATACACGCAACTTGGAAATTGTTGATAAACCGAGGTTCCTACTAAATCTAGGTTTTCAGTCCCAGCGTTGTGTTTAACACACACACTGAGACCGAGTTTTGTGTGGTTTATCTCGCTGATGAGACGTCATTTGTTGCTGGGCACGGGTCTCGTCTAGTGACAATTGGTTCTGATTGGGCTTCTTAGAGTTTGAAAGAGTTCCTTAATCACACCTAGTAGCCTAAGCTGGTTTCCGCATACATCCGAGCTGAATAAAACTATCATCTTGTTATTAAGTGAGCTAATGAATGAGCTAAGTGAGCTGCCTGTGTCAAAGACAGTCTTATATGCGCTATAAATTGTACCCCGTAGGCGCTGTAGTCTTCGTGCTGTATGGCTATAGTATGGCCATCGTCTTTGCGAGTCTTGCCTAGAAAAAATAAACCTTTCTTGAGGCATGATCAAGCAATTCCCATGACGGGTGTTAGAGTCACCGTGCTGAGCTCTGCGGCACAATCCAGAGGTGCTCACAGCTCTAGTGTCTTCTTCATTTTTTCCATACGCCTCGAAGCCCTTCCACGTGGGTTATTGTGTGTCTTGTAGTGTTGCATACAGTTGTCGTTTCTTGAGAACCTCGAGTCGCATCCAGGGTATGGACACTCAAACGGTTTGGCGCCTGTGTGTATGTTTTCGTGTCGCTGCAAGTGTGCTAACGTCATGAACCGTTTGTCGCAGAGCTGACACCTGAATTTTCTGGGTGCCACGGCCTGAGATGTTGAGCTCGCACTGGAGCTTGACCCTGCGCTGGAGCTGGGTGTCATACTCGATCCTGAAGAGCTCCCTGACAGGCTTTGTAAAACCGGCGACTGCAACATAAACTGGTCGCCGTTTTGCGGAGCCATGAACTGGTTTGAAAGACTGTGGATACCAAAGCCAGTACTGCTGCTTGTAGAGCTTGATAATGAAACTTTTGGTGCACCGTTGTCATTGACAGGATTCAACAAGTTGGAAATTTTGATCGCTGATTTCCTTTCTGTGCTTTCGGTCGAGGTTTCATGGTTTTGGACGCCCTGGGTTGCCTGCGATTTATTTGTGGAGTCGTTTGGGTTCCATTGCTGTCCAGACCCGTCATGGTAATAGCCCAGGCCCCAAAAATTGTATCCATTGTTGTAGCTGCCCATTATTACGCCATCAACCTCAGAACCTTGTGTACGTGTGTGTGTTTGTGTGTGCGTGTGTCTTTGCTGCTTCAAATTCTGTTTAAAACCCACTCAAACTCTTTATATTATGTCTAGGTAAAAAGGTTGGGAAAAAACAATGTAACGGAAACTGCTGATCCTATGTAAGTTTCTGTTTGAGTTTGTGCAATAATTCTTTCCAATCTTTTCTAGTGTTTATGTACTATCTATACATAGAGGATTGCGTGTATTAAAACTACGTTTATGCTGAGATCCTCTTCAAGTTGGTCGATTTTGGGGTTTAAACCGTTGGCGAGTGTTGTTCCTGAATTTGCTGTGTTATAAATCTCTCTATTGAGTGTGAACAAACGCTTCGCTAATAAAATAAAGTCACTGTAATCAAACTCTCAGACTCGCTGAACCCGGGTTGTTGTTTTTCTTGTGACCGTTCGCGACTTTTATTTCGACTTTTTATCGTGCCTTGATTATTTTTTTTCGACTATGTTGCAGTATTCAATTGAGATTAAATCCGAATTTGGAGATTCGGCTTGCAATGAATGAGTGGAGTGCTTCGACGATGCGATATTGCCAATTATACAACACTTCTGCCTTCTCAGATGTAGACTGTTTTTTGAAATTCCTCAAAGATCAGACGCTTTATGGTATGACTTTTGAAATAACAGTGTTAATTGGTAAAATCGAGTGCCAATTTGTTTTAGAGACTGTCGTTTATTTTTGAAAAATCAACGTCCTGCGATTTACGATCTCTTTTGATCTTAAATAAATTAACGGAAATTAGAAATTGAGAAAAAATAGAATACTAATAGGTACAAAAATCAAAAGAAACTAAAGATACAAAAAAAGTAAGTTGAAAAAAAAAAGTAAAACAATAATACTCAAAAATAAAAATAAAAAAAGTAAAACAGTAAAAGTAAAATAAAGCTCAAAGGGAAAGCGAAATTAAAGGAAAATAATCGAAGGAGGACTCCTAGCGCAACTACCGGATTTGCCAATATCGGTGAGTTCCGCAGCTTGACTATCGCGACCGCGTTATTGTGTGACTCCAAGTCTTTGAAGAATGTTTGACAAGCGTGCTACGGTTTATGCCAACTTCGCGTTGAACTAGAACCCGGCAATTGCAAATGCCAAACATTCTTGTCTCGCTGTCGCCGTCGCCGTCGCAATTGTCTTTAGGCTTTGGACAACAACAGTAGATCGCAGATAATTTACATAGTTTACATAGTTTTCGTACTTTTCATACTTTTCGTAGTTTAACAGTTCCCGAAAATAATTCTTATCGTGGGACAAACCACAGTTCGACAAACACTCCGGTTCAGCGTTGATTGATTTGCATGGTGCCCAATTCGTCACTATGAATTTTTAGCTGTACTGCGTTCTCTGATTACTCAAATGTGTACACTGCTGGGCGCGTGTGTGTGTGTGTGTGTGTGTGTGTGTGTCTGTGTCTGTGTGAGTGTGCTGCCCCGAGTAGCCATTTTACGAGACTACCTGTTTGCTGAGCTACAGCACGGCAGAGATGCTCTCCTCTGCTAAGCAAAGGTAAATTTTCTCCGTTTGTGCAATCCGGAGGGTGCAAAGGAGGTATATGACTCAGAATATGAGGCACTTTTGGTTGTGCACAGCGAAAACATCAGTGTGGTCCAGAGACAGAAAAGCGCAGCGCAGCGCCCAAAATGATCGATCCACTGGTCCACCTATAGCCAAAATGCCGGAATAACCTTAATAGAAAAAACGTCCTTCTACTTTAGATTATTAAAACTCTTTTCGGTGAGTAGTAATCGTAACCTTTTGCCCGTTCGTGCTCTCAGTTGCTCTTTTCACTACTGTTTTTGACTGCACAAAACTTTAAAGTTTGGCCAACGATAACTTTCGCTTTGCGTCTTTATTGTCTTTGGGCAATTAAGAATTGATTCACTCACATTTATAAGGTACAAAGAAAATGTTAATAAATAAATGCTGAACTTGACTGGATTCCGTTGTGCTCTGACATTTCACTACAACTGACTTTGTAGTTGCGCCACGCTGACAATTGTGCTTGTTTGGATCTGGTATGCTTTGAACAAATCTAATACAGGATATTATACATTCTACGTTCTCGTGTGTTGCAGTGCTATCGCCTTCGTGCCTTCTTTGGTTGTCTTTTTTACTTTTTTTTCTTCTTTTTGATTACGGGCCGTTCCCTGGACTCCCTCTCGTCCCCGGTGTAGTACCTAATCATGTCCTTTTACTTTTTTCGATTTCGTTCCAAAGCTTACAGTTTTCGCTATATTCATTTTTTTTACGGTTTCACATATTTTTTTTTTTAGCATTTTTTACCTGCATTTTTAGATTCGTTCTCAAAATTTGCAACAACTTTTTCTAGCCTTTTCCAGCTTTTCACAAATTTTCACAAACTTTCACAAACTTTCCCAAATTTTCACAGATTTTCACAAATTTTTACAGCTTTTTTACATTTTTTTTACATATTTTTTACAGTTTTTTTACAGTTTTTCTTACATTTTCTCTTTTGGTCCTTTTAGTATTATAAGCCCAATTTGGAGTATTTTTTTGCACAAACCGCAATTCGATCTACTTACTACGTCTACTCTAGCTTAATTTTTCGTCTAGCACCTCGCTAGGGTTGTCCTGTCGTGCTAGCAAGTCTGTGGCCAGGAACGTAGCGGAACACAAAACACCTCTATCGGAAAACGGCTCCGCAGAAACCATTGGAAACTGGTAAAATCACTGTGCCGCGTGGCATTGTAACTATACAGCACCAAACCTGAGTGCCCAAGTGCCATCCGCTGAGGTTCGACAAATGCCACATTGGTAAACTGGGATGTTTACCGTAATTTTCAATGGGCTAAACCTTAATGTATGCCATGATCTTACTGTGTAATTGCACGAGTCAGTAAATCGGGCTTAGAGGATCTCTAAACCTTACTTTATTGTCTCACCCAGCACCCCTTTCGTATACCAAAAAAATCTACAATTGGTGCCTTGAGAACTGTGTAAAGAACAGCAGAGATGATGTATGCGCGAGAACTTTGACCAGGGACCCACACGGTAATTCGCAAATATGCTTTCTTGAATTCAATCTGACTCAGAGCTTGCTTGGAAAACGGTGCGAAATGTGGTGCCCCAGTATACAAGAGCAATTTTTTATGGTACATAAATAGCCGCCACAAACTACAATGTTATTTTCACAACATTTCAGATCACCGAGCTCAGCCTAGACCCAGCGCCTGAATCCAAAACGAGTATACTTTCATTTTGAGTTCGACTTGGTTGTCTCCCTGCTTAAAAAATTGTCACGTGGAGGGAGCTCTACAGCTTTGGTACCCAGCCAGCTTCTTAGTTTCTTTGGCGTTGGTGCGCTGAGAGATCTTAATCCAAACACCTGGTTTCGGAGTTATCGTCCAAACACACGTAGCGTTCGGCGATTAGCACTGGGTGATTGGCGACTAATTATTGGTGATTGGCGCTTGGCAATTAGCGATTGGCGATTGGCGTCGCGCATTTAACAATTGCTGTTTGCGTGTTTTTGGCCGTCTGCTCTGAGCTATATTGTCCCACGTCCGGCTAGTATACCGATTGTTTTTTGGTTCGTGATCTTCGTTACTAGTGTTACCGCATCTCACTTGCCCGTATTTTGAATTAATTGTCTACTTTGAGGTTGCCGTTTTAGTTTGGCATATCTGGAAATGGCACTTCACTATCAGCACAATGGCCAGCTGTCTCGGCTCCACCATCCCAGATCGTGATGTTGTGTCTAAAAAGCACTTCAGAGTGCTTGAGAGCAGTTGGGATTTTTTGTGAGAACTTTGGCATCTGAGAGCATTTGAGAGCATCTGAGAGCATTTTAGAGCACTTGAGAGCACTTGAGACCATTTTGGGATATGATTGCGTCACATACCCAGATTGGTCTCATACTGCAAATACCGCATGAATGCCACATTGGCGCTGTCAACACTAGCCTCTCAAACCCTGATCGTGAGCTAATTTTGCAGCACTTGTTTACAGGTATTATTTTGGAACGCTGCTTTCTTGCCCTTTGAGTCCCAGGTCGATCCAGGAACACCGCGCCGGTTTTTTCATTTCTAAAGTGTTCCTGTGTTCCCACGCACGTGACAAAATAAAGGGAAAAAGAAACTATCCGAACCTGCCATTTATTTTTTTTTGTTTTGTCGCTGTTTTGACATAGTTCACTCATACTTAAAATATATCAGACTCTGCACTATAGCAAACAATGAAGGTAACGACGCACTTATTGCTAGTGATAAACACGCTCAATATACCAGTCTGCGCGCTTTTTTGGGACCAGAATACCGGCTCCATTGATACCAGAAGGTTAGGATTGGATTTCGACATACATGATCCTTTTGATGGGCAGCAAGACCTTGGTGGGAGCTCTGACCAATTCAGCATGATGCTCAATCGCGAAAATCTTCCGCCAGTGGTATCGCATCCGAACGAGAACGAGACCACATTGATTCCGGGTGAGATCCCTGATTACGTTTTAAAGTACGCTCCCTTAGTCCATTTATACACGGAAGAAAGATACTTGCCGTACGATGTCGATGAGTATGTGAGCAACTTTTATTTACAGTACGGCAACGGAACAAATTTGACCAGTGCTGAAGACTTGCCATTGAATTTGTCAAAGATCTGCCAATTTATCGATTACACGCAGCGGCCAGACTACACCCAGGACTTGTACATGACCTCGTTGCAAGACTTTTCTACGGATCCTGATTTCATCACGGGCAAGAAGAACAAACCACAGTACGAAAATGGGCTTATCAAAGATGCTCCTGCGATTTTGATTGTGGTGGATAAGGGAAACGGCTGGGTAGATTCGTTTTGGTTCTACTTCTACTCTTTCAACTTGGGACCTTTTGTTATGGGCCACGGTCCATACGGCAATCACGTAGGTGATTGGGAACACTCTTTGGTGAGATTTCACAATGGGAAACCCATAACATTCTGGATGAGTGCTCATGGTGGCGGCAATGGGTACAAGTTCGAGGCTGTTGAAAAGTATGGGGATTTTGATCAAGGGAAAAGAAACCGTCGTGCCGACACCAGCGAGCATAAGCCAATAATATTCAGTGCAAGAGGGACCCACGCAAATTATGCCTCGGTAGGTCAGCACGCGCACGACCTACCATACTCCATATTATCCGATTTTACCGATAGGGGCCCACTTTGGGATCCTTCGATGAATTACTTGAGTTATACGTGGGATGGTAGGTTATTGACACCTTCATTGAACAAGACATCCTTGGAAAACAACGTGACCGATCCAAGATACAAGTTCAACTCTAGAGAATACGAATTGGGTCCTTGGCTCTTGTTTAGAGCTCACTGGGGTGATAAGAAGTTGGATCCTAAAGACCCTAGACAAGTTTGGTCCCCTTGGGAATACAAGTACATTGACGGTCCCATGGGGCCATTGAACAAAAACTTGGTAAGAGGTCAAGTGTGTCAACGTTCTAAATGGTGGAATTTTTGGAATGGTTGCACCGTCAGAAGATATTTGGATATGGGCAGTGGTATCGAAAGCGAAGGAAGCAACAACTGCATTGCTATCGCAAATAAAATTGAGAATCAAGTTTTGAAACAAATGTTTATATGGATCACATATGGTGGTTGGTTTTGTTTCCTCATTGATTCATTCTGGGCATGATATCAATTTGTTGTTTTGGTTCGCCAAAAAGAATTGGTTATTTAAAATATTAGGGTATACATTAAATTATTTGAGTTCATATTTTTGGTTTTCGTAATAAAGGCATTTATAAATCATTGGTGTAGAGTACTTTATCAATAGACCACAATTTTTTGTCACTTTTTGTATGTAGCCTAACGCATGGTTATGCATAAATCATTCGATCTCATCTAAAAAAAAAAATTTTTTTTCTTTAATCCTCTTACACACAATACTCAATCAACATAATGGCTAAAAAAGCAATTTCAAAACATTCAAGAGCTGCCAGAAGAGCTTTGGCTGATGAGCCGGAAGCCAAAGAGTTGTCGAAACTTCCAAAAGTTTCCAACAAATCCGAGATTGCCAATTTCATCGTGAGAACAACGAATAAAAATGAGCAGTTGTTAAATGAGAAGGTAGAAAAAGATAAAGCAAGAAAAGAGAATAGAAAAGCAAAGTCTAAGATCATAGCCGGCGGTATTGGAAAGCCAGATAAGTACAAGAAGGCATTGGCTTTTGGCGGTAGATTGAGTACAAAGATCGAAAAAAGTATTGGAAGAAGTTTGATTGTGAAGAAAAGACGTAATAACTGGGATAAAATTAATGATGAAATCAAGCAATCTTTAGTGACTGCTAATGAAACTCAAAAAACAGAAAGTGCAACAGGCGTCGATGACAGTGCACTGGACATATCACTGGATGAAAAGTTTAACGACAACAAGGAAACAAAAAACGCTTTTGAGTTACTTGGTGAGATTGAAGCATAATTTTTATTGCCGTGCTAGTAATTGCTACGGCATAAGCAAGCAATAGAAGAAACAAAGGTGAAACAATTTTGTCAGTTTGTGATAAACTATCTATGGGTTGGGTTGCATATGGTGTACTATGTACTTTGCATTTTATGATTAAACTTTGTTGTAAAGTGCTTTTTTTAAAATTTTTTTCCTTAGTGAGCCTTGTTGATTTTCGTTTCGTAATCATTGTGATTCTTATCACCAGTTCCAACATTCTCCTCATCGTCGGTCCCGTCTTCATGTTGTTCTTCATTCACAAATATATCAATCTCTCCGCATAGGTCGAGCTTCCTACTACTTGAACCAACATAGATTTTGAAGACACCATTTTGAATGACCCATGATTGTGTGACAGTGTCCCATGAGCTGATATCTCTTCTTAAAATATCAAAACTCACTGTGACGCTCTGCCCCGGGTCAACTTTCACTTTTTCAAACCCTCTGAGTTGTCTTGGTGGCGAGTATAGATAATTATTGCAATTTGGATCCGAAGGAAATTCAATGTATAGCTGTGCCACAAAAGAGCCGCATTCACTTCCTTCATTTCTAACATCGGCCTTCACATTATACAATGTTTGCCATAACGCTGGGTTCCCTCCTAAACCCCCACCAGGCAAAATAGGCTCTTTATTTTGCTCTGGTGTGTAATTTTCTGGATAGCAAAATTCATCAACTGAGGTTATTTTGTCGTTAAAAAGATATGGATAAATGAATCCAGGAACTGGCGTTAAGTCTTCGTATGGAAACAATGATTCTTCGGGATCTGAGACGTCATATATATCATCAAATCTGTAAGTCGGCAAATAAGGCGCAGGTTCCGGCAACTGCTCTGTTGGAAATGATATCTCTTTGATTTTAAGGTTGCACATAGAAAATCTGGTATAAGTCAAGCCAAATCCAAACTCGAATCTAGGTTTAATTTTGTTTTCGTCAAAAAATCTGTAGTCAAGTAACAAATCTCTGTCCACAAATGTGTTGTCTTGTGGCTCTCCGTCTCCTGGGATGTCTTCAATTATGGGGACGTAGTCATCCACATGTTTAGCAATAGTAAAAGGCAAATGCCCACTTGGTTGAACATCTCCAAAAAGAATTTCAGCTAAGGCAGTACCAGAAAATTGGCCCAAAGGAGCCGTCCAAATCACTCCGACAATGTTATCATTATCAATCCAAGACTCCATATCAACTGGCCCCGTAGATTGAACCACAACAACTGTTCTGTGGCAGTTATCAGCAACGTTTTGAATTATTTCCTCGCCATTATCCCATAGTGTAAAGTTTTTTCTATCTCCAAAGTTATCATCAACTTGTATATAGCCTTCGCCACTATAAGCGTTGACAACCACAACTGAAATGTCGCTTGTTGATGCCATCTCTTTTAAACTCTCAAATTCGTACGCGTCGCTCGTGAAGTCCACCGCAATATTCTCTTTTCTTGCTCTTCTTGAAATCGCTTCAAATGGAGTAATGCCATATTTTTGTTTGACTGCGGCAGATCCCCATCCTTGAAACATTGCACCGTGGGTACATTGTTGCTCTTTACAATTGAATCCTTTAGAGTTAGGTGCTGAGCCCACACCCGCTATAAGAATTTTTCTGACTCCATCTTCTTTTGATATGGGCAAATTCTTACCATCATTTTTAAGTAAAACAATTGCTTCTTCCGCGACCTGCAAAGCAGTCTCATCAGAAAATTCACTGCTTGCATCTATGTGCCAATTCACCTGCTTAATTGGCCCAAAATTTTGATAAGGAAACTCTTGATCGTAAGTATGAAAGGTCCATGATGAGAAATTGGGAATATCGTTTCTATCTGGAAATGAGTTCAAGTAGAAAAAAGGGGCCAAAATTCTGGTAACCATGTCATCGATTCTTTCCTCCGGAATGGTCTCGTTGTATATGCTTCTCGAAAGCAAAGGTCCCCAATAAGACTTGCCAGACAACCATTCACCAATAATTTCACCAGGCATGTTCATATCAAGGCCACTTAAAATACTATAAACTCCAGAATGAGTTGCACCCCAATCGCTAAGAACAAACCCTTGAAAACCCAATTCTTCTTTAAGCAAGTAGTTCAACAAATAGGAGTTTTCACAAGCATAAGTGTTATTGACTCTATTGTAGCCGCACATCACCGAACCTACACCAGCGTGAATCGCGTCGGCAAAGGGCCACATGTATATCTCGTGCAATGCTCTATCATTGATGTTGGAACTGATAGCTTCCTCCAAGTTATCCCAATACTCACCAGACCATTCATGCAACTGCCTGAATCTTTCTTGTTCATTGCAAATGAAATGGCGGACAGTAGCAACGACACCTTGATCTTGTATTCCCTTAATCGTGTATTTAGCAGCAATACCCTGCAAATAAGGATCTGATCCAAATGACTCAAAATTTCTGCCTCCCTGAGCTTTGAACCCGATTGGACCAACAGTTGGCCCCAACATAATATGGACGCCTTTTGCTTTATGTTCTTGACCAAGAGCTTTGCCTCTAAGATTGAACAAAACTTTGTTGAATGTCGAGCCTGCAGCTAAACCCGACGGGAACGCGGTGATGAAATCAGCAAATCTGACACCCATGGGGCCATCTTGCAAACATAATGAGGGAATTCCTAGTCTTGGGACTGATCCGGTGTTACCGACACAAGGGCCAGAACCCCAACCAGTACCTGTCGTTAAATTGACCTTTTCAGTGATTGTCAATTGTTCGACCAACGCCCGAGCTTTCTCGTACGCATCCTGCCATACAGCCTGAATTCTCCCACCAGCAGGTGCTGGAAAATAGTTTGGAGAATCGTGGCGATTGCCGTAGTCGACTACGTTCTCCAAAAGGTCATCTAATAACCGCCTTTTCTCAAAGTTTGCATTTGTGCTGTTTCCACACACTACTACCTGAAGTAGTATCGTTATGCTCAAGACGTATAAACAAAATGAATACATTTTTTGAGAAACAACTTTTTGTGGTGCTAGTTGTTTAAGTTCTTTGAATGGTATGTCTTGTTATTATTTACAAGAAATTCACTCATCATGCATATGCACAAAATGCTGCTTACACAAGATTTTTTTTCTCATTAAATCAATTACGTGATCCCTTACATAAGCAATATATATGAATTTATACTGCACTAATTTTTGATACCTTTCCATTAAACATCAACTTTCTCGGTCAGAGCGGTGTCAGCCGAAGTCTCTTTCTCTTCAACGGTTTCTGATTTCTCGTCAGCAGCATTCTCATCCGCCTTTTTGTCCTCGTCTCTAGGTGGTGGCACAAACCATGGAATTTTACCTCTATTGAAATCGTTGATCACTAATTTGGCAACAGCAGGCAAATTGGCCTCACCACCTTTAAGCAAACGTCCATGCTTTTTGGCAATCATCTCCAAAAAGTCCACAGAATCCTTCCAGCCTGAAATTTCGTAGGTTCTTTCCAAGTAGTTTTGTTTCACCTTTTGCAAGATGATATCGATATACTGTTCAGGATTAGAAACATTTTCAACTCTCACAGCACCTTTAAACAAGATGTCAGCATCAGTGTCGTTTTTGGAGGGTGGCACAATTCCGGGACAATCAATCAAAAAGATTGTCTTCAATAAAGCCACATATTGCCAGACTTTTGTTTCACCAGGAACTGGTGCAACAGTTGCAACCTTTTTGGCCTTGAGACAGTTGATAATCGAGGACTTTCCCACGTTCGGGTATCCAATAAATCCAACAGATATCTGTTGTTTGTCGCTCTTTAATTTCTTAAATTGTCTTAACAACTGAATCAAAGATCCTTTACCAAACGAGTTTTTGATCGAAGCGTGGAACGCCAATGCTGGATACAGTTTCGATAAGTGCTTTACCCAAGCAGCCTGTTGTTAGTATGTCAAAAAATAACATGATAATAGTTATCGGATTAAGTGTTCGCTTGCATTTTGTTGTGGTTGTTGGTTTTTTTACTAAGAACAGGTCTGGTGGAGCAAACAAGTTCAACTCAAAAAAAAATCTAATCCATCAGATGGCCGCAAAACGCTGCCATTAACTCCACTTCAAAACGAAACGGAGCTGAGCGATAGATATTGATCTTCCAAAGACGTAACAGTCAAATTTTATGAAGTAAACACATGGTTTAAAAAGTGACCTGACAAAAATCTTTGGTGCAAACAAACACTTAATCAAACAATAGCATCAATCTCAAAAGAGAGATTGAAAGAAAAAATTCAAACGGTAAAAAATTATACTTACGGCAACCCATGTTGGAACCAAGTCACACTTGTTCAACACAAAAATCAAATGCTTGTGAGGAGTTTCTGTCTTCATGAACTGCTCGATCTTCTCACACCGTGTACCTATTGGATCTCTTGCGTCTAAAACTTGAATAATGACATCACTAGAATCAATGACTTTATACAATTCGTTCCAAATTCTTTTGGACTGCCCTTTACTGAAAATAGCGTCTTTAGCTGTGTCAGTCCATCCATCAGTGTCTGTGGTATTCATGAGACCCATAGTTGTGGCCAAAGCTCTACTGTCTTCAAACTTATCAACGTCCTCATTCGAAGCTTCTATCAATTCATCGAAAGTTCCATGTGCTTTGGCGTGTTTTTTCCTCTGAGCCTTTGGCCCAAATGTATTTTGAAAAGGCTCTAATTGTACCAAAGACTTAGATGATAACTTGCCGTCTTTGTTCTCATGGTGAGCCTCTTGCAACAAGGACATTGGCAACTTATTTCTCTTCAAAATAACATTGTACGTATTTTCTTGAGTTTTCCCAACCGCTTCTCTGAAGTGCTCCAAAGCATCCTGAGATATGACCCTTGAGTTGTTGAACCATCTTCTGTTTGGATCAACTCTTGCAGTTGGTACTTCTTTAGACTGCAACACGGATCCATCATGATTGTACATCTTCAACAATTTGGCCTTTTTGGCATCGTGATAGAAATTCTCACCTTTCACCTTGATGTTTCCAAACTTGTCTCCTGGACCGTCCTTCGACTCCCTTGCTCTTCTGCTCTTTTCTTTCTTGGCAACACCCATTTCTGTGTAAAACTAAATCTTTGATATAAATATATAAGTATGCAATAAAGTATATAAAAAAATTTTCTTCCCAAAAAAACAAAAAAAAAAAAAAAAAATTAGGCCATCTCTTCGCAGTTACCCGACCACGACACCCCCTATTCTACGAGTTTCAATTACACCCTGCGCTCTATTTTTCAAAAATCAAAATCAACAGCTACAGCTACAATGACAGAAGAAGAAACAGGAATAGTAAGTGGGCATAAGATTTGATAATTGGCGGCTTGATACTAATTGCAGAACCCAGACGCGCTCCGCCGAGAAGCTATATATGTTAGTGGCGTGGACGACCTTTCATCAAGAAATATCAAACTTTATTTGGACCATTATTTGAAAGACTCGGTTGTGTCAGCAGACCAAAGGATCAACAAATACGTGTTAGAATGGATCAACGATTCAAGTTTGAACGTTGTCTTTGAAGACGAAGATTCATGCAAAAGAGCGTTGATTTTGTTGTGCCTGAATTATGAGGAAACAATAGATTTTGGGGAAAACAATTATGAAAGAGAAGCCAAGACATTTTATTATGAAGGACAGGAATTGGCGCCAAAACCAGATGCCCCAGAGGTGAGATTTCAGATACGATTGGCCAAAAATGGCGACAAAAAGTCCAAAAATGCCAAAGATGAGTCCAGATACTATTTGTTGCATGGTGAACCAGATAGAAAATACAGACCTAGAGGACGCGGTGGCAGATATAATAACAGCAGAAGAAACTACAGAAACACTGACTACAGACAAAGAGATGAGCCAGATTTGTTCGCAAACAAACTTCCTCTGTTGGTGAAACCTTCAAGTGCAGACGTTGAGATGGACGACAATGTAGAGGATTCAAAATCTGAGATCAATGCAGCTGATGACGAAGAAGACTTGTTTCCAAATTTTAAGCCTAAAACAAAACTGGCACAGCCAGAGCCAGAAACAAGATCGCGTTCCAGATCTCCTTCACATGGTAGTTCAGGTAGTGGAAAAGGTCTTTTTGACAGAGTGGGAAGAAAGTAAGGGAATAAATACAGTTTTGAAAGTGCCGCGGAGTGATTTCGAGAACAAACACTACCAAGTCTTTGAAATTAAATCAAACTTCATCTATTAATACAAGCGTACAGTAACTGTTGTTTAAATGTACATATCCACAATCTCACTCACCTATGAGTTGATAATGCTCTCATAGTACATCTGGAAGTCAATGTTGAAGTTCGAGTCAAAACTGAAAAGCTCTGAGCTCGTGTTCTGCATTCCTTCGGGATACAACTTGACGTCACGATCCAAATACTTCTGCAAAAAACTTTTGAGATCCACGCACTCCGAGTAACTCAAGTCTCCTAAATGATTGACGACATCCTGCTGTACGCTCGCGTTAATAAGCCATGAATTGTCAATCTTCGGGTTTTTGAAGCACACCAAATAGTACTTGTACAAGAAGGTCTCCTTTTGTATGTGTGAATAAAACCTCTTATACTTCCCTATAAGTAGTCTTAAGAATCTGTAATAATAGTAAAACATATCATTGTAGATCTCTTGAAAAATCTTGATTTTTATGGCCAAATCCTTAGTCATAACCATATTTTCGCTCATTATGAGGAAGTTAGAAATTCTAGAAAGAAAAGACTCAATGATCATAGTGGCCTTGAACGAGATGTTGTTTATAGATGGCAATAAAACCGCGTTGAAGTTCTTGAAACCATAACATCTGCCTTCCTTATTTCCTGTGTCGGCGTTGTCATAATCGACTTCCAATGCCAATCTCTCTTCGTTGTGATGCAAAAAGTCTTTAGACACGTTGATCAACTCGAATGCCTTTGCAAATGTCTTCTTGGTGAAGTACAAAAAATGTGAGCTAGAGAAGTTGATTGTATCAAAATACAAAAACAACGAATAGTTCAACATAAATGAGCACAAAGTGCCCTGATTGAACATCTTGAGTCTATGAAGATATTTGACAATACTATAATAGTTCTCTGCAACAGTGACTTTGACATCTTGTTTCAATCTCGGCTTTGTCATTTCTTCTTCTGTCAAATCGCATTCCTCCAAAACATTTCCAAGTTTCTTCAAAATGTCGTAAATCCATTTGATCTTCACAGGCGTTTTGTATTTGTTCAAATTGAGGGCAACCTCATTTGTGACCTGTCCAACCTTTCTGAATAATTTCATATCTTTCACAATGAGAAGCTCCACATGCTTAAGCGAAATTATACTTTCGGCATCATTCTCCACACCGGCATAATCTGGAATCATCTTCAAGTGTGGATAAAAGAAATGTTTTGACATCTCACTAAAATCTGGGAGTTTGGTGTCGTACTCTTCAGCGCTACCAATGCAGAGAAGTTTTCCATAATAAACTGAGCTTCCACTATCTTTTACTAACAAATAGTGCCACAATTTACGTCTTGCCTGGATCTCAGCGTTCAAATTAGAAAAAATTTTAACGTCTTGACCCTGAAGCCTGAAAAACTCTTGATTTTTCATCAATTGTTCATTACCAAAATCTTTATGCAAACCAATATTCTTGGCTGTATTCGCATAGTGGTTAAACAAAGAGCTGTCAAAACTCAATCCAAAATTTTTTCTGCCTTCCTCTTGGAGCTCCACATAATCAAAAAATAAACCAAGGAGTGACACGACTATGAAACTCAAATCTTTTTCGTTTTCTAATATGGACATACACACTTGTGCAAGCTCAATGTACTCATGAGAAATCAAATCCTCAAAAACTTTGGTTTTCTCGCCATTGGCCAGCACCCCATCATTTAAAAAATGCGAGTTTGATAAAATTTCGTTTTCAATGTGGCATCTAACGCTCACATCATTCACATTGATCTTGATGGCCAAAAATGCTAATCTGAGGCCCACCAAAAATATACCAATTTTGCCGTAATCCCTTTTGGCTGTGATATTGATTCTGTCTAACTTCTTCTCCTCTTTGGGATCAAAAATTTTATCCTGTTGCTTAGGCACTTTAGGGCTGTCTTGAAAAACACCCAGTAAATTTGCACCGCAAAGTATGTCACTAAGATCATCCGACAACTTATTGACGTCCATTATAGGTACTAAAGGTGCCACATACAAAATATAGAGTTTCCACAAGTACCGTAAAATCTTTAAAGATGGTAACAAATTCAAAATTTTCTGATTTAGTGCCTCGCAGGACTCTCCAACAAACAGGTTTAAATAGTATGAATTCTTGATGGGCATAAAGCTCTCACTTAAAGTGCTAGAGTGCTGTACATCTGTAACTCCATTGAGTTTTGAATTTTTGACGTTGTTATACAACTCGATTATCTCATACCTCGAGTGCTCTTCAGCCAAAATGCTTTTCATGGTGTTTATGCCAACCATTGGATCTTGGGTATCTTTTAACACCTCCTGGACAAATTTGTAATCGTTGTTAAATTTTGTGAACATACTCAACAAAAATGGATCTTTTGATATTATAGCCCCTTGAGACAAAGGTTTCAAATCAGTGCTTCCGGATATGAATGGATAGAACGAGTTTGCAAAATTATAAGCAAGGCCGTCGTCGACCTCTGGTGGTGCATTTAAATCCACTAAACCAGATTTTTGCTTTGATTTCTTTGTGCCGTTAGAGTCCAGTAACTTCTTTCTCGTCATTTTATTTGCTTCTAATGTCAAAGGATCCCGGAATTTGAATTTGAACTGCTGTCTCACCGGCTCGTGTGTGACTTTTGTTGGTGTTTTTCCAGAACTAATACCGTTCTTCAAACCATTTCCATTTCCATTTCCAGTTCCATTTCCAGTTCCATTTCCATTTCCCATAGCAATTCCATTCTCGTTGCTAATGCCGTTGTTATCTTTACTGACGAGCATTGGATTTTGTGTTTCGATTTTGACGGGATACTGAGGATGCTGCCTCAGTACCGGAGACTGCACGTAGTTATCCATGACCTGTTCCTGAAACCCCTGAATTTCGACCTTTGGTTTGCCCTGAGGTGTTGAGTTCACCCACTGTGGAACCTCGTAGGCGCACTGGTACTCAATCTTTAGTTTGACACAACTTGAACAAACTGGTCTCTTCTTGTCACATTTCGTCTTTCTGGATCTACACACCGCACAAGACGATGTGATCCTTTGTCGTTTTCTTGCGGTTTGTCTGGAGTTCACGTTCTCGGTCATCTTTTCGCTAATGACTTTGCTTCAAAACAAATGAATAACAGATAAAATACTAAATAAATACTGATATTGGCTACGTAATTTTGTTCAAATCTGCTCTCTGTACGTGTAAACACAATCTAGTGCGCTTGATCTATGGTTCTTGGTAATACTTGTGTTATCTTCTATATATACAAGCAATTATCATGAAATGGATAAGTGAGAAAAAAATTGAGTGCGAAAAAAAAAAAAAAGAAAAAAATGAAATGAGTAAGTACCTTATTTTCAACAGTCCGCTCTGACCTTGATAATGCCTATTGTAGAAATTAAATCCGTAAAATTAGGTGATATCGCTGCGTCGAAAAATACTTCAAAACGACGAAAAAGCAAAAAAAAAAGTGCAAAAAAAAGTAAAAAGAAAAACATAAAAACATGAAAAAAGTAAAAGTAGAGTGCGCATTAATTCTTAGAAAATACGAGATGGAAAAATACGGAAATAATATTTTGATCCTTGCTGGTGATCTTTCAAAAATATGAACAACAGGAAAACATTTGCAGACGTTTATATGACTTTTTCAAACGTTATTTGACAGCGGATTGTAACAATTGTTTGCGACAGCGTGTAATATCACATTGAAGAGCAGGATTGCTGACTTTATGTCAATTCTTGGCTTGGGCTATGTTTATATTTCTCGAAACCGTGTCACCCTGTTGCTACGGAACACGTAAATTTTAAAATTCGCCCACGAAATCGCGCAAGCTGAACTGAACTTTCCTGAAAGATTTCACCATCCCGTCCTAAATTTGGTGTTGCAAAAAGCTGTAGGGAATCAAAAAAAAAAAAAAAAAAAAAGAAAAGCTTTGTGAAAGCATGGATCCGATTACAGTGAGTGGGACCTGAGCTTTGGGCTGATGAGTGAACCACGGAGTGTGCAATTGGATCCGGACACGAGAAGCTGAGGCCGGAGGCTACACATCGCACGAGAACACCAGCAAGAGGTTGGTTTTTGGTGCACCACTGGGGCAAGTAAAATGTCTGAGATTGTTGCCCAAACGAGTCGGTTTGAGTGGCAGAAGTTTGCCTTCGCCATATAATATACCTTTTCAACACTAAATCCATCTGGAATTAAGGTTTCGACTTTTTAGCGCAGTTTTCATTTGTTTTTTTTTTTTATTTATCTTAAGTGATTTTCTTTGTATTTTTTGAGTTAGTGCTATATTTTCTCCGTACCACCCTAACTAGGGCAGGCTTAGAGCGTACAATCTATGAGTTAGTGCTAGAAGTAGTAATTTTACAGAAACTTAGACAATCAGCTCGGCCCTGTTAAGTGCAGCCCAATTGAGTGCAGCTTTCTGATCATCTTGTTGCCCTGTACAAGTTGCACCGACAATAGCACTAGCACTAGCAGTGACACTGGCATTGGCACTGGCACTGGCACTGGCTCTGGCTCTGGCACTAGGTGCACACCCCCTGGGCCTGGCCACACTTGAAAGCAGCTGAAAACATTTTGGGCACTCTTTATTTGCGTTAACACCCTCCCAAAACTTTTTGTTCTCAGTCAGTGCTTCGCAGCATCTGTCTTCGCAGATGAGGTCGGCAAAATTTCGTGAGTTTTTTTTTGTTATTTTTTCCATCTTTTTTGTTTTTTTTCCATTTTTTTTGTTTTTTTTTTCGATTGAAATTGCACTAAGTATAACTTTGGCTCAGTTCTCTTGTCCGGTCAAATCCCAAACTAGCCCTCCACTCTAAATTGGGGGCACTCTCTTCCTGGCACTTTCGTGCACGTTATTTTAGTGTATTGTTTGTTATTTATTTCTTTTTCTTCCTCTTTTCCTGTTTCAGCTCAGCTCCTCTTGTGCTATCGTATTTGGCTGCGCACTGCTCCCTAAGTTTAGGTTCCTATTCAGATAATCTGTAGTTCTGAACGACCTAACAGCTACCGCGCGATCGCCGCGGCGCAAATACGCCCTTTTTTTTTTTGCGTAGCCTTTTTTTGGTGCGCTTGTATTGTAACAAACACCCCGGTACCGACGCAAACGGCTATTGCGCACTCCGTGTACCGAAACTCCCTGATGTCATTCCCAGTTTTGTTGGCAGCGCACTCGCGGCCCAAGACTGCAAAGCAACCCACTGAGTGCTCCCCACTGGACACCACCAAACAGATGGCACAACCTTGAGTTGTTGCACTGGGCAGCAAATACTATGGCGCATTTTTTGCTTCTCTTGTCAAATTCTGGGCTTTTTCCACGGAGCGGGGCTTGGCTGATTGAGTGTGTGGAAGTACACGCCCCCGCGTTTTGTTTGCGCGCGCGTAAGCAAGACTGGGGCCTATGCTGAAGCAGAAACAGCCGACAACGTACGAACTGTGATTTGTGTCATTTGTGCGATTTGTGCGATTTGTGCGATTTGTGTGATTCGGGCTCACTTCGCACTACTTTAGCGCTTTGCTGGTCGTCCACAGATGCATATTTACTGCTAGCACATGTCACTTGAACTGAACGGGAACTAATTGGGCAGAATCTTGGCGTGACTTTTAGCCGGGCAGCCCAGCGCACTGCTGCATCTTTTGTACACTAGTCACTTGGGAGTTTTGCAATGGAACACTTAGGGTACGCTATTCGTTATCGATGGTAAAGACAAAAAGGGCAATAACAATAGCCTGATTGCCCCACATCTCGACTGCTGCTGCTGCTCTTGCCGCCATGATCTCCCGAGGGGTTCCAGAACTTGCAGGGCAGGGCAGGGCAGGACTCAGCTATTCGGAGAGCTAGAAAGTGTTTACCTATATAAAGTACTATTAATTTTCGATATATCCGGTATAAACAAAAACAAAAACATATTTCCAATAAGGTTGCGCAAAACCGATCCGTGACAGTTTTAGCGTGTAGACAGACCATGGGGCTTTTTGATACTCATTATTTTCTCAAAGGCAGAGCCCTTCGCTGGGCAGTGTCGTTTTGCTCGTGTACGGGGTTCCTCTTGTTGGGCTACGACCAAGGTGTGATGGGGTCCATCATTGGTGCAGATAACAGGTTTGGCAAAGACTTCAACAACCCAAACTCGAACGTGCAGGGTCTTTTATCCTCGGTTTACGACCTTGGCTGTGTTCTTGGCTCGATAATTGCCTTTTTTGTGGGCGAAAAAGTGGGCAGAAGAAAGATGATGATGCTTGGAGCGTTCATTATGATCATTGGGACTGCGATTCTTGGATCCAGTTTTACAAGAGGCCAGTTCTACGTTGGAAGAATAGTTACTGGTCTTGGTAATGGGTTCAATTCCTCGACTGTTCCGGTTTACCAATCCGAGTGTGCAAAACCAGCAATCAGAGGTCAGCTTCTTTGTTGGCAGGGTGTTGTTACAATTGTTGGTGTGGTGATTGCTTACTGGATAGGTTACGGCACTTCATTCACTGATTCTCCGCTCCAGTGGAGATTCCCAATTTCTTTTCAAGCCATATTTGCAATTGCTTTGTTTGTTGAATCGTTTTTCTTACCAGAGACTCCTAGATGGTTGGTCCAAGAAGGCAGATCAATGGAGGCCGTCCAGGTTTTGGCCGACTTGTCTGATGATGGAACCATAGAATCGGAAGAGGTCAAGTTGCAGCTCTTAGATATTGAGACTGCTGTTGAAATGGAAAACAGGGATGGCCCATTCCAGATAAAGGAGCTTTTCGGTGGCGGCGAGACTCAAAACTTCAGAAGATTGATTCTTTCTATCTTCGTGAACATCATGCAACAATTCACTGGTAGTAACATGATCAATTACTACGCACCAAAAGTGTTCACCGATACAATGAATTTGAAAAGACGTACAGCGTTGCTTATGTCCGGATTCACGGAGTTGGTGTACTTGGCAGGCTCGTTCATCCCACTTTGGACAGTTGAGAGGTTTGGCAGACGTACTTTGTTGATTACTTCGTCTGCAGCACTTTCGTTGTGTTTCATTATGGTCTCCATTCTTCTTTCCATAAACACAAAAAAAACTGCTATTGGTGCCACTGTGTTTGTTTTCATTTATCAGTTATTTATGGGTATTGGATGGCTTCCGGTTCCATGGTTTTACCCAGCTGAATTGAACACAACACGGTTGCGTTCGAGAGTGCAAGCAATCTCTTCGGCTTTCAACTGGCTTTGTGTTTTTGCTGTGGTCCAGCTCACGCCAATCTCCATTCAAAATATTGGCTGGAAGACGTTTATCATTTTTGCCATTTTGTGTGCAGCGTGGATTCCAGTGGTTTACTGCTTCTATCCCGAGACTTCGGGGTTGGAGTTGGAAGATATTGATCATATTTTTGAGAAACCTGGTATCACGAGAGGCGTGTTTTCCAGCAGAGGTAAGACCATTGAGTACAGAACACACGCTAAAAGAGTGGGTATTGTTGATGCTGGAGGGGAGAAAGCTACTATTGAGGAGTCTGAAAAAGTTTGATTCAGCGCGACTAGAGTATAGCAAGGTAAAATTTTTTGATGATTTAATCGTAGAAGTAGTAAGGCAAGAGCAACAACAAGAGAGAGGCGGAAGAAAAAGATAAAAACACTCGAACGTTACAACTACGTGCTATAAACAGTTCATACGTAATAATAAAAAGCCTTTCTGCCTTTTGACAGCACCGAGTCGGAAAACTCAACCGGTACACGGACGCCTCCACATTTCAAACACAGTTCTCGATGCCACTGCACAATCGCAGAGGCTGACCATCAATCACTTTGTTTTGAGCTCTCACCTTCAAAACGCCAACTATGCTGATTTTGTAGTTTTTCGGTCCAATTGGTGCGTATAAATAAATATATTTACGCTCATCGCGCACGTCTATTTTTTTTTTTGCCCTGATATGCGCACATATGCACGTTAATGCACGACCATTACACCATCTAGATTCGGGGCTAGACGAGTCATATAGCCAGCCAGCCGGGGTTACTCGCGCTCCTTAGATTGGAGCGTCCACCAAATTGAATATACAGCGAGGCTTTCTTTCCAACTCCTTACCACTATTTCCATCCACTTATTGCGAGTGTGCACAAACTTAGTACAAATAGGGAAGATACACAACTGGAGGTAGTAAACTGGAAGCGGCGTGACAATGGGTCAAGATTTTTTTGATGACTTGGACGGTGGGTTCAGCGGAGACGAAGACAGTGAAGACGATTTGTTTTTTGGTGACGACTTAGATTCTATGTCTGAAGTGCTGCAAATGAAGAAGCAGTCAGGGCAGAAGCCACAACAGATGCCTGGAAACATGCCTGGAAACATGCCTGGAAACATGCCTGGAAATATGCCTAGAAACATGCCTGGCAACATGCCTGGAGCAAATGGTCCACAGCAGCAACATCCAGGTATGATGCCAAATATGATGCCAAACATGATGCCAAACATGATGCCAGGTACGATGTCAGGTACGATGTCAGGTATGCCAAATTTCATCGATGCCCAAACAGCCCTAAGAGCGCAGGCGTTTGACAAAATGATGAGAGATACCATTCTAAGGTACAATATCCCCAAACTTGTGCAGTACTTTGATAGCTTGAAACCCGAGGGCCAGGTAATGATGTTCCAGTACTTTATAACAGGTTACCAAACCCAGGCACCGCCAGGCTTGGTCGAACTAGTAAAGGACATACTTGGAGGCCAGCGAAAAGCCTCTGAAGACGAGACAGACGAAAGTGCTGAGTTTTGTTTTGAAGAGGAAGAAGAAATTGACGAAAATGCAGAGCTTTTGAGGACTATGGAGAAAAATGGGATCAAAGTCTCTGATAAATTGAGAAGACTTCTCATTAATGACGACAAGAAAATCAAAAAATCCGACCAGTTGTTTGATAGCTATTTGAAAAATTTTGAAAACGGCCGCGAGTTGAACAAAGAATTGAAAAAAAGATCTAAATTTAGAGAGCATTTCTTATACGATTTGTCTGGAATCAATCCAGAGTTTATCGAAAAGAACAAAATTGAAGTCACACCGCCAATAGACATATTGGAATACAGTGATGAGTACTTGGTCAACGTTCTGTTGCCTGGTACAAGCAAAAAGAACATACACATAAAGTTTGATTTTGACAGTTATTTATTGAAAATATCTGGCACCATCAACAAATACGACAAGGAGATAGTCACCAATCATGCTAGGGTTTTGGAAAGACCCACAGGGAAATTTGAGAGATACGTTCCATTGCCACCATCGCCCAGAGTCAACGAAAGTGGCATAAGAAGCAAATTAGCAAATGGATTGTTAAGCATTCGGATTCCCAAATTGGCCAATAATCTCAATGAGCTTGAAATTCCATTATAGACTACTATATGATTGTTTTGACTTTTTTACACAACACAACATATCACATTATATTTGAGTCAACCGGATCTTAGAGTCTTTGGGCGTTATTTCTCTACCCTTTTTGAAATAAATGTACTCCATCGACAAATAACTCCAAATAAAGTCGATCAAAATTGAGCTCAATCCCAATGAATAGACCAAGTTAATTGCATAAAAGAAATTTGAGTTCCCGCTGCCACTGAATATCCACAAGTAGTAAAAGATTGGACTTAACAATATCGCGTGAACAATGAGTAATATTGAAGCGATTGGGTACCTCAAATAGCTCAATATAACAAAATTATTTTGAATAACCAAAACCGTTAGTAACTCAAAGAAGAACGACAAATCGTTCAACGTTGGGTAACTCTTTGTGAGAATCGTGAATCCATAAGATATTATTATTGGAAATATGACGTATTTGTTGTTGACTTCCAAATTTGAATACTTGCAATTGTAAAAGCGTATGGTGATTGGCAAGACGTAGATTGAATTGTAGATGTTGAACACGCCAATGAAAAAATTGGAGAAGAAATTGAACATTTCAATGAAGAAATACCACCATAATCCGATATTTGGGTTAATTTTTTTGAAAAAAACAATTGTACCATAAGTAGCCATCAAAAAATTCCAGTTTTCGTTGTTTATAAAGTAGCTTGTGTAAATAAGAGCCACAATTGTTGATATAAACGTCAATAATGCCACAAACCATTTGACATTTGAGGCCGTGTCAAATTTTTTAACAGCAGCAATAAATGGGATGATTAAAAACACAGGGTTATACGACAAATAACTTGCAACACCCAATGCAGCACTTGAAAGTACGTAGTTTTCGAGTATGATCAAACTGTAGAAGCAAGAGCACATCCAGAAGTTTGAAAAACAACTGGACGAGTTACTCAACAGGGAAAGAAATCCAACTGGGTTAAAGTTGAAAATTATTGAGACCAAGATCAAATACCGATTCTGCAACAGACCAGAAACTTTGTGCTGGGCCATAAATTTTGAACATATCTGTAAGATTTGTACACTAGTCAATAGATCAACGCTCAAGAAGATCAAGCTGCTCACGGCGTTCCAGATCAAAGGGTTCTCTATGGCCAAACCGTTCTTGATATGAGCAAAAAAATGCAAGAGAATTGGAGAATGATGAACGACACCACCGTCATATGGGTTCATGCCATTGTGCAATAAGAAGATGCCCTCTTGCACACTTTTCCAGCTAGATATAGGTGTTGAAAATTCGGCCGAATTGTCCAAAATTGAAGTCAAACTCGGAAATATCGTGCTGGCCAAAAATTTTATGACAAATGCAAACACCAAAATGTGCTTGTAGTTGATTTTTTCCAACAATATCCACTTGCTCTCAATCATCGCCTCAAGGTGAAACAGTGGAACGTGGATGAAAACACAAGCTACACGTTTGAGTGTGGTGCACGGGTGCTAAATATCTCGACGACACCCGGCACCCAATGGTAACATACATCCATACACCACTTTTTTCTAGAGAGTGCCTGGCTTTTTGAATGCGCCATTACTGATGGGATTACTCCAAGATGCTGCTGCCAGTTGCCACGGCTGCCACTTGTGCTAAAATGTCCAAGGCGCGGTTTGCAAAAAACGAGTTTAAAAAGTAGAGCAGAGTACAGCGCAAAAATATCCGATATTGTCGGTGCACCGGCACGTGTAAAGTGTTTGCTTAAGTGTGGATTATTCATTTGGTGGAGGTGGAGTGGTTGCTTGGTGAGTTTTTTATTTTTTTTTTTTTTTTTTTTTTTTTGGCGGGGCCAGATTCTAGAATACTGGCAGAAAACGATTGTGAAGTGAAAAAAGAAAGGCGTGGAAATTCATTAAGCTACGCCACGAGCTACAAAATAGCAAAAATAGCAAAGAATTCGAGACACAGCACAATCTTTTTTTGTCCAAAAATCTATAATAGCGCGAATTTAGAGCCAAACAAAGCAGCCACAATGCCTATTCGGATTACCAGAAGTACCAGCGGGAAGATCACCAAACCTGCGACCGTCAAATCACACGTTAAAAGTGAAGCGGCAGCCCCAGTGCGGGAGCAGCAAGGTTTGAAAATTGGCGACGAAATGCCAGAATTGGTGCTCAAAAACGAGAAAGACGAGGATGTGAATTTGAGACAATTGGTCAAAGACAACAGAATTGTATTGATTTTTGCGTACCCAAAGGCCAGCACTCCCGGGTGCACGAGACAGGCCATTGGATATGGTGAAAACTACGAAAACTTGAAGAAAATGGCCAAAATCTACGGACTTTCGAGTGACACGCCAAAGGCACAGGCCAGTTTCATGGAGAAGAAAGGGTTCAAAGTGGACGGGTTGTTGAGCGATCCTAAAAAGCAGCTAATTGGCGCTTTGGGAGCCAAGAAGTCTCCAAACGGGATCAAAAGATCGCACTGGATTTTCGTTGATGGGCGATTGAAGGTCTCGCGAGTTCAAGTGAGTCCTGAAGTGAGCGTGAACGATGGCAAGAAGGAAGTCGAGGAGATTTATGCAGAGTTGCAGAAGGAGAGTGAAAGTGAGAGTGAGAGTGAGAAAGTGAAAGACGAGGCGGAAGAGGCGGAAGAGGCGGAAGAGACGGATAAATCTCAGACAGCAGAAAACCACGATGCCGCTGAGGAGGAAACGGTGGCATCATCATCATCATCAGCAGCAGCAGCAGCAAACGGGCTGGAAGAGCTGAATGAGCTGAAAGAGCTGAAATAGCTGAAAGAGCTGAAATAGCTGAAAGAGCTGAAAGAGCTGAAAGAGCTGAAAGAGCTGAAAGAGCTGAAAGAGCTGAAAGAGCTGAAAGAGCTGAAAGAGCTGAAAGAGCTGAAAGAGCTGAAAGAGCTGAAAGAGCTGAAAGAGCTGAAAGAGCTGAAAGAGCTGAAAGAGCTGAAAGAGGAAGACGATGAGTCTGCCAACTCTGCTGAGCCTGGCACCGAGTCAAAAAGCTTGTAAGGAGCTTTCCGGCTGGCAGGACCCTCCATTGTATGAGTGCGAGCTGGTGTATAGCTAGAATGAAGTTTATGGTCAGTTTTTCCACATTGTAGCCAAGTACCGCTATCGGGAGATACTGTGCATGCACTGGCTGAACATTAGTTTGCGAAATAAATTTAGAATAAAAAAAAATCTGCTTTTTTCAACGTTTACTTGAACATCCACCGATATAGTCACAATATGGGTAGTCTTGTGACCGCAGGCGTTGTTCTGATTATAACCTCGTTCACCTTTGCCAGCATTGCGTCGTACTACCACAAAAAGTACGAGAGATCATCAGCCGAACTGTACCCAATTCTGGGCTACAACTCTCTGGACAGTTGTGGCAACTATTCTGCGATTGTGATCAAGCGCGAAGTTGACAAGCAGGTGCTTGACTCCAAGAATGTTAAGGCCTTGTACAATGTCTACAACGGCTCCAACGAGCTAATTTACTTTATCCAGAATGTGGAAACCGTGAAACAGAACTGGTTTCTAGTTGACGCCAAGAAAAACCTACTTGTGTGGATTTTGCGCGTCTCACCGAGAGCGTGTAACAAGAAAAAGAATTTAATCAAGTTAAGCAATGCAACGTCAATTGCAACATCGCTCACAAACAGATCAGGCCGGGAAGCAGAATTGCTTCGATACACCGACACTTGTGCCCAGTACAACGAGTTTGAGCTGCTCAAGTACGACCTTAACGACGAAAATAGTGCCAAGAACGGAAAGTATAAGTACAGATGGCTCAACAACTCGAAATACTTGGAGAGGCTTGAAAAAATTGACACAACACAGGCTCGAGGCAAGTCTGGTAGAAGGAAGAGCTTCAAAAAAATTGCACTGGCCGTTAATATTAGCGAGCAGAGTTATCTCAAAAAAATGCACGACTACGAGATAATTTACAACGAGGACAAAATTGAGTTGCCCACACTTGTGCTCGGGAGTTTTTTCTCCATTTACACACAGTGGAACCACGCCAAAAGACGCGAGCCGGTGCTCGTTTCCAAACTGGTCGAGTGGAATAAAAGCAACGGGTTCAATAAGCTGAACATACACATTTGTGGCCCGAGTACAAACAATTGCGAGACTGTGCTTTCAGAGGTGTGTTAACCACACTTTGCGGTCTTCGGGACGGATATTGTTGCATTGTGTAAGTAACACTTACTTTTGCACAATCATTTTTTTTTTGACGTAATTCGATCGTTTATTGTTCCAAAAGCTTCCACTTTTACCATTTTGAGTTTTTCTCCGCGGAGAAAAACAAATGTTTACCATGGTCGGGTACCCACGATCGTTATTATAAATCAAAGAGCAGTTGCCCTTCTAGTCAGTTTTCAATCCCCTAGGAATAAAACAAGATAAACACACAAAACAAATCACTTAAAAAACAACAAAAATGTCCAAAGTTTTCAAGCTCTTGAACGGAAACACAATTCCAAGTATCGCTTTCGGAACTGGTACCAGATGGTTCAAAACCCCAACCAACGAGCTCGATCAAAAAGCCGTGGACACCTTGCTTTTGGCCTTGGAGAACAAGCACTACCACATTGATACCGCGGAAATCTACGGTACGCACAACGAGGTTGCCAAGGCTCTTGAGATTTTCCAATCAAACCACCCAGAGGTGAAGAGAGAGGATCTTTTCATTACTGACAAATTCTCTGTTGGCAGCACCACTGGACCAATTGCAAATGTCACTGAGACATTGAAGTTGTTGAAGACCGACTACTTGGATCTTTATTTGGTTCACGCTCCATTTATCAAAAACTTCAGCGTTGAACAAGTTTGGAAGGAAGTTGAGCAATTGTACAAGGACGGCAAAGTTAAAAACATTGGTGTTTCCAACTTCGCGGTCAGCCACTTGGAAGAGTTGGAGAAATATGCTACCGTCAAGCCAGCTGTTAACCAAATTGAGTTCAGTTTGGTGTTGCAAAATCAAACCCCAGGAATTGTCAAGTACGCACAAGAAAAAGGAATTGTTCTTGAGGCTTACTCGCCATTGGCACCACTTTACAAGGCTGAAGGTCCTAAATTTGAGCCATTGAAGGAAGCCATTGCAGCACTCGCTAAGAAGTATGGCAAGACTGAAGCCCAAGTTGTCTTGAGATATGTTAACCAAAAGGGAATTGTGGCAGTTACCACAAGTGGCAATGCCGATAGAATCAAGAACAGCTTGGAAATTTTCGATTTTGAGTTGACCTCGGCAGAAATCGAGAACTTGGAGAAATTGGGCCAACAAGCACCAGATGTCAGACAGTACTGGGGTCCATACTACGATAAGTACAACAGAAAATAAACGTCAAAGTAATGTGTTTTCCTATTTATACTAAACTCATAACCACACCAAACCTTTAGACAAAACTACACCGTAGCCCGTCAACGCAATCGAACTGACCAAATTGGTCAACAAACTTATTCCGTGAAGCTTACCAAACTGTTTTGTTTTAATTTTCAACTGTGCCTCTAATTCCAGTTTTACGTCTCCATCGCTCGTTTTGATTTGGTTTTCAAGTTTCTTTCTCTGAACTTTCAAACCCTGTACAGCTGGGCCAAGCCAGAAAACATTGAGTAACTGGCAAGCAGAAGCCAATCCGAGCGTTATGTAACTCCATCTTGTCAACGCTTTATTTGCTTTGAACGGAATCGTCAATGCCAACCCAAGTGGCAACAACGACTGTGCTATAAAGTACTTTGGCAAAATCAACGCAGTGATCTTCGAAAAGTCGTCTCTTGAGAGATTTTTAAAAAGCAATGGTGCGTTGACGTAGGAGTGGAAAACGTTAGACCCATACGTCAAAGAGTAAGCGAGTAAATGTATAGCAGCAATTGGCATTGTTGTGTTCTTGCAGTGTTGTAGAAGGGGAACAAGGAGTGAGAGAAAAAAATGAGTATATAAACTAAACCGAAAAACAAATCGATTCCGTATGTACCAAAGAAAACAATTCAAAAAACAAATCGAATCAAATCGATACCGAAAAATATTACGCAACCGAAAAACCAAAAAACTAAAGCAAAAAGAACGAAAAAAAAAAGAACTCAAGGATACCGGCGATTAGAAGGCGGTAAGTAGGTCGGCATCCCATAACTGAGAACCTGAATAGTTTTACTTGATTTTAATACGACTCAAAAGTGCTTGCTAGGTACCACCCACAAAAGCATGATGTGAACAGCTTCCAATATTTTCTCAAACTACAAACTCGAATCAAACTTATTTCAAACTACTTCAGTGAGCCATCCAACTTTGCCCAATTAAAGCTGATTTTTTATTATTGCTCCTCTTTTCCTACCAGCACGGTGTATTGTGTAGATCACACACATAGCTTGTCAGTCAGTGAAAGACATGCTCCCATTGGTCGTTGGATCAGTAATTTGAACCCCAAATTTTAGATCTTTTTTGTTTACCCTTCTTCAATAACTACTTGTAGTGAAAATTACACCCTCAGTTTTTCATCCAATCACAGATACCTAATACTGGGGCCGACTCACACAGGGTAACTACAAAATTTCAACCAATAATATGGCTTACATTCACTAAAAGCCGACGGTGCTCGTAACCAAGATTGAAAAAAATGTTCTCACACTGGCCTATTTTTTCGGTTTTTTTTTTCTTGTTTTATAGAATTCAACACTTTTCTTTCTTCCAATTATTTATTTGATTAACATCTATTGGAATATTCTTTTCAAGAAATAGTTAAAGAAAGATACAAACTAATAATGCTTTCAAGACAAGTTATTAGATCTGCTTCCAGATTTGCTGTTGCTAACCGCGCTGCTTTGTGCAAAGTTGTAAGTATTTCCTCTTTACGAGATTCAATACTCGAGCTTCTGGCTCATAAGAAAGTCAAGAAAAGTGAAAAATCAGTGAAACATAGTTCAATTGATGCAAACGAGGTGTGCGTCGATTAGTTTGTCACAGATCCTAATGCGATCGAGTTGACTTTGAATTTTCACCCCATGATTTGACATTCTGATGTGTCCATTTATAATAATTTTCTTTTTTTTGTTACTAACTCATTCTAGGCACGTCCAGCTACTATTATTGCCGGTCGTCGTTTTGCTTCGGCCAAGGCTGCTCCAACTGAAGTTTCTTCTATTTTGGAAGAGAAAATCAGAGGTGTCAGTGAAGAAGCTAACTTGAACGAAACCGGTAGAGTCTTGTCCGTTGGTGACGGTATTGCCCGTGTTTTCGGTTTGAACAACTGTCAAGCTGAAGAATTGGTTGAGTTCGCTTCTGGTGTCAAAGGTATGGCTTTGAACTTGGAACCAGGTCAAGTTGGTATTGTGTTGTTCGGTTCTGACAGATTGGTCAAAGAAGGTGAAACCGTCAAGAGAACTGGTAAGATTGTTGATGTTGCCGTTGGTCCAAAATTGTTGGGTAGAGTTGTTGACGCTTTGGGTCAACCAATCGACGGTAAGGGACCAATTGAGGCCGAGAAATACTCCAGAGCTCAATTGAAAGCCCCAGGTATTTTGCCAAGACAATCCGTTTTCGAGCCAATGCAAACTGGTTTGAAATCCGTTGACGCTTTGGTCCCAATTGGTAGAGGTCAAAGAGAGTTGATCATTGGTGACCGTCAAACCGGTAAGACCGCTGTTGCTTTGGACACCATTTTGAACCAAAAGAGATGGAACGATGGTACCGATGAATCCAAGAAATTGTACTGTGTTTACGTTGCTGTCGGTCAAAAGAGATCTACCGTTGCACAATTCGTCCAAACTTTGGAACAACACGATGCTTTGAAATACTCTATTGTTGTTGCTGCTACTGCATCTGAAGCTGCTCCATTACAATATATTGCTCCTTTCACTGGTTGTGCTATTGGTGAATGGTTCAGAGACAATGGTAAACACGCTTTGATCATCTACGATGATTTGTCCAAACAAGCTGTTGCTTACCGTCAATTGTCTTTGTTGTTGAGACGTCCACCAGGAAGAGAAGCTTACCCAGGTGATGTCTTCTACTTGCATTCCAGATTATTAGAGAGAGCTGCTAAGATGTCTGACGTTCACGGAGGTGGTTCTTTGACTGCTTTGCCAGTTATTGAGACCCAAGGTGGTGATGTCTCTGCTTATATTCCAACTAACGTTATTTCCATTACTGATGGGCAAATTTTCTTGGAAGCTGAATTGTTCTACAAGGGTATCAGACCTGCTATTAACGTCGGTTTGTCCGTTTCCCGTGTCGGTTCTGCTGCTCAAGTCAAAGCTATGAAACAAGTTGCTGGTTCTTTGAAATTGTTCTTGGCTCAATACAGAGAAGTTGCTGCTTTCGCTCAATTCGGTTCTGACTTGGATGCTTCCACTAAACAAACCTTGAACAGAGGTGAAAGATTGACTCAATTATTGAAACAAAGACAATACTCTCCATTGGCTTCTGAGGAACAAGTTCCATTGATTTACGCTGGTGTTAACGGTTACTTGGACAATGTTCCAGTTAACAAGATCGGTCAATTCGAAGAGGAATTCTTGGCTCACTTGAAATCTTCTGAAGCTGAACTTTTGGAATCCATCAAGACTGAAGGTAAGTTGTCTGACGACTCTTTGGCTAAATTGAAGTCTGCTACAGAAAGTTTTGTCTCTACCTTCTAAGGGTTGAGGTAAAACTGATATCTTCAAAGCAAAAATAGTACAGCACGATTTGTCATCAATAAAATGAAAATATGATTATTACTTTGTAAATATTTAAATTTTTTGTTTTCTTTATTCATAAACTTCATTAATCACGTATAAGTGGTAAGAAATTACCAATAATCATCATTGGAATCCCAAATACGTCTCTTTTTAACGTCCAAATGCATTTTGTGGGAATTAATTTATCACCAACAGGATTTTTCAATGTACAATCACTTGTTTCAGCTCCCTTTGTGTCACTGTATGCAATTTTACTGAAAAGATCAAAATATTTTATAACGCTATCATCATCCATAAGCTCAATCACAAATGTGATCTTGCTCAATAGCATATTTGCAGTCCATCCAGTCAACATCACAAATTCAGGGGACACAAACGAAATCTGTCCCGTTCTTCTCCATATTATTGTGGGCGTCCCCAGAATTGTGAGATACTTTGTATATTCTAACAAAGTTCTTTGGAAGCACTGTTCCATGAATATCAAATCTTCCTCTTTGAGTGTCATCACTTGTGCAGTAAAACTGGGTCTATACTCTGCCATTGACTTAGCCAACTTGACCAATATTTTTTTGTCATTGAAAAAGCGTTTCTTCAAGTAGCTTAATAACAAGTGAAATCCCGAAGGATAAGGAAATGGTTGGTTTACCTTTGTATAAATTTCGTGCGGCTCTTTGTATTTGAGCCCCCATTCAGAAAATGACGAACTACCTGAATGGATAACGTCATCTTCTGAATTTGTACCGATTGCAAACGAAATCTGACTACCGTTGTTCGGTATTCGCTTTGCATCCACTAACTCATAAATGTCTGGATACGTGATGTACTGCTTGTCTTCCGGCAACCCAGATATTGGGCCAATGAAGAACTGATTGATCGTAAAATCTTTTTGAGGATAAAATCCATACAAATCAAAGCCTTTTGGCGTTTGTGATACTTTCTGCTGTGTCATGTGTGGATAGTTGATATTGGTCAATACGGTATCATATGTGTTTGTGTTACCACCTGGTGTGGTCGAGCTAGAGTTAGAACGTGTCAATGACGCAGAATCCAACAAGTCTTGAGAAATGCCATTACCAGCTTTGGGTGGACTTTCATTGAACTGGGTCAATAGCTGCGATGTCAAAATTGGGTCTTTGATGAGTTTTGTCAACAGCGCGTACTCTAGATCAACAGCCGAGGAGGAGAATTTTCTGTTTTGCGGTTTCGACAGGTCTACTCCCGACTTGAAGCTAAATAAGCTGGAATTCTTGGGCAATACGTCTTGCTGCTGCTGTTGATACTTGAACGTCATACCGTTGTCAGAGGCAGTGTTGTTCTCACTCATAGTCCTCATCGGAACTTGCCCAGAATACTGAGATTTCTTGCTATCGTCGCGTTTGTCGATGCTGTTCTCAAAACCCATCGATACACTAGACATCATCTTTGCCGCTGCTAAGTTCTTCTGGTCCTCCAAATCCATGAGATACTTCTTTCGCTTTCGAGGAGCATCAACACATGTATTAGCCAATCCCTTGTTTAAGCAACGCATACACGGTCTCCTATTCTCACAAGTCATGTGGGACTTGTGACAATGTACGCATGCTCTTGTGGTTTTTTTTCGAGTTTTCTAGATAGTTAGTAAACGCGGCAAATGTTGGGGAAGTTGTGAAGCTTATATGTACTTTTTCGTCACTGGACATATTATATACTTATCATTATCTTTGATAAGAAGCAAATTCACTGGGACAATAGACTCTTGTAGACAAGAGATCTTCAAATATATCAAGTAGAGAGTAGGAAACTGCACTGTCTCTCGTTTGTTTTTTTTTCTTTCTCTTTTTTAAGTTATTTGATCAAGTACAATACGAGTGTGGTTGCGTGCACTGGGCAGATGAGGTCAAAAAGTAAAAAAAAAAAAAAAAAATAACTGAAAAATCTTTTGAACATAGTAGAGGCCATGCTGAAGAAATGGGTGGATAAAAAGAAAGCACAGACGTTTGCCGTGGTGCATAGATCGCATGACGACGAGAAGTTTTACGATGAGGAAGTGGGCGACCGGATATTGGTGCCTGTGGAGAACCTTAATCAAGTGAAAAAGAGAAACGAGAAAATCAAAACGAAGAGTGAGTTGGAGCAGGAACTCAAAGACGAGATCAAAGCTGGGAAAATCAGAGCCAACGAGGGTGAGGCTGCGCTTTATGGTATCACGTATGATGATTCTAAGTACGATTACATGCAGCATTTGAAACCTATTGGAGAAGCAGATGGTGTGTTCATTGCCAAGACCGATGAAGAACATAACAAAGGCAAGGGAGATATCAAGTTTAAAGAGTTTGATATCGAGAAGATGTTCGAGAACAGAAAAAAAAAAGAAAAGGAGTACCAAGCCATGCAGGACATTCCCGATGAAATCAAAGGTATAAAACCTGACATGGATCCTAGACTTCGAGAGGTTCTTGAAGCTTTAGAAGACGAAGAGTATGTTGACAATGACGAAGACATTTTCAACAATTTGTTGAAGAGTGGGGAGAAAAAGGATGGAGTTGACGATGCTGAAGACTTTGACGAATTTGATTTGGACAATTTTGACGATCAAGGCTATGATACCGAAACGTTTGAGAAGGAAGGAGACGAAGGATGGGAAGCCAATTTCAGAAAGTTCAAAGAGATGACAAAGAACAAGCACAATGAATGGGACTCTGATGACGACTTTGACGATGAAGATGAGAGTGAAAACGAAGAAGATGCTGCAGAACTTGCAGAGATGAATGATGTTTTGGGTGCGTTGCCAGCTAAAGGAAAATCAAAGAAAGCTAGACAGCGGGAACGCCGCAAGAAAGGATCTATGACTGATACATCATCTTACTCTATGTCATCCAGTGCTTTGTTCAGAACAGAGGGAATGAAGTTATTGGACGATAGATTTGAGAATTTGATGATCAAAGAACAGGAAGAGGAAGAAGATGAGCCAGAAGACAAAGGCGAATTCGATTTTAGCAAGGAGAGAACCGATTTAGAAGATTTGTTGGACGACTTTTTAGACAATTATGAATTGGAAAGAGGTGGAAGAACAATAGCAAAAAAGAACCCAGAGAAGTTAAAGTTACAACGGGCCGCAGACTCTGTGTCTCGAGGCAAATTGGCCAAGAAAAGAAACAAGGAGGTAAACAGACAATAAGCTGTGAGTTTGTCAAAATTAATGCATGTTCCCATATATTCCTCTTGGGTTTGCGTAGACAGACTAATTCTTTTACACGGCCAGGAACAAATATTCGGGTTCTGGAGCCAGCGTTACCCTGCCTTTCAAATGTATCTATAACTTTTCCACCCCCTCAATTTATATCACTCCTAATAATTCTAGGTTGCGGTTAGAAAGCAAATCAAGAATTCGGAAGTTGTGTAATCTCCTTTTATTTTTTCAAACTTTGTATGCTAACACGAGTGACCAAATTTAGTTTGTGCAAAGCAATTCCAATTTGTTCCAGAGATTATAGCATACTAAATAGACAGACGTGCAGACCTTGTTCAACAAGACTAATTAAAAATTTTGACAAAAAGATGTTTAGTGGCAAAAAAAACCTTTTTACCATCTCGTCCTCAATTGTCGAGGCCTCGAAGAACCACGAGATTTTTCCAGATGTCGTTAAAGAGTTTAGTCCCAAGGGATTGTTGAGCATTTCGTACTCACCAGATGTTTTGGTTGTTATGGGAAACACATTGAAGGTTTCTGAGACACAGACAAAACCAGCTATTCAATTCACATTGGATAACAGCAGCAGCAATGATAGCCAAAACCAACTGGCTGGTGATGTTAGAGCATTTTCTCCAGACAACTATTTTACATTGGTTATGACAGACCCGGACGCACCTTCTAGAACCGACAAGAAGTGGTCTGAGTATGCTCATTATATCAAAACCAATATCAAACTTATCAAGAAGGACAGTGACGACTTCTTGGCAGCTGAGTTAGATTTGTCTGAGTCTAGTGGCCCAGATTACTTGAAATATGAAGGTCCTGGCCCACCACCAAAGACAGGCAAACACAGATACGTTTTTCTTTTGTTCGAGCAAGGTTCAAAAAAGATTAACCCAGAGCCATTGAAAGGAAGACCTAACTGGGGTACTGGGATTCCAGCCTCTGGTGTTCAAAACTGGGCTCAAAAGCTCGGATTGGAACCAATTGCAGTCAATTTTTTCTATGCGCAGAATGAACAACAATGAGAAGCGTTGCATGCTCTTTTACAACTTTAATCAGATGACATTTAAGTGCTTTTGTAGGAAGGGTAGTGTATCAAGTGCCTAATATCTTAAGCCCGAGTCTTGAGCATTTTGCCCGTTTAACATCCGTACAGTTTTCTACACCCAGACATCTCTTCGATATACTAATTTTTTTTTTTTTTAATTTAAAGGCTCTTCAACTAGTAAAATTTCCACCATGGGTGTATCGAAATCCAGCAGAAGCAAACTCAGGGCCAAGTCGCAGAAGCCGGTTAAGAAAGTGACGACAACACAGGAGCTTGCAACCGCTGTTGTGAAAAAACAGACAAAAATTGAAAGACAGCTTGAAAAATCTTTGAGCTTCAACAATAAGATCACAAAGCCTCAAGATTCACAGTTGAGCAAAAGTGCATTAAAAAGAAGAAGAAAAGCAGCCAGAGACGCTTTGAAGACAGACTTGGGTAGCGTCAAAAAGGTTTTAGTAGAAGAGTTGGCTGACAACATTACAAGCTCAAAACCAACTACAAAGAATTTCCACATTCCAAATCCACATAAATCCAAAAAGGGTCAGCTCAAAATTGAAAAAGTTGAAAAACAAGTGTTTAACTCTACTTTGAACAGTAATGAATACAGAGAGTCGCCATTTGCATCTTTGAAAAACAAAATACAGCAAAATTTGAGCCAGTTAGAGCAGATAAGATTATTGCAAAACAACTAGAATTGTGTATTTCTTTATGTGCTTTTGTATGTATATATACATTATATTAATAAGGGTGCTAGCGTTAATCTGGTATTTCTTAATCTGATACTGGCGGTGTTGAAAGAGAAGAAGTCAATGTGGAGTTCCTTGATGAAAATTCCCTAGCTGAATAATCTTCAAAATCCGATGTTATTATACTTGATGGAATTTCGGTTTTTGCAGTATTGAAGTGTTTTCTTTCTAAAATCTTTTCAATTTCTGCAGCCCGTTCATATGGATCTTCAAACCTGATCAAGATCTTCAACAAATTATACCACGAATTAAGGTCGCTCTCGTCTTTTGATTTGAATGAAATTTTTTGTATAGATTCTTCGCTTGATTTTGGGTGTTTGTAATGTAAAGTAAATTTGTGTTTTAACTTGTCAAGAGCGCTAATTGTGCAATAACTGAGGTTGTAACTGAATAAAGGAACAGCTGGATCATCGTCATCATCATCGCAGTCGTCAGATTCGGTACCACTTTTATTTTTGGTGTCCGCAACCATCTTTTTGAGCTTCATTTGAATGTCTTTGTTTCCAAAACTTTTGTCTAACTTACCATCGTGTTTGGGGAATTCAAGTAGTGAGTTTGCAGTGAGAATGAAGTAGAATTGTTTGTAGTTTTTTAAAAACTTTGATTTTTTGGCTAAAACTCCAAACTTAATGCATTTCCCCATGATGCTATCTCTAAAAGGGTATTGAATGTGCGAAAGTTTTCTTGAATGCGGAATTGGTGCGTTCGGTTTGATGTTCAGAAGCAAGTTTTGGTTGTTATCTTTTGTTACAAAATGATTCCACTCCTCAAAAAAGTTTTTACTCAAAAACCCATCCTTTTTGAGATCATTGATGATTAGTTCGTAAGAGCACTTGACGTTGCTATCTATTATCTCAACGTAAGAGTTCAACGCTTTCTGGATCTCATCAATTATAATTTTCTCCAACAAGGAAGAAGAGCTTTGTAAGTTGATAAATGCTTCTCTCAAATCGCTTTCCTGCAAAACTTGCGCTTTCAACTGCAAATCCAAGTCTCTTTTTATGATGAATGGGTCTTTGTCTTTCTTGTGGTTGAAGTTTGGGTCCAGCAACTTTGTTAAACTCTCCAAATATTCGTAAAGTTTTTGTCCAGTCAACGCGATTTCTCTACTTAACTGCTCTTTGTCTTTGAAATCGAGGTTAAGGTTCTTGATTTCTTTGATCTTGGATCCCAAATCTTTCTTGATGCTTTCTAATCTAGGAATTGTCATCCGGATTAAATTATTGGAAAGATTCAAATAGTTCAAAGACAAGTTTTTGTGATGGTTAAGCAATATGTTGGGGACATCTTGAATGGATTTTGAGCCAAAAGGTTCAAAAAAACTCTGCACATGTTTGTCGTCTTTTGTTACTGGCTGATTGATTATCGGAAATTTGTTGAGATCTTGCATTTTGTAGTTCTCCGATAGTAAATCACTGATCTCAGTTGGAGTTTTCAATTTTTCTTGATAATTGAAACCTTTTGAGGAGCCATTGGTGAAGAATGGAAAGTTGATGCTTTGGCACAAGTTCAAGTGAATCTTTGAAATCTCTTTTGATGACACCGACAAGACTTGGAAGTAACTGATTAAGGAGTTTAGCACTTTGATCCAGGCTTGAAATCTCTTGATCACCTTGTCAACCGGCTTTGAGTTGGCGACTGGTAAGTACTGATAAAACGGCGACTTCTCGTTTGTGCTTGGTAAAATCAAATTGCGTAAGTCCTTGACGTCTTGCTTACTGAGCAACTCACTCGAATTCAAAACACGTTCATTGAGCGTGTTCATGTCAGGCTGTTTGTGTATGTTTACTTGCGACGGAAAAGGCGACGGCGTCATCACCTTCAAATGGCGATCGTCATCGTCTTTCGTGACACTATCAAACACTGGCAAGTTTTGCATAACTTTTTCTCAATATATCAACACACAACAAATTGAGAGCTTTGACACTTTTTAACAAGCGGCAAGGGTTAAAAAAAATCGGTACTGATTAATGCAGCACCAACAATGGATAGTTTCTATTGTGAGTGAATTCAGTGCAACACAAAAAACAGCTCTTCCGCAAAATGATGTGAAATCTGAGAATTTGAAGAAATTTGGGAATTTAAATAGATCTGTAAAAAGCAGGAAAATCTTTTTCTCGCTGAGATTTAGGAAACTAAATTCAAATTGAGTTGAAGCAGTATCTGATTAAAAAAGGAATAAAATGGAGCCGGAGCCAAAATGAAAAAGAAAAAAAATTGTTCCGAGCAGTTAAAAACCAATCAACTCATCGAGCTAAGCTGACAACAACAAAAAATAAAAAAAGTACAGGCAAATTCGGGATTCGGGCCTGAAAGCAATCTTAGAAAATTCTAGATTTGGGCGAACTTATCGGAAACAGTGTGGGCAACACTTGAAAAATGTGCACAAACTTGTGCAACTGCGACGGCACAAGATTGGTCGCATGGTGTGGTGGTGGTTTGTGTGAGTATTTCAAAAACTTCGAGTGTTTGAGTTGTGTGTTTGAGTTGTGTGTTTGAGTTGTGTGTTTGGACGCTTACGGACACTTCAATTGGGCGAAGCACTTCGAGCCGCCAGGCTGAGAAAAGCTATGAGTACTGGTCCGGACCGTAAAAGGAGACTAAATGGTGAACAGAAAAAACCTAAAAAAAAAAATCAGGGAAAAAAACTTAACAATAACAATAGGATCAAAACCGTGCGGTTTGATTATCATCATTTAAACGTGGACGGCGGCGCCAGTGGCCTCTGGCTGACTCCTTCGGCCCCAAAAATAGAAATTAGAGATACCTGGCTAAGCTGGCCGTGCCCTGTCTCTGGCTGAGCCATGGGGCTCTCTGCAGGAGCGTGGCTCCGTTGGACAGCCGTTAACCCCATGGCTCCACGCTTCGATACCCCAATTTGAGCCCACATTCTCACAATCCAGATTTACGTCGTTTTTGAGGGCAAAAAAAAAAAAATTCAATCTCGCTAAAAATACGCTTTCTATTTTTATCACAACATGTCTTGGGCTTCTTACTGATCGCCAATCTGGAGAACCAGAACGCCCGCGTTCGGTTTGTGTAGCTGGGTTGTTGCCGGATGGGTACTGTCGCTGTTGCTAGAGCCAAGGCGCTGTTGCTAGAGCCAAGGCGCACGTTTCGACAAGTATGTCCAAATTGTTGTGCCGAACAATCAGCAGGCCAGTCATGAACTTTTTTTTTTTTGCTTGACGCAACTCAAACAAAGGTGTTAGTTTTTTTCGAGCTCTTTTTTCGAGCTCTTTTTTCGAGCGCTTATTCGAGCGCTTTTCTGTTTTTTTTTCTTTCATAAATAAACGAACTCCCCGGTATTTCTGAGTGGATCAGCTGAATTTTTGCTCAGACACCTACCCAGTTCCACGTTTTGCCAAAAATTGTCTTTTGTTTCGTTGTTTTTATTTTTGTTCTTATCGAATTTGAGCAATTGAAAAGTCTTTATCAGACTAGGCGTGCACCCGGTGGGTATTGGTAGTCGTTTGGTTAGCAGGCCACTGTTCATTGTTCACTGATTTCTCCCACTCTTTAATTTGTAGCTCTATATAATGACGGTTTCTTTTAAATTTTTCCCATTTTTATCCGTACTATTTGTTTCAGACGTTTTCTTTTGTCAGCACTAAATTCACAATTTCAAAACTGATGGAAAAAATTTGGGACCGCGTTTTCAAGAAAGAAAAAAAAAAAATCAAATCAGAGACGAAAATTAGTGTTTATTATTTACATTGCAATCCAGAAAACCTTCCACAGCATTTCAAACCAAAGGTATCTGAAGTAACACTGCTTTCTTTTTTGACTGCTTCGCGTTTTCTTTGTTTGTTTGCTAGCTAGTCTATTTTAATTATACTCAATTCTTGTTTTGTTATTGTTCTGTTCATCCGCAGTAACAGCGTCATAGAGTTGACTTGAATTCAGTGACAATATTTATTTTTTCAAACTCGTTGTTGTTTTCGTTATAATTGTTGTTTTTTGTTGTTGTTTTCTGCTTATTTGCGCTGTTTTTCGTTGAATCACAGCTATACTATAGACACAAGGTTTTAATACCAATGATATGGAGGAACCTATTGAGATAATTGATAAAGTTGATATCTCTTTCAATCAGCTAACGAATCACAAGATCATAAATAACATTGAGGTTATTAAAAAGTTAGGGTCTGGTCAGTATGCCAAAGTAATTTTAGGAAAAGATTTGACCAATAAAAAATTTGTGGCGATTAAAGAGATATCGAGGCAGAGCCGAAACAAAGTTTTGAAAAGATTGAATCACAAAAATATCAACACAAATAAGCAAGATAATTTCAATACTCCAAATAATGATAACGACCAATATAATGACCAAGAGTACATATTTCCTAAGCGCATCCTTCAAGAGGTGAACGTTATGAGCAAATGCCAAAACTTGAATCCAAATATCATCAAGTTGCACAGTGTTTTTAATGACGTGAGGTACAAGAGTATTTATTTGATCTTAGAGTATTGCTATAACGGTGAAATCAAGTGGCAAAATTCGTTCAACAAGTCCCAGAATACTTGCAAAACGCTCCATGATGTTATACGATTAATCAAAGACGTTATTATAGGGCTTGAGTTTCTCAAACTCAATAACGTGATCCATCGCGATATTAAACCTCCTAATTTATTGATCGATCATAAAGGCAATATCAAGATAAGTGATTTTGGAGTCAGTTATATCGTGGACGACCAAATTTCAATTGAAGATCAGCAGAAAGAGTTGAACAAAACAGTGGGAACTCCCTTGTTTCTTGCCCCTGAATTGTGTAATTTAAGGAAATTTAAAGATAACGGATCATTAAACAGTTCCACAGATTCTGTCAATGATTCCATAGTGTATAATAACTCTTTGATTGATCATTCAGAGTTCGCAGATAATGCAAGTGACAATGAAGAAATCATTTTGGACTACAAGTTGGACATTTGGTCTTTCGGTGTTACAATTTACTGTATTTTGTTTAATGATGTACCATTCAAAGCTGATTATGAGTATGAATTATTTACGAAAATTACAAATGAAGAGGTGAAATACCCATCTTTTAGTGGTTTGTTACAATACACCCCGGATGAAACAGCATCAATGGATGCACAACAAATTGATGAAATGAAAAGCAATGATTTGCGTTTATTCAAGCATTTGAATACTTTTTTAAAAAGAATTTTGGTGAAGAATCCAAATAAAAGATGCACAATTGACGACTTGAAGCATGATGAGATTTTTGATGAATACTTTGGTAACGATATTGCTGGAAAGAATGATTTTATGACATTCAATTCAAATTTGTTACAATCACGCAAGCAAGTTACGCAAACTGGTCTTAGTGCAATTCCTATATCAACGAGTTCTGTTAGTTCAAACATTCCTTCGTCATCTTCGTCTGGATCGTTCAGTGCAGGCTCAGTCAATGTAACTCCTACAACCGCAGACTCCAAGACTGATGGATTAAAAAATTCAAGATTCAACTCTTTAAAAACGATCTATTCCAGTGCATCAAAGAACTCGGCAACCCTATCGTCAATCACTAGCAAAACATTATCAATGAACAGTATTGGCAATACGACAGGAAATACAAGCGGTAACACTACTGCGAACAACACTGGTAATACGTCGACATCAAGATCAATTTCAAGAGACAACTCTTCAATAATTAATAGTACCAGCAACAATAGTATAAGTCAGGTATCGAACAAAACTTCTAGCTCCAAGAAAAGCTTCAACAAATTAAGAAAGACTTTTTCAAAGTTAAAATTGAGAAACACACTGGGTAATCACGAAGACATGATAAGTAGCGGCTCGATCAACAATACTAGTTCTAGAATCCCATCGATTCCTGCAAATTTGAATAGCGGTAAAATTCCAACCTCAGATTCAAAACAATCGATCTCAAGTTTTTCAAGCACTGGTGAGTACTCTAACAAAGAAAATATTGAGGATTTGTATGAAAAGCCAAGCTTTTCTAAATTGCTTCGCAAAAAGTCTTCACAATTTTTGTTGGGAAAGCCTAAACTGCCATTCAAAAAGCTGAATAACAAAAGTATGGAAGAATTGAACTCACCCATCAAATTCAAGTACAAGAATAAAAACCCAGGCACACCGAATAGAGAGGGATACAGCTCAAGTACAAGTGCTAGCCCATTGAACAACTTTACCTCGGTAGAAAATGCAGACCATGATATTGTTGATGCGAAAGCCTCGATTGTCAAAGTTGGCAATTCACCTACGGTGAAGTTGGTGAACAATAATGACAGATTAATGACCCCTGAAGAATACAGAAACGATAATACAGACAATGATACTAGTTTTGCTTCTGAAGAAGTTGCTGACAGCAAAGATTTGTTCAAAACTTCATACAGAGAAAATCCAGATTCAAGCAACTACATTGTCACACAAGACAAAGAGTCAATATCCGGGTTTTCCTTAGGTTCTTTTGACACTGAAAGCAGAAACGGAGCTAGTATCGCATCTGGAAACGATCAATTTCAAAACTTTTTCAATAAGTTGATGCAAAGAAACGACAATTTTTCCAATGAGTCTTACGCTGAAGAGAACGGTCATGAGCATAGCAATAGTCATGCAGACACATTTGAGGACTATACGTCCGAAGAGGAAGATGTAACAAATCCAAAAAATTCACACATATTTAAAGATAGCACTTTTGACAATAGTCGTGAAGAAAGTGTTGATTATGAAACGAGAAAAGAAGGATTTTACAAGTTCAAACAGTCAGTGCCAAAAGATTACCTTACAAACTCAAATTTGCTAGATGACGATGATGAGGACGACGACGACTTAGATTTTGGAGAAAACTTTGAAGAAGACTTTGACAGTGAGCCAATGCCGTATGATGTGCCATATGAAGAAGACATTTCTGATGCCAATTTTGGGGATATTTTGAAAATTAAAAAGCAAATTTCAAATGATTCGAAGCTATCAGATTCTAATGATCGAAGTGACGAGGTGCAAAAATTCAAAAGTATTGACAACTACTTCGAAGACTACGATAAGTACAGGGACACTCACCGTCGCTGAAAGTGTATACTAATTCATAACTAAGGAAACAAAAAAATCATTAGTAACTAATAAAAGTTAGTTCGATAATCTGATGTAGTTTTTGGGCATGTCTACTTGATGCGTATTTGTATAAAGTATTAAACTATAAGAAAACTAATCAATGACATTTTTTTCTTTACGGCACGCACTTCGTTATAATTTTGTATGATATACTGACAAATATATAAACATTTGATTTTGAAACTCCCATTTTCTTATACAAAGCTCTTCAGTGTGCTTTTACATCAGCACCATTATGTTTTTCTTCGTTGACAATCTTCTCCAACCTTTTCCAATTTTCTTTTCTCACCTTATCTCTTTTCTCATTCTCCTTCAATGACTGCTGGTATAATACTGTGCACTGTTCATAAAGTATTGGATTGTTTTCCATAAATGTTTTCAAAGCATTGTATGCTAACGACGTTATGGTTCTATTCCAGTTGTTTGAATTATATCCATAGTCGTATCCGTTGTCGAAGTAGTTACCATTGTTGTCCATCATGTCGCCATTGTTGTTATTTGAGCCAATTTGAGATATCTCATACAAAGCTGGAAACACAATTGGTAATATAGTTTCAGCGTTGTCAGTCACTAAGTTCAAAAAAAAATCATTATTCCAAAAGCATAACACTTTCTCGGATATTTGGAAATGTGGTGACATTATGCACTTGGACAACTGGACAACCAAAGGTATTTGAATTTTTTGAAATTCTTCCGGTTCGATCACTTCGAAAATATCTTCGACTTCATTTAAAAACATAATCTCCTTTGGTGAATTAACTTTCGGCCAAAATCTTAACAAACCCATGATCACCTCTTCCGTCAAAACCGGATCTTTCTCCAAAAACTGAACGACACAGTAGGCCAACTGTGGATGGTATAATGATAGTGACTTTACTTTGTGCAAAGGTAGCAAAACCCTACACAAAAATATTTTGTGCTCCTCTTTCAATGGTAAAGCAAACCCATTGATAATAGAGCCAAGAATCTCTAAAAGTTCACCAATGCCGTTAAATCTTTCGGTTTCATAAACAAATTGCAAAAACACGTTGTTGATAGATCTTCTTATAAAAGATCTAAGACTCAAAAATTTACCATAAATACGATGCAATGTGGTCTTTAAGCATTCTCTTTCTCTAGGATCTTCGGAATCAAATAACTCCAATAATCTTAATATGAAATCGTGATCTATGTACTGCTTAGCAATTTGATGATTGAAATCTATACTTTCAACAAATCTCAAGAAAAACTCGTAAACAGCTTGCATATGAGGCCAAGCTATCTCATTAACAGGTTCATCTTCATCAGGATCATAAATATCACCAATTGGATTGACTGGTGGCGGTATAGGTCTGAACAAATTCTTTTTGAACATTTCAACAACACTCTTGTACATCTCGTCTGTGTAACTGAATCTGTTTGATGAAATAAACTCAATCAATTCTTGCAAAGTTAATCTTTTCAACTCTTTACCTTTCATGTCATCACTTGGATCGTTAAAATCAAATATGATATTACACTGCTTTATTTTCCGTAAAAAGAGTTCAATCTGCTCTTCTGGTAAAACTTCATCAAACGATGGCAATTTTTCAAACACTTGTCTTTGAGACGTAGGCTCAACCCTTGACGAAGAGTGCCTCTTTGGTGTTTTGATTAAATCAATGTCGTTATCAATTTTCGTAGGCGTTGGCAATCTCTCAAAAGAGTGTGAAGATCTAGGAATTGACATGTCCTCGTCGTTATCAACATAATTTGTGGTGTTTCCAGATTTGCTATTATTGTTGAAAGTGTTCGATGAAGAGTTTGATAACAAACTGTTGCTAGATAAAAGATTATTTTTATCTGTTTCAGGCGCAATGACATTAACTTGAGGAACGGACTGGTCACTAGTACCTGTTGTGTCATCAGTTATAGTAACATCTTTGGAGCCACCTGAAGCCAAAGCACCCGATGCTTGTCCGTCTGATTTTATGGTTGAAGCAGAGCTGACACTAGTAGTTGAAGCAGAGCTAGCAGATTGTACATTATTCTTGGTGTTCCCATTGGTATTGTTGTTGTTGGAACCAGCGGTATTATTTGTACCTGTCGTGACACTGGAGCTTGAAGATGAAGTCTCGTCCAAGTCGAGGCTCGATTTTTTCTTATCAATACTTTCAGAGGAAGCGTTAGCGCTAGCAAAGTCCTTGGAGTCTTTATCCTTATTCTTCTTATCTTTCACATGCTTCGTACCAGATCTTTTTATTCCAGAAGCTAACATTGCTGCACCACCGCTACTTATACTGCTACTGCTGCTGCCGCTCCCAGACCCACTAGACTCTTTGTCTTTGCTCTTGCTCTTGTTTTTGAATCTGTCCTTGAATTTTCCCATCATCTTGTTAAAAGAATTAGTGCTGGTATCTTAAATAGCTTGTGTGTGCCCAAGAGAAATTATAAATTCGCAAATTCCTGAAAGTTTGTCGATCTTTAGCTTGTTATGATATTATCGCACTTGTATTTATTCAATCCGTTAACACGTGTATATCCGGTTATCCACTCAGGCAAAACTAAATTGATAAATAGTGGTTTTGTTATTGATTAAAATACAACAGTACCCTTTGGTTGGTAACGGAAGGCTCACTGATACTCAATATACGAATAAAAATCTGTTTCTTGTATGATTTTTTTTTATTTGAACTGAAACTGAAAGTACCACACGACAAAAAGAAAACAGAAAGCAAAAAAATAGTGAACATTTGTTCGTCGTTGTTCAAAATGGAAAGCTGGGTCGCATTGTGATCACGTGAACATCGCGTGCCAATTTTTTAGGATCAGAAATTGGGAAAAAAAATGCGCAGTTTCCGAAGTTAATCCGAGAGGGCTTGACTAAGAATCCTACTCAGGATTATGAGCTCGCTAAACAACAGGAGACGCTTTTTTGGGCAAGTTTGCGGTCGCTGATGCTTGAAGCTTTTACAAATTTTTTTGGGGCTTTTTTTGCTCACTCACAAGTTCTCCCTCTGTTGGTATTTAGAAACGGAATGTACCGTCGTACACTAACTACTTACTACACAACAACAACTTGCACATCCTAACTATTCTGCAGTGCTTTGGCCAAGAACGGAACGGATGCCAGCATTGGACTCGTAAGAGCTGTATGTGTTTTTTTTGTGTTTTTTTGTCCAAATTTCTCATGCTGCTGATTTGAATCCTGGTCCCAACTTATGCCGCCGCGCTGGTGCTGTCTGTTTCTATAAAGTTTCATTGAGCTCCTATCCCAGACTAGAGTACCAACCTGCCCACAACCCGCCGCCGCGAGCGTTGCACACAAAGCACATCTTGGCTACATATATTCGATGAAGATTCATTCGCTTATCGGTATTTTCCAGTTTTTAAACCACTGGGATTTCGTGCTGCGACATGGTGACGTTCCGTAGTGGCCGTCGCGAAGACACCTTCTGAGCTTTAAAAAGTGAGCTGTTGAGGTTGCTCTGAAAAAAACTTTATTTCTGCTATTTTTTTTTTGTTTTTTCTGTATTTTTCTGTAGTTTTTCTTTTACAGAAGTCCGCGCGGCTGATAACAGTGAAAATTCTAAAGTACGCTCGAGTACAATTGTTATTGTCACTTTTTTTGGGGTGAGCTAAAAATGTTCAAGAACTTGTTCAACAAATACCAAAGAGTCCTCGTGAGCCGACCATTCTTGACTAATTCCATTTCTACGGCAGTCATCTGCTCTACTGGCGATGTCATTGCGCAGGCGGCATTTCCAATTGAGCCGTTGCCTATAGAGACGGATACTGATAAACGCGAGTATGAATTGCACAAAATTAAGGAGATAAATGATACGCCCCAGTCCCTTTTCGCGAGCTGGTTGCCGGGGTACGATTACAAAAGAACGTTGCGGGCGGCAATTTACGGTGGAATAGTGTTTGCACCTATAGGTGATACTTGGTACAAGATACTTGCTAAAATCAAATCTCCGTTCAAAATCAATGGCAAAAATCTGCTGATGATGGACAATTTTACCCGAATGTTTATTGACCAGGTATGCTTTTCACCCTGCGGTATTGTTTTGTACTTCGCTGTGATGTCGTTTTTGGAGACCGGCTCCCTCAGCAATGTGCTGCAGAAACTCAGTGACAATTACAAAGATATCTTGCTCACAAACTGGATGGTATGGCCTATTGTTCAATTTGCAAACTTTAGCTTGGTGCCTGTGGAGTTCCGGTTATTGAACGTAAACTTTGTGAGCATTTTTTGGAATTGCTTCTTGAGCTACTCGAACAACAAGCAGCGCTCTGAGTGATACAATGCGGAAATAAGTAGCTGGCTAATGTGCTTTGTAATTCATACACATGCTGCCTGGTTTTCGTTGATTGTTCATTTATATATACTATACACTGCCTGTGTTCCAATACTTAATAATAGGCATTCTTGCTTGCAAAAATTGTATGCAACTTCTCTCGTATTCATTCGCTTCTTTTGCTCTTGTATCTGTACCTCAAAATCCAGGGATTTTCTCTCAAATTGAGCATCTCTCGGTTTCGTTGTTTGGCCATGGTGAGACTGCGCAACTGCCACTTGTGCAATTCTTGAAATTGTTCGTACTTTTGTTTCTGTATCGTGCTCAATATCGTAGCAGGTTTCAGTTTTGATTCCATATAGTCTGCAAAATTTCCTGGAATGTACACGAGAACCCCATCCAAATAAACTGGTAGTGTCGTAAAATTCTCGTTGTGGTCCAAGAGATTTGTGTTAAACCGTTTGTCGACAAGCAAATTAGTTTGTTCAAGCTTTTTGAGTGAATAGTTGATCAACTCGTCGCACTTGCCAGAGATTTGCCCAGTTTTTATGTATTCTGTTGAGCACTTTCTGTAGTATTCCGGTGAAATCAAGGTCCTAATGAGATTCAACTTATCGAGATTGCTCATTTTCGACCTGGCCACAAACGTGTTTGCGTTACGCACACGCAATAAAGCATTTATATCCAAAAATAATCCCGTTTGCAAATCAATAAGCCTGGCGTCTATGCCGTTTTGTCTTGAACTCGTTCTCTTCTTAAAGTGAGGACTAATCTCAAATAAAAACATGCTAGCGCCAGTGTCGTCAATATCAATTATGGTATCGTTGTTTGGAGTTCGCGACAAATCCATGATAAGTGTGCTGTTGTACTGCTGCAATCTTTGCAACCCTTGGATAGGCACTTCCACCACTACAGGCATTGGATCGCTCGACATCAATCCAGTTTTGTACCAAGTGTTCAAGGTGTTTGTATCACTTGTCAGAATCCACGTTTCCACGTTCACAGATTCACAAAATTTGAACCATGCTTTAACTAACTTGCTCTTCACGTACGCGATCTCCGAGTCTTCTAAATTCACGTGTTTGAAAAATCTCCAGTCGTAGTTCATGTGTTTTCCTTTGTATAATATTTCCTGGAAAAAAGGCTCATTTCCAGGAGTCACTTTCAAGTACTGCAACGCACTTTCCAAGTATTCTCTCGACGGATTCAACTCAAACCTATCGTAGTCCAGCAATGCCACGCCTATATCGTACGTTTCCTTGCTATCATCGAGCTCCATACTTTCGAATGAAGAAGCGTCCACGTTTTTAATCTCCAAAGGCTTGAGTGAAGCACCTGTTTCTGGTACGATTCTGAAATACTCGTTTTCTTTCTTTGTGATTTTACCACCGTATTTGCGTAATACATCTTCAAACTCTTTCAACTCAGAGCTGACTTTTGTGCCTTTAACTATCAATCTTTCTTTCATAAAGCTGTTTAATTGGTTCAAGTAGTTGATACTAGTGAGATCCTTGTTGTCGGCTAGTTTCACTGCTACTTGCAAATACAGTGTCTCGTTTGTGCGCAACAAAACCACAAGTTTTTTAGGAACACTAAGGGATCGTAGGTTGTACACAAAATTCACAATCTTGAACAAGTCAGCGTCTTCCTGACTGGTGTACAAAAACGGGTTTGACGAGATTTTGAAGTTCATGCCGTTAGCCACCTTTTTCAAGCCTTTAAGATACTCTTTTTCCCCCAATGGATACAAAAACTGTAAGCTCGAATCCGTTGTTTCACATTCGTACGACTCTGAGAGCAACAAGTTTGAGCAGTCTATTTCGGTAATAGTATCCGGTGTTGTCATCAAGACGCTCGGAACACGCATTCTGCGAATCTTGTCAAAGTAGTCTTGCATCTTAAACACATATTTCTCCTTCAAGTCAATATCAAAATAGTCTGCAAAACTGTGAGAATACCCGAACATGAGGTCGCTCCACCTGAAATCCAAAGTCACAAGGTTGTACTTGACTATCTGCTCTTTTTTGTACATTGCTGACTGTTTTACAAACCCTTTGAGCTCATTCAAAACGGTCATGGCGTACAATCTCGGATCGTTTCTGCCAAGCTGGTTCATTTGGATCCCCATGGCATCATTGGAGCTGCTGTAATAAATAAGCTCATTCACAGTTTTCTGCGGCAAGTGTAAGTTGTACGCCTCCACCGGGAATAGAATTTTGTCGGTTATATTGTTGTAAAGCTCATGATTGATTGTTGCATTGTTATTTTGTACCAAGTATTGGTTCGAGTACGACTTCGAATAGTACTTGAATGATAACTTCTCGGGCTTGAGTTCTGGTTCTTTGTCCAATTCAAGCTCTTTGCTTTGCAAGTTCCTTGGTGCAACGGCGCAGTAATACAAGATGAACAATGAAATTGCAATAGAAGCGAAAAATTTCGGTCTTGCGATTTTTTTGACTTTTTTCACAACAAACCCAGAGGGCGCCGAACTGAGTGTAGGTCTTGTGCTCATTCAAAACTGTAATAATCCCTGTTGATGCTGCTGGCTTACAAAATTATCTATGGTCAAAGAAGTGAACTAGTTTGGGGGAAACTTTTTTTTGTCAAGTTTTCTGGGACGTAATCATAGTTCTGGTGAAAATGATCAGCTCGTTTTTAGAACGACACTAAAATGGCACTAAATTTGAAAGCCTGTTTTTAAGGCATCTTTTTCTTTGGTGCCACGAGCAAAAATGGAACTACTGAATCATGCGCCTGTACTCAAGTTGTCAACGGCACCAAGATTGTAGTTATATGTGCATGTTTGTGAGTGAGTGAGTGAGTGTGTGTGTGTGTGTGTGTGTGTGCTTTTGCAACCTATGCAAAATCTACAACAAGAAACACAAAATTAAGCGTAAATTACTTTTTAGCAGAAAAAAAAAGATAATAATAACAAGCACTCGTTCAGAACTCATTTTCCAATGAGCTCTCTAGGATTTATAGGAAGCGATTCCTCCGCTTCTATCTCCTCGACATTCTTTAAAGACTGTACGCTCTCGAGTCTGTGGTTTCTCAAAAACAAGCAGGCCACCAAGAGTGGCACACACAAGCACAACCCAATGACACACAAGATCTTCTGGACGTGCATGTAAGCAAGAACTGCCCTTTGGCGCTCTGTAGTTTCCCAAGTGTACGTGGCAATGAAAACGAACGGCTCACTGTAGCACTCTGTGGCCAACTTTGAGTCGCCGAGTTTTTTGAGCAACTGCTTGTACAACAACTGGGTCCAAACGGCACCAGAGACTGCTGCGCCAATGGCCGCGCCAATGTTGTAAGAGGACAAGTACAACGCAGTAATGGAGGCCATGTTCTTGTGGCTTGTACACGACTGGATTGAAGCCTGTGTCGGATACGTGAAAAACCCGGCACCAAAACCATAAAGTGCCAAGGCACCAATAATCCCGCTGTGAGAACCAGAGCTTCCTCTAAAGTGGACCAACAACCCGTTGGCGATAAACCACATGGTAGCACCAAAAATGATGAACGGCTTTAAGTATCTGAACTTCACCACAACAAAGCCCAAAAAGGTACCACAAATCACGGAAACAAACGAGTACACAGATGTGATTCTGGTGGCAGACTTGATGGACTCGTGAACAGCGACTATCAACACGGTGTACATGTAGTCGTTTGGCAAGTACCATACCAAATCAACAAAAACCCCAACTATGACAGCAGCCCACACACCTCTGTCTTTCAACAAATGGAATGGAATCAATGGGAACTTGGCATATTTTTCCCACACAGCAAAGAATGGAATAAGGACAAAGCCCAAAACTAATGGTACAATAATCTTGGCCTTCTTCCACTGTTCAGAAACACCACCAGCAATGGTGAATGGCACCAAAATCAAACCAAACACCAATATTACAAACAATAACCCAATAAGGTCGATTTTCCAAAACAAGTCCACTAATTTGGCACCAAAAGACGTTCTGCTTTTTTCGAGTTTCTCCTCGGCCTTCACTTCAATCCATTCTGGGTCTTTTCTAACCATCCATCTTTGATGAAGCATACAGGCCAACAATGGGAGACAGGATAATGGGAAAATGAAAGCCCACATTCCAATACCCCAGGACCAGTTGTCCAAGCCTACTGCGGCAGTAACGTCACCAGAAATCCACGTATTGATGATAAATGGCAAGGCTGGAATGAATGAACACAACAATCTCCAGTTCAAGTTTGAGTGGTCAGCCAAGATCAACTGCAACATCAAAATGGCACCGGTGTACCCAATCTGATAAAAAACAGAGCCAGCAGCAAATCTTTGAATGTCGTACGCCTGAGATTGAATCACAGTTCCCACAACGTAAAAGAGTATGGACACAATGAACAAGCTCAATCTGCCAAAAACGTCAGACAATCTTGCATAAGCAAATTGCGCGGCAGCAGCAATGACAGCTCTAATAACGTTCACAGTGGCATACAAAGAGTGCGTCTGGTACGACGAAGCTGCCTGGACAGAGTAAACACTTCTCACAGAACCGTCCAATCCATAAGCGTAGGCAACCAAGAATATGGAAAAAAATAGCACGATTTTAGCAACGACGGATTCGTACTGTCTGGAGATTATTTCAATCTTTCTGATCTCAATAGTGGCCTTACTAAGGGGTAAGTCACTAGAGGAGGAGTCTTTGTCCATGTTCAAAAGAATCAAGTTCAGTTAAAGGAAAAAAGTTTGAAGAAATTTTCAGAAAGCAGTAATTCTAGAAAATGAGGAAGCTTTCATGACTTTTATACATGAGAAACGAACAGTTTAGGTATATTACATTTTGTGCATTTTGATCGCCTATTACAAATTTTTAAAGTTGCAAACCACAATTAATAACAAAAATAAAAATTGAAAAATTAAAAAAATAAAAAATAAAACAAACCAAAAAGAAAGAAAAAGCAGAAAAAAAGAAAACCCTTCGTAAAAATGGCATAAATTTTGTGCCCTTGAGTGGTGCAAAAAGAAACAGGCGTGGGAAGCCGAGGAAACAAGATACTTGCTAATCAGATCCAATCTTTCTATAAAAGTTGTTCTAGTGATGCTCAACTGACCGATTCTTGTACTGCTACACTGGCCACGGTTTCTCGAGCTAAAATTACTGAATAATTATTTAAATAATTGCACATGGTTGCCTCAAAATGAGTGGACAATGCAATCCTTAAGTTTATCGAAAAAATCTACATGTTCACAGTAGCAACAGAAAAATCATTTTCAAACTACAAAAGTGACTAGACAGGGCGGCACACATTTCGGCAGCGGTGCTAATAAACATGTCTCTAAAGCAATACTGTACAATTTGAATACAAGCAGGAAAACTTAACCTTATTCAACAGAATCAAAGAAAAACCCGAGGGATAGCTTGGTATTGTGGAAGTGGACAAAGCTTCAACAAGCAAAAGTGTGCACTGTTGTGCACAAAGCGCTTGGCACTGCAACTTGCACCAATCATGTTGTTGGCTCTCAAACAATTTCACAGCACTTTCCTGCTTGTTTTCCTGAGTAAACGGTATTGAAGTTCGAGCACATTCAAGGCTTCAAAAATTTTCAAATTAGCTATGCCAAGGGGAATTAGTGCGAAAGTCAAACCATGTGCTCAGAGGCAGCCGAAAGCGGTTGCACACTATACGCACAACTCGATACGATGTTTTTGTCGCCAGAGGAAGCGACCAACACATACATAGCGTAGTAAATTGCCCTCTATACTGAACGGCTACAAGCTAACTACACTACCGTCCAGATGCTTAGACTGGCTGTTTTGTTTGGATAAAATTGCGAATTTGATTATCTTGTAGCGTCAGCTTTAGAAATAATTATTTACTAGTTCCAGTGCTGTAATCAAAACAATCAATTGCTCTTCATTTTTACTTTCTTTTTTTTTTTCAGTTATTTCTCATTTAGACTTTTTGCGCGTTCAATATATCGTGCCGCCAGACATTAGAGTTTACATGTCTGCTGTATATTTTTGGGCCAATTTGCAGGGTCGCCACTTTCACGTTAAAACAATGATCAAAAATTAATTTTCACCCGTGGATTTGCCTGGTATTTCATATTCTGGTGTACTTAAAAATTATTTAAAACTAAAAAAAAAAAAAAAAACTCCGTTTAAAAGGCTTTCAAAGGGCTCAAACCGTAATGAGAAGTAATAGCTCAAATTTGCTGAAGATCATTTACCTGATTTCTGCAAAGTGCACCCCATCATATTGCACCACGGAAATGCGTCAGGCAACGGTTGCGTAAACCCAATTGCTAGCTGGCTCGCCTATTGTCATTTTGGCATTCCATTATCCAGTGTTGCGGGTGTCAAGTCAGCCATTAACAGTAGATGAAAACCTTCAAACGTTACGCAATGCACGCAAACTTTTCTGTTACTGGACCTGCCGTGAACGAATCCACAAAAAAATGGGCGTTTCTATACAGATCACTTACGCTACGCAGAGACTGAAATAACAACATTTAACAACCGTGCATTGATGCTATCGGACTACACTACCCCCTCATCCTCGTCTTCGTCGTCTTCGGGCTTCTCCTCGACCTCCACGGCGTGGGCTTTGGCGAATCTTTCTTCGCGCAATTCTGCAATGATCTTGTTGGCAGAAGCTCTTTTCGCACGTGCAAATCCTTTGGCCTTAAAGACATAATCCATGTCCTCCAAGGAAATGCCTCGGGTTTCTGGCATCAAAAAGTAACAGAAGAAAATCGAGAAAACAAGCCACATAGCAAAAAACAAAAACGTGCCCCATTGCATAGTCTTCATCATGTACGGGTTCGAGTACACAATAACAAATTGCATGAGCCACTGTGTCATGGCCGCTATGGCCATTCCAATGTCTCTGATCTTGTTGGACAAAATCTCGGAACAATAGATAAATGGCACCGCGTTCCAAGACCCCGTGTAGAAGAAAGCGTAAAAGTAAATGGAAAGCATTGCCAAATAAGCACCAGCGTCTTTTGGCACCTTGTGGTTGAAAGAACCACTGACCGCGGTGTAAATCGTAAGATAAAGCATACACACAACGGTTCCCACACTTCCATAGATGATCAAGTTACGTCTACCGAATTTCTCGGTACCAATGAAGATTGCAAGCACATTGGTTACGCACTTGATAACTCCAAAGATACCAGTAGCCATGAGAGTTGTACTGGTTCCTGTAAACCCAATGGATTTGAAAATGGAATTTGAGTAGTAGTTCAACGCATTTATACCACTGGTGTTCTGAAGGACCATCACAGACATGGCCAACAAGACTCTTTCGTAGTAAGATTTCTTGAAGCATTCTTTCAACTCACTTACGAATCCAACGCCAAACTCGTTTTCAATTTCAATTTGAGCCAATGCTGATGCAATCTCCCACTGAATGTAAGGATGATCTTCAGGCAATCTTCTAATATAGCACAAATTTTTGACTGCTTTATCGTTTTTGCCCTTTTTAAGTAAGAATCTATACGATTCTGGTTGGAAGAACAATAAAACAATCATAAGTGTCACTGGCACAACTTGAAACGCAAATGGAAGACGCCATTGCGCATCACTGGTATCTGGAATGTGTTGGTTAACACCATAATTGATCCAGAATCCGACAAGCTGGAATGCCTGGTAACAAACTTCATAACAACCAACACAGATCCCTCTGATGCTTGGAGGAGCCCACTCAGAGATATAAACTGGAATAAGTGCACTAAATGTGCCCACAGCTATTCCATTAAGTGCTCTTCCTGCGTATATCAAACCAAGATCACCATTGGAAACTGTTTGCAAAATGGAACCTACCTCAAAAAGCAAGCCCACAAACAACAATACCGGTTTTCTGCCAAATTTTCTGTTACCAAAATACGAAAACAAGGACCCGAAAAACGCACCAGCTTGATAAGTGCTGACAATATTAGAACTTAATTTGGAATTAGAATCTAACTTGAACTTTTTTTTAAATGACTTGAGCACGATAGTGGATCCAATAAATCCACCGTCGTAACCGTAGCATCCACTGCCAAAGACAACTGAGAAGATGAAGAAATAGAGTCTAAAGTTGTACACAGCTTCAGGCGCTGGATGCTCAGATCTGTCAACAACCTGGAAAAATTTGGGAATAAAGCGAGCCATGATTGCGAGGCCTTGGTTAAATTATGATCACCCGTAACTATTTACGAACAATTGTTGTTGATTATTATTTTTGAAATATCACTTAGCTTCAAAAATGAACAATGTACAAGAATCTATGGTACATTCATTTGGTATAAAAGGCTCGGACTTGAAAAATTGATCTGCATCTACATGCACACTGTACCGCACCTCCGCACCACCCCCTCACAATTGCACAAGTGTTTGCAGTGACTAGTATAACCTGAGCATTTTTCTCTTCCTTTAAAAGTTGCGATTGATTCGTTTCTGTAAGCATACAGATTACAAGCCAAAAAAAAAATGCAAAAGAAAAGCCAAAAATAAATAAAAAAACAGTCAACAGAGGGCCATCCCGCCTGTCCGCTGACCACGCCGTTGCTTTTGTAACTCAATTTGGAACTCCCAATATGTTTGTAGCAGTTCGGTAATTGAAAAATTTCGAGCTGATAAGACGGTGTGGTGTGTTCAATCCAAGCTAGTACCCCACATTTGGCACTTTATTTGAGAAGTACACTGCACTTTTTGGGTCCAAAAGGGTCCAATAGGGGGTTCACCAGAGTTTTGGGTTGGAATACGTCACTATCTCTGAAGTCCACGCGGGAGCCAAGCAAATAAGTGTCGGCTCGATCATAAGCTCTGAGCTTGGTTCGGGTAGTTCAATAGCATGTGAGCCGATCAATCTGTTTCAGTTCTCATATGCTTCTCGTCAATGTGAGCACTGATGTGTGTGTCACTGGATGCACAGTTGACTCCACAATAGTCGTAACCGTTGATAAGCTACCCGCTGTTGTAGGTGTGACTGTCAGCACTATAGTGGTGAAAGTAGTGTGCGCACCACGGCCACCCATGAGCTTTGGCATGTAATTTGACAACTGAAGAATGGCACTCAGGGCCAATCCCAAAAGCCCAACTGCCAATCCGGCGTCTTCGATCTGCTTCCCCAACGTGGGCGTATCACCGTTTCTTTTTTCTAACTCTGAAATTGTTAACGAAAGCGCAACCCCACAAAGGACCAACATGCGCGTAAAGATATTACTAACTGACACCATGAAGTTAGATATTGTATAAAAAAATAATGTATGAACGAAAAGGTATTAAATTTCGAGAATCTCAAAGTTTGGTTTTGCTCCACATAAGAGTGCGCTACTCTCGCTTATATATATCCACGAATTGGTGCACGAGGCATTGATTTCATGGATCCGGGAATGTACGCTTTCGTTGAATCCAACATTCCCAACCTAGAATTAAAAAAGGGTGCAATCGCCAAAAAAATTCCCTGCACCCAAAACGAGTCCAGTAGATCGGGAAGTAGACGTCACGTGATTTGACTTCAGCGACAAATGTGTAAGTTGGTGTGTGTGTAAAGGTATGATCACCGTCCGAGTTCTTCCAGGCTGGAAAGAACGTAATAGGCAGAGCTTTGGTGCAACTAGGATATGGCTTTTGCGTTGTTTATTGCTACACACCCAGAAACACTGCAGCAATTCTTGGGCGATCGGTAATGTTAAACGGTTTGTATTACGTAATGCTTATGTAATAGAGCCATAAAAGTAAGGTATTTGGAGTAGCCCTTTATAGATATCTGGTTATATGCTATTCTGGCTCTTTGTATTGCATAGAATGCTTTTTCAAAGTTTGACAAAGTTGCTTCTTTTTGGGAATCAAGATGATAATTATGTGTTACCCAAACTCTCACTTGACAATGTACCAAGAGCACAATACTATCAATAAAATCGTTAAGATTACGTTTTTTATACCTTGATATCAGCTTTTAACAAGATTGGCTAATTCAACAATCTAGCAAACAGCGCTTTTTACACTTTTTCTACCTAGCGCTGTGTAGATATTGCAAAAACACTCTCACCATACTATGGCCTCCAAAAAGCCTATGAGAAGCATCAATACACCCAGCGCATCATCAATGGAAAAGACGGGTAAAAAAATCTGTCTGCGAAAACTATGAAAAAAAATTAAAAAAAAAATATATATAACGCTCAGAATTAGTAATAATACGCACCAAATGAGTGAGTTACAATTATACGGATACTTTGGCCACGATTTATTCGCACAAAGTGAAAACTTGAAGTTGGTTCTTGCTGATACACTCATCAAACGATTTGGAATCAATTTTCAAGATGAAGAGTATCCACATGTTTTGTTAAAAAACACTAAAACTGGATTCGAATTGATTGATGCAAACTCTATTGTTTTGTACTTGGCTTCATTGACAGAGAACAAAGATTATTTCACGAGTTTGACTGCTGAGCAATTCAACCTTTTGACTAGATTGAGACAGGAGGTTATTAAATTGTCCACTGCTGACGACAAAAGTTACGACAAAGCAAATTTTAAAATTGATGACTTGCCTGTTTTCAAAGACAACGAGCCTAAGTTAAACGACCCATTCCAAATATTGGTTTTTGCTTCTTTGTACCCATTCCATGCATCTAAGTTCAAGTTTGTCAGCAGCAACAAGTGGTTCAGCAAGTTTTTTAAGAATAGTTCTGTCAATGCCTGTATCAAACAATTGAAGTCCCACAATTTCAACGTCATGTCCACAATCACTAAGAGAGAAAAGCAAAGCAAAGGTACCACTAAAGCCAAAAAAGAGACTGTTGCCAATACCAGAAAGATCGACGTTACAAAAACTGGTGCAAAGAAAATCACTAGTGTAGGGTTGAAAAATCTCAAAGAGAAACCGGATGACATTATTTTACCAAAGGAAAATGCGGAGAATATTTTGATTACTTCAGCACTTCCTTACGTGAACAATGTGCCACATTTGGGTAACATCATTGGTTCTGTTTTGTCTGCAGATGTATTCGCTAGATACGTGAAGGCAAGAAAGAACTACAACGTTTTGTTTGTGGGAGGTACCGACGAATACGGCACTGCCACAGAGACAAAGGCTTTGGAAGACAAAACCACCCCACAAGCTTTGTGTGACAAGTATCACGCCATTCATACTGGTATATATGAATGGTTTGGAATTTCTTTTGACTTTTGGGGTAGAACAACTACTCCAGCCCAAACAGAGATTGCTCAGGATATGTTCATGAAGTTATGGGATAACAAATACTTGTCTGAGCAAACAATTCAACAATTGTACTGTGAACACCATCAAGGTTTTTTGGCTGACAGATATGTGAACGGAACTTGCCCAAAATGTGAGTATCCAAAAGCTAGAGGTGATCAATGTGATGGATGTGGTCAACTATTGAGTCCTTTGGAATTAGTGAACCCAAGATGTAAGCTTGATGATCACGTGCCGGTTGCTAAGTATTCTGACCATGTTTATATCAGATTAGACTTGTTGGAAGAAGAGACAAAGAAATGGATTAAGGAAACTAGTGAAAAGGGTAAGTGGACCAAGAACACAATCAATATTACAAACAGTTGGTTGAGAGAAGGCTTGAGACCATTTTCTATCACAAGAGATTTAAAATGGGGTACCCCTGTGCCATTGGAAAAGTACAAGGATAAAACCTTATATGTTTGGTTTGATGCCACTATTGGTTACGTTTCCATCACGGCAAACTATTTCTTGAATAAAGGCAAAGAATATGCTGACAAATGGCAAGAATGGTGGAAAAGCCCAGAAGATGTTAAGTTGTACCAATTTATGGGAAAAGACAATGTGAGTTTCCATTCCATCATTTTCCCATCGACACAAATTGGTACCAGACAAAATTGGACCAAAAACTACCACATTGATACAACTGAATATTTGCAATATGAAGGAGGCAAATTCTCCAAATCAGAGAAAATTGGTGTCTTTGGTGATCAAGCTAAAGATACCGGCATTCCACCATCTGTATGGAGATACTATTTGATTTCAGTGAGACCAGAAACTTCTGACACACAATTTTCTTGGGAGGAGTTGGTCAGAGGTAATAACTCTGAATTGTTAGCCAACTTGGGTAACTTGACTAATAGATTGATCAAGTTTGTTAGTAAAAACTATAATGGCGTGGTTCCAAAAGTAGATCCAAAGACTGTGAAGGAAGTTGAAAACTCAAATAACTTGAAACTGGATTTGAACAATTTGATTGAAAAGTACAACAAGGCAGCAACTAACTGCGAAGAAAAGAAAGCTTTGACTCTTGCTATGTCAATCTCTTCCAGAGGTAACCAGTTTTTGCAAGACAATAAGTTGGACAACAGTTTGTTCAACAATGAGCCCGCAAAGAGCGATGCAGTTGTCTACATCGGCTTGAATATCCTTGCTTTAGTTAGCCAAGTGATTTCTCCTTTCATGCCAGACACAAGCGAAAACATCAACAAACAATTGAATATTGAGTCTATGTACATACCAGACGAGTTTGTGTATGTGATTGATGAATTGCATAACATTGGCGAGGCCCTGTACTTGTTCAGCAAGATCGATGAAAAGATGGTTGATGTTTGGAGACAGAAGTATGGTGGAAAACAAGAGTGACCCCATTGCGCCATTCTTTGTGAATTTTGAAGTTTATTTAGTTTGCTGCTGTGTCTAGATTTAGTCATACTCCAGTTTGCTGGCAACCGTGCAGTGCATTTGAAGAGATTGTTGCTAGATTTTGACCAATTTGAGGCGAACAAGTTGCTTTAATCGTGCCTTTTCAAGAATGCTAGCCTACGAAATAGAAGCTTTTTAGTGTAAAGTTGTCGTGTAGTTGTTGTCGTAGCATTTCTTTTTGCCTCATTTCATGTTGATTGGTCCGCAATTTACCCTAAATAGATTTAAATCCAAACATAATCTGCAACCATGGTTTATTTATTCTAATTTCAGTCAAAAAAGGTTCAAACTCTACATAATTGTAAGTATTCATTTGTAAGCTCTGTACATTTTGCTTCCTTTTACTTTTACGATCTTTCTTGAAAGAACTTTTTTATTTTGCCTCGCTGGTCATTATTTTGACTAATTTTGTACGTCTACTTTTATTAATTAAAAAGCCTTTTTTTTTTTTTTTTTTTTTTTTTTTTAGACCGACTTTGTTAAACTGAAATTGTCTTTTTTATCGATTTATTCAATCTCTGTACTGTACTAATCATTCAAAGCAATATCGTTGTGAAATGAATGCAAATTTGCACAACTGTCATTATAGCATTTGAATGTCTTGAATTTGTTGTCATCCCGGCCATAAACAATATCCTCTTCATTTGAAAATTGAGGTCCTCAATTTTTTGACAGCGCAAATCTTCCAACTCTCTTTGTGCAACTTTCCGAAATTAGTTCAACTAAAAGTAAACTTAATTCCAAACGTAAAAAGCAAAAACAAAAACAAAAACATGATAGTTTAGAGTACAGGAGGCAGGATACAAGAAGAAGAAATAAAAGTAAAAAATTCTTGAAAATGAAATAGAACAAGAGTATAGGAAAAGAAAGAAGAAATCTGAAAACAGAATACTGAATACTGAAAACAGAAAACAGAATACAGATTACAGAATACAGAAGAAATTAAACAGAAAAAAGTAAACTGAGAGATAAACTTAAAGAGTGAGTACTAACTCGAACGATATAGGGCACAATAAGCCGATAAAAGCACTTTTAAATACAAATGATACTCTACTTGAGTATCCGCGCAGCGCATGCGTAGGATCTGATGGAGCGATCAGAAATTCGGAGGAAAGTTTGAGAGAATTGTAAATCGTTGACCATTCATTGGGGGAGCACCATCAAACAAAGAGATTATTGAGAACGTTTATGATTAACTTCAAATAGATGGGTATTGTTCAATTACAGTTGCGGATCGCAATCTCTTGCAGCTCTACTTGCAATCGAAGAACTCGCTGCAACTTCCATTTGTGAGAATGTACACAAATTATTTCAACATGAAATTTGGGACCAAAAAAAAGATGTTTATGGACCAAAAAGGACTAGTAAATCACAATTACTCATGAGAAGGGTGTTTAAGCAACAAATAAAATCACCGCTGGCAGCAATACCATCGAGAAGACCCCACCATATAGAGTTGGACAGTAAAGTTCAGGCAGTTAGATTTATATTGCTGAACAATTTCAGCTGCTGAGCATGCAAATGCGTGAAAAGTTAAAGTTTTGCTGAATTTTAAGTTGAAAGCGATGAGGTTAACGTATTTACGAGCGACCTGAGAAAGTCGAGCAGTTTGAGAGCCAAGTAGTGAATTATAGGTAGTGCCCAAAAAAAAAATAGTGTGCTTCGATCACTATTCAATTAAACCGTAGTGCAGCAATTGATTAAAACGTCGCGCTTGAACACTAACACGATCTAAGAAGGTCGGAACACATCCCAATCAAGGGAAACGTTTTGAGGCTAGATCTTTTGCAGGGTTTTTGGCCCTTCATTCGAAGAGCGCGTTGCTTAATAACAATACTGTTTAAAGAGACAGGCATCACCAAGCAACTCAGTAGTTAGTCTGAATTCGCTAAAATGCCACTAGTCATTTTTTTGCATTTTAAAAATAGATAGAAAAAAGCCTATTTCAATTGGTGCATAATTTAGGTTGAAATGTTGACTGGATTGTGATGACATTACGTTTCCCTTTTAGGTCATATACGCACAGTGACGGTACCGTGTTACTACTAATCCCTACAACATTGAGAAGACTTCACACATTAGCAAGGGTGGGGCTGGGCTAAGTTGATGAGGGGGACTCATTAGGAATAAGTTTTTGCAAGAAAATTGCAACTAAAAAAGAGGTTTTACTCTACTGTTACGAGACAATTTAAGATCAGATTTGATGAAAAGCAGACTTGTGGATTGTCGGAGTTAACTTCGGTACTGCACTTTCGAATGGTGTACAATGGAATCGAAGAATTTCTTTCGCAAAACAATAGCTAGGATTGATGAATTCGCTACTTTAAAAAGGCTTGCGGATTTCCATTTAATCCAGCTTCTTCATGAAAATGTAAACTTTTCTTCTCAATTTGGAAGCGAGCCTGTGCGAGCACAATGGAGGAGACGGTTGCAAAGACAGAAAAGCTCTTCAAGGAGAAATGAGACATCTACGAAAAGTAAAAAGGAGAAAAGAAACGCAGACAAAAGTAAAATAAAAGTAAAAAAAAGTAAAAAAAAGTAAAAAAAAGTAAAAAAAAGTAAAAAAAGTAAAAAAAAAAGTAAAAGTGAATAAAATTCAAGGAAAAAGAATCTGCAGTAATCTGCAGGTTGTATTCTCAAGCTGCATCGCGAACTGCATGGATAATTTCTTCCAACATGTGGCGGATCTGGACCAAAAGACACACAGTTGATACCATTTAGGAAAACAGCAAAAAGTTTTGCAAGGCAAAAGTATATACTTTAGATTCAACAGGCAGAGCTTGAATAACCTAAAGAGAATTTAGACTTTTGCTGTGTTAAATTCACAAAAAAACTCAATATTTTGCAAGTTAAAAGAATTTATATAAATAAACAACCAACTTCCCCCAAGTGTTTGCTCATCAAAATTTCAGATTTACTCTTCATTCGCTTCTTAGTCTAGTTCAAGAACTTTTTTTGATACAATCATCATAATGTTGTTCACCAAAAATTTAGTTCAAGTCTTTATGGCTTTGTCTAGCGTCAACGCTATGCCAGCTCCAAAAGCTTTTCCAGAACCAACAGCTGCACCTGCTGCACCTGCTGCACAGCTCATTGCTCTTGAAAAAAGACTTGTCATCGACTCTTTGACCTCCGCAGCTGGGGCTGTTACTAGTGCAATTGGAAGTGTCACAAGTGCAGTTGGGTCAGATGTTAGCTCTATTGTATCCTCTCAAGTCTCTGTGGTTTCGAGTGTTGCTTCAGATGTTAGCTCTATTGTGTCCTCTCAAGTCTCTGTGGTTACAAGTGTCGCTTTAGATACCTATACAAATTCAGAAATTGTCATTGGTGATGTCACTATTCCTGAAATTTGTCTTCACTTGTACACTGCTACTACTATTGACTTGTTGGACAGTGACTATCTCTCTTGTTCCTCATACTTGACGACGTCCACCACAAGCTCAGACACCACTACAACAACAACAGACAGCTCTTCAAGTACTACTGCTGCTTCTAGTTCCCTGTCATCTACTGTTGCTTCTTCCACAACAACAGCCAGTTCTTCAAGTACAACAACGAGCAGCTCGTCAAGCACATCAAATATTCTTGACCTTTTGACTTCTGTGGCTGGTGATGTCACAAGTGCAGTTGGAAGTGTCACATCTGCTGTTGCCTCAGATGTAACCTCCATTGTGTCCTCACAAGTCTCTGAGGCTTCAAGTATTGCTTCAGATGTGAGCTCTATTATTAGCTCTATTTTGGCATCTGATGCCTCTGTGGTTTCAAGTGTTGCTTCAGATGTTACCTCCATTGTGTCGTCCCAAGTGTCTGAGGCTTCAAGTATTGCTTCAGATGTGAGCTCTGTTATTAGCTCTATTTTGGCATCTGATGCCTCCGTGGTTTCAAGTGTTGCTTCAGATGTTACCTCCATTGTGTCGTCCCAAGTCTCTGAGGCTTCAAGTATTGCTTCAGATGTGAGCTCTATTATTAGCTCTATTTTGGCATCTGATGCCTCTGTGGTTTCAAGTGTTGCTTCAGATGTTACCTCCATTGTGTCGTCCCAAGTCTCTGAGGCTTCAAGTATTGCTTCAGATGTGAGCTCTGTTATTAGCTCTATTTTGGCTTCTGAAGCCTCCGTGGTTTCGAGTATTGCTTCAGATATTAGCTCTATTGTGTCCTCTCAAGTCTCTGTGGTTACAAGTGTTGCTTTAGGTACCTACACAAACTCAGAAGTTGTCATTGGTGATATCACTATTCCTGAGTTCTGTGTTCATTTGTACACTGCTACTTCTATTGACTTGCTGGACACTGACTACTTCTCTTGTTCTTCATACTTGACGACATCCACCACGAGCTCAAACACCACCACAACAACAACAGACAGTTCTTCAAGTACTACTGCTGCTTCTAGTTCCCTGTCATCTACTGTTGCTTCTTCCACAACAACTGACACTTCAAGTTCATCCACGGACAGTTCTTCGAGTTCATCCACAGACAGTTCTTCGAGTTCAACCAGTACTGACGCATCAGATTCTACATCCACGGACAGTTCTTCAAGTTCATCCACAGACAGTTCTTCAAGTACAACAACGGTCAGCTCCACCATGGGTTGGAACACCACCACGACAACTGGCAGTTCTTCAACCACCACTGCTGGTTCTAGTTCCCTGTCATCTACTGTTGCTTCATCCACGACAATAGACTCTTCAAGTTCTTCCACGGACGGTTCTTCGAGTTCATCCACGGACGGTTCTTCGAGTTCAACCAGTTCTGATTCATCAGACTCTTCAAGTGCTACCACTTCGACCAGCTCTGATTCTTCAAGCTCTGGTTCATCAGACTCCTCAAGTTCTACCACTTCGACCAGCTCTGACCCTTCAAGCTCTGGTTCGTCAGGCTCTGGTTCGTCAGGCTCTGGTTCATCAGACTCCTCAAGTTCTGCCACTTCGACCAGCTCTGATTCATCAAGTTCTGGTTCGTCAGGCTCCTCAAGTTCTGCCACTTCGACCAGCTCTGATCCTTCAAACTCTAATTCTTCAAGCTCTGGTTCGTCAGGCTCTGGTTCATCAGACTCCTCAAGTTCTACCACTTCAGCCAGCTCTGATCCTTCAAGCTCTTCTGGTTCAAACAGTGGTAGCTCTGGTTCTGGCGACTCATCTAACTCTGGTTCTGACAGCTCATCTGGATCATCTGGATCTTCTGATGGATCTTCTGCTGGATCATCTGACAGCTCATCTTCTGGATCTTCTACTGGATCAACTTCTGGATCTGACAGCTCAACTGGATCTTCTGATGGATCATCTGGATCATCATCTGGATCTTCTGACAGCTCAACTGGATCTTCTGATGGATCATCTGGATCATCATCTGGATCTTCTGACAGCTCATCTGGATTATCTGGATCATCATCTGGATCTTCTGATGGATCTTCTGACAGCTCATCTTCTGGATCATCTGACAGCTCAACTGGATCATCTACAGGAACATCTTCTGGATCATCTGGATCATCATCTGGATCGTCTGACAGCTCATCTGGATCTTCTGATGGATCATCTGACAGCTCATCTGGATCATCTGGATCATCTGGCTCGTCTGACGGCTCATCTGGATCATTTGGTTCAGACTCAACTTCTACTTCTGTTCCCTCTGTGGATTTGAGTTCTGGTGCTATCAGAGTCAGAGCCTTCAACGAAAAGTTGAACGGTGGAATTTTCACTGCTAAGTTCGCTGCTCTTTTGGTATTGCCTGTTTTCTTCTTGTAAAACCATCATTGATTTCCAATAATTTCTTAGATGTGGTTTATTTTTATTTTCGTGTGACTGTTACCAAAAGTATATAATTTTAGTTTCTAAATTATGAAATATCAATTTAATTATAGACTGTAGAATGTTATGCTAATAATCTGTACAAATTGTGCTGCTGCTAACTAAAGTTGAGTACTTTCTCAATCAAGGTGCAGTTTACAATTGCGTTGGGCAACCCCGTCAACAAGTTCAGCCTCAAAAATTTTTTTGAAACAAGGACGTTCTTCTACAAAGTCAACTGTTTTTATTCAAATTTCCTTCTTGTCCGTTTTTGACAAGTCGTCAAGTGGAATACTTTCGTCTGCCTTTTTGTTATAAGCCTTTTGCAAGTTCTCAATTTGTTTTTTCAATGCAACAACACTTGCCTCCTTGTTTTTCAACTCAGCCTCCAATTCTGTGGCAGACCCCGTTGGCTTTTTGCCGTCGCTGGCCATCAAAGTCTCGTTCCATTTAGTGATTTTAGACAAAAGAATCACAATGCTTGGAATTGCAAGTCCCAAATAAAGAACTATTCCAGTAATGTAAAAGTTTCTTTGATTGTAAAACTTTTTGGCAAGATACTCGCTGCTTGACAAATCGCTGTACCCGTGATTATGATGGTGGTCTCCATTGCTTCCAGGACCAGGTTGCCCAAGTGAAACTGGATGCTTAAAAGATCTTTGTGCCGAGTCGATGAAGAACAATCCAATCAACAAGCTCGCAATAAATATAGTGATTCTGACTTGAATCAAATTCCAGAGCATGAAGCAAAACTTCACAATGCTCTTACGAACTTTGTATGGCAATGGCAAAAGCAAAAAACCAACTATTGCCATTTCAGATACCAAAATGCTGAATATCTAAAGTTAGAGGAAAGTCAGCCAATTGGTTTTGATGATACTTACCAATGATAAAGTGAGACTCATGATTGTAACAAATTTGAAGAAGTACAAAAAGATTGATGAATAGCAAAGGCTGAAACGTATTTTTTTTTTTTGTATTAGAAGGTTGCTACATATGAAATGCGATGCCGATGGCTGGTTGCGTGGATTACCTCAGCACTTATACTTGGATTACCTAATCGTAATTGTATTATTTTCGTGCGACTTTTTTTGTGCCTTCAATTGTAGCGCGTTCATCCGTTTGGTTACGTAACACATGACAAATCTGCGTCCAGGTTACTGTAGCTAAAGTTTGACTCGGGCCCGAGCCCGAGTCAATTGTTGAAATTAATTTCTTGCATTTTTTCCCCCCAATCATTGATAAAGATAAAATCTGATACTCAACACGGTTTCGAGAAAGATCTGAGAATTTTTCACATCCAAATATAAAAAAAATACACAATGTTTGCACGTTACATTCCAAGAGCTGCACAATTGACCAAACCAGTCTTTGCCTGCAATAGAGTTGCTTTCAGTGCTATGAGTAAAAGACTCAATAGTTCCAATGCTTTGAACACAGAGGCCAAGCCGGTCAAATACAGTGCTGGCCCAGTGAATGTGAAGTACACCGAGGAGCACGAGTGGATTGCTTTGCACCCAGACGGCACTGCGTTCCTTGGGATCACAAAATATGCTGCGGACGCCCTTGGAGACGCCACATACATTGAATTACCAACAATTGGTGACGCTGTCGAGAAAGACGATGCTATTGGATCCGTAGAGTCGGTCAAGTCCGCATCTGAGATATTCTGTCCTGTCGCTGGTGAAGTTACTGACATAAACTCGGAAATTGTGGAAAACCCAGGATTGTTGAATCTGGATCCAATGGGCGAGGGCTGGCTCGTGGAGATTAAGACACTGGAACCTGAGTCGTTTGGCCAAAACTTGCTTACTCTTGAACAGTACGAAAAGTCGTTGGAGGGCGAGGACCATTAATTTAGAGATGGATATACATTTAGATATACATATATCTATCTGTGAGTGTGCTCATCCACTAAACTTTTACAAAATTCTGTCATTGTAGATTACACCTATGATACAAGCTACTTTCCAGCCTCCTCGGGCGTCTTGGTGTTCAACTGCAACGCATGAAGACCTTTGTTCTTAAACTCATCGTCCAATATACCGTACACCAATCTGTGTCTATTTGGGCGACTCTTATACTCAGCAAACGCCGAAGACACAATCTCCAACCGGAAATGCGACTCTGTCACATTGGTGGCCCCGGCCAAGCCCCGATGTCCAGCATGTTTGTGTGAATCGTTGTGGATTGCCAATGACACCGGTTTGAGCTCATTCACAATTTTCTGCGCAATGCTCTTCTCAATAGGTCCCGGCGTTTCTGACGAAAACTTAACAACGCCCTCCTTCATAGATGAAAAAAATCTTTTGCCAAACTGTTTGCTAAGGACTGTTATCATATATTTCAACTGGCTCTCTCTGTCCTTTAAAATGCCCTTTACTGAAAAATAAAAAAATAAAAAAAATTTCCAGACAAAGAAACTGCAATCGGAATTGCAATGGGGAAAAACTGCTGAAGCTTTTTTGACTACTTTTCGAACAGTTTTTCCCGTTTGTTTTCAACTAGTTTTTCGAGTTCGTTATCGATTTTACTTACCCGGCATCAGTTTGAACACGAATTAAAAAAAGGTAGACGAAAATTTCAGACAAATCACTAAACAACATATACAATGCTGGACTCTGATGTTGCGTACACGTTGATCTTCGACAATGAGTCGTCAAGAACTAGCATTCAAGAGTTCAAGACACAATTGGAAAAAAACAAGGACGAGGCAAAAATCGTTACCATGAAAAAGATCTTGATTACTATGCTTAACGGTAACCCAATGCCAGATTTGTTGATGCACGTAATCAGATTTGTTTTGCCATCAAAGGACAAAACATTGAAGAAATTGCTTTACGCATATTGGGAGATTGTTCCAAAGTATGGCGAAGACGGCAAATTGAGACACGAAATGATTTTGGTTTGTAATGCGATCAGAAACGATTTACAACATCCAAATGAGTACATCAGAGGCAATACTTTGAAGTTTTTGACCAAATTGAAAGAGAGCGAGTTGTTGGAGCCATTGGTTCCAACAGTTATCAGCTGTTTGAAAGTCAGACACGCATATGTACGTAAAAATTGTGCATTTGCCATCCAATCGATTTACAAGTTGAACCCAGATTTAATTCCAGACGCTCCAGAGATTTTGGCAAACTTCTTGGCTGACGAGTCTGACCCTGTTTGCCAAAGAAATTGCTTTGTCGTGTTGGGTAATTTGAATAGAGAGGCCGCTTTAGAGTTTCTTCAGACACCTTTGGAGACATTGGACGCTCTGCTCCAAATTGCAGTTGCCGAGTTCATCAGAAAAGATTTGAAATTTGCTAATGGCCAATTGAAACAGGAATATTTAAATTTGCTCTTGCAGATGTTGGACTCAAACTTGTCTGCAGTAGTTTACGAAGCATCTTTGACGTTGACATTGTTGGCTAGCAACAATGAGGACATCATTTTGAAAGCAGGCAAAAAGTTCATTGACTTAGCGATCAAGGAATCGGATAATAACGTAAAATTGATTTGTTTGTCAAGAATTATTGATTTGAATGAAAAGAATACCGGTCTTTTCCAAGATTCTGTTTTGGACTTACTAAGAATATTGGCATCTACAGACATGGACGTGAAACGCAAAGTTTTGAATTTGGTTTTGGAGTTAGTGGACAATAAGAACGTTGACAGCGTCATCAAATTTTTTAAAAAAGAATTAGTGAAAGTGTTATCCAATGATGAGGAACTGACTGCCAACAAATCCAACGAATACAAACAATTATTGATTCAAACGGTGAACAAGATTTCCATCAAATTTATTGACGTATCTGTGGATGTTGTCAATTTGTTGTTAGAGTCATTGGGTCAATTGAACTCGCAAAGTGCATATGATGTGATCTTTTTTGTTAAGGAAATCATTGAGAAATTCCCAAGTAAGCGCAACGACATTTTAATGAAATTGATCGACTCATTGTCCGACACAAAGAGCGGTAAAGTGTTGAGAGGCGCATTATGGATTATTGGTGAATATGCAATGACCGACAAAAACATTCAAGACTGTTGGAAATATATTAGAACAAACATTGGTGAATTGCCATTTTTCGCAAGCGAAAAGAAGAAACTGGAACAGGAAGGGGTGGAAGACACCGAAGGCACAAAGGATCAACACATTAATGGCAAGAAAAAGCATGGACCTGTTGTTTTACCTGATGGCACGTACGCTACAGAGAGTGCGTTGACAGAGGAAAAAATTGTTCCAGAGACACCAGAGGAGCAGCAACCACCAATCAGAAGATTGATACTTAATGGCGATTTTTACTTGGGCAGCATTTTGGCCTCCACTTTGTTGAAGTTGGTGTTGAGATTTTCTGAGATCTCTCTGAATGAGAAAATTTTGAACGTTTTGAAAGCTGAAGCTCTGTTGATCATGGTGTCCATTTTGAGAGTTGGTGAATCTGAGTTTGTCAAGGAAAAAATTGACGAGGACTCGGCTGACCGAATTTTATCATACATTGCTTTCTTGATCAATGATTACACAGACGAAGCCGAGGCACTTAATCTGATCAGAGACGGATTCTTGAAAGAGACCAAAAAAGCTTTTGAGTTACAGATGGATGAACTGGAAAAGAATAAACTTGAGGCCAGCTCAAGTTCTGGATTCAACAAATCCGTGCAGAACGGCGTTGATGAAGCAATCAGTTTCCGTCTTTTCCCAAAGAGCAACAGTGTGTTAAACAGCGAAGCATTGAGTGATGATGACGAGTTGGCTGTTATTAACAAAAATGCTGGTAACACCTTGGCAAGCAAAAAAGAGAAGTTGCTGTCACGTTTGAATAAAATCATCTCATTGACTGGGTTTTCCGACTCTGTCTATGCTGAAGGTTATATCAAGGTACATCAGTTTGATGTTGTATTAGACGTATTGATCGTTAACCAGACGAGCAGCACGTTGAGAAACTGTCTGGTGGAGTTTGCTACCTTGGGTGATCTTAAGGTTGTTGACAAACCAGGAAGTGAGAATATTGCACCACACGGGTTCCACAGAGTCAGTACAACGATCAAGGTTACAAGTGCAGACACTGGTGTGATTTTCGGTAATATTTTGTATGATGGTCATCACGCCACGGATCAAACGATTGTAATTATGAATGACGTGCACATTGACATCATGGACTATATCAAACCTGCTACCTGTACAGAGTCACAGTTCCGTAAGATGTGGAACGAATTTGAATGGGAGAACAAGATTGTGATCAAATCTCAATTGCCAGCCGTTACCACCTTATCAGACTATTTGTCATTGCTTTTGAAGCATACAAACATGAATTGTTTGACCCCTGGTGCTGTTATTGGTGACAAGGATTGCCAGTTCTTGAGTGCAAACTTGTACTCGAAATCGAGCTTTGGTGAGGATGCCTTGGCAAACTTGTGCATTGAGAAAATCCAGGATGGACCAATTTTGGGACATGTTAGAATAAGATCTAAGGGTCAGGGTTTGGCTTTGAGATTGGGAGACAAAATTTCTACTATCGCTAAAAAGAACACTAAGGTGAGTGTGTAGGAAAGAAATAAACAGTGATTATAATTGTAGAAAAGAGCAGTATATCGCAATTTCCGTTCGAAGTGCTGAGACACAGATACTGATGCACCAGTTAGAACCAGCAATGACTTGAGTTGCACAACAACTTGATACAATAGTTTGTAAGTTGAATTTTTTATGACAGTACATATTGAATGATAACTTAGGAGTCGCCTAAATACACAAAGGTCAGTTTTGACTTCAAAAGACAAAAAACCTAATCTAAAAGTCCAGGTCTATCGAAGCTAGAGCCAGAGCCAGAGCCAGAGCCAGAGCCACAGCAAGGTCCGAGTTTTGCCAACCTGGCCACCAGGCTGACTATAATAACATGTCGTCGTCCCCATATTCGCATTTCTGGTGGCAGAACGGGCACAAGACAACGCGTAAGTTTCTTACGTAGCTTTGGCGGTTGCAGTTGTGGCAGGTAATGATCACGGGTGGGACTTTATGGACGCGTGGCGAGGTTTTGGATCTCATTTGCAGGCTTTCTTGTGGTGTTGCTGTTTCTGTTGCTGTTGCTGGATCTGTGGCATTTATAGGCCCTTTTGGCTGCTCTGCGTTGGTCCCCAGGTCCTTCCCTGACCCGTCAACATATTTCATTGCGTTCCTTAATTTTGGCCCGTCCCAGTACTCAAACGCGGTGCCGAGTTAAAATTGGGGGCATCAGACACGTCTTTTCAGTCCCAACTCTGTGCCGTATTCAGGTGTCTTCGCCTGAGATACCGAAAAGATCACGGAGTTTGCTCTTTTGTGAAGTTTCCGGTGGAAAAAAGAGAATATGCTCGCGTGCATACAACACTGTTTTCTACAACTGATTGTGAAATAACATTACTTGAACAATTTGGCAATGGACACGGCGGTCGTGTCGTCGTGTCTGGCCATCACCTTTGCAACGGCCAACTCAAAGTCTTCTTGTGTCACGTGGATTCTGCGTTCTCTCAAAGCGTACATACCCGCTTCAGTACACACACCTTTCACATCAGCACCCGAGCACCCATTCATCTTCTCAGCTATCTTACGCAAGTTGATACCTCTGGTCAAGTTCATAGATCTTGAGTGAATCTTTAAAATATCCGTTCTTGCTGTAACAGTTGGTGGTGGGAATTCGATTTTTCTATCAATTCTTCCAGGACGCAAAAGAGCTGGATCCAAAATGTCCAATCTGTTCGTTGCCATAATGATTTTAATGTTTTTAGAAGATTCAAACCCGTCCAATTGATTCAACAACTCCAACATTGTTCTCTGGACTTCAGAATCACCACCACCGGAACCACCGCCTTCCACACGAGAAGATCCAATAGAATCAATTTCATCCATAAATATAATTGATGGTGCATGTTCTCTGGCCATAATGAACAACTCTCTCACCATTCTGGAACCTTCACCAATATACTTTTGCACCAACTCAGAACCACTGACTCGTATAAACTTACATTCAGTATGGTGTGCAACAGCTCTAGCCAACAAGGTTTTCCCCGTACCTGGTGGACCGTACAATATAACACCCTTAGGTTGTTGAATACCCAAGGACTCAAACAACTCAGGATGCTTCACTGGCAATTCAATGACCTCTTTAATCTCTTTAATCTGCTTATCCAAACCACCAATCATGTCATAAGTCGAGTCTGGAACCTTCTCCACCATCATCAAAGACACCAATGGGTCAACCTTGTTTGGTAATATCTGGTGTAATGTATAGGAATCTGACTTCAAGCACACTCTCAACAGCGGCTTAATCTCTTTTATATCAATGTTGCTGGCGATGTTCACCACGTACTTGCCCTCAGGGTGAATTTTGACAAGCACTTGGTTACTTGACATCACTTTAACAACCTCACCAACGTATGAACTTGGTTCTTGCAACAACTTCAACTCGTCTTTCAAAGATCTGACGTCCGTGTTCAAAATGTTTCTTTCTGCCTCCAATCTTCTCAAGTTGTGTGTTTTCTGCTCAATTGTTAACTGCATGTCCTGAATTTTTTGCACAAAGAAGGGTTTGATCCCCCCATAGTGTGTCGTTGCCGTTGCCGCCATATTCGATTATTTGTAGGATGGATTAAATGTATTTGCCATCCAAAATAAACGTCGATGAAAATGGTTACGAGCGCGCGTGGATTTATCACGTGACACAGTTGCTAACTGGAAAAAGTCTATCAGTACCAAACGACATTGATTATGTGTTTTTCGTTGTGTTTTTTTTTGTTTTTCTTTTAAAACTCCTGGAGAAACATACTACATTTTTCTGGTTCAAAAATTTATGTACTGAACAAATTTAAATCACTTTTTAAGTTTTTTGTCTTTTTCCACCACCTTCCTGTGCCAAAAGCCTTTTGTTGTTTTTGGCAAAGTACTCTTTCTTTCTCTCCTTTGCCTTGTCCTGCTTGAGCTGCTCAATCTTTTTCAATTTCTTCAATCTTTCCTTATTCTTTTCATCTTTCTTAGCGCGCTTCTTAGCATCTTTCTCGTTCTTGATCGTGTTCAACTGTTGGATTAAAGTTCTCGTTTTCTTCTCTTCACCATCTAATATCACTGCTCTCTTTTGCATGTAGGTCTTCTTTTTCTGTGGCTTCATTTGAGAGATCTGTGATTTGAATGGCAAATCACTCTTAATTGAGTTTGGCACTCGCAAAGGCGCAAACTTTACCTTGGTTCTCTCAACCTTTGAGTACTTGCTGTTTGGATCATTTGGCGTGTCAATACCTTCATCCGCACGAATCTTTCCTGTCAAACGCATTCCTTTCCATTCGTCCTTCTTAGCCATCAAGAGAGAAGTCACTGGGTTGTAGAATTTCTTGACCTTGACCGGGTACCAGGTCTTCAAAAACACAATATCGCTCACAAGGATCTTGTCCTCAAAAGTAGCTCTGAAGTGTCCTTCCGGCTGAGCAAGAGCCCTCTTGATTTCACCTCTGATTCCACTCACCGTCTTGATTGCTGCTCCTTCAAACTTAACAACCTCCAACAGCGTCAGGAACATATCCTTGATAAAAGCTGTATTTTTGAAAATTTTGTATGGATAACCCACGAGTTTCAACTTCTTCACAATCTCGACACTGTTGTTCACATCCTCCACAACTCCCGAGGCTGCAATCCGGAACCCATTACCAGTGTCACTTTCTGCCACAACTTGCGAACAACAAAAAGTTGTGTTGGGACTCACCAAAGGCCCGTAAAAAGTTGCTTGACAGTACGCATGCTCTGGAGTGTACTTCAACATACGCGTTCTAGTACGCGAATCTGACGTTGTGTAAATTGGCAAAGTCTGGAATCTTCTCCAACCCAAAGACACAATAAATGGGTCATTGGACTTGAGAATCTTCTTGTGCCAACGGTGCTTTCTAACACGCACGTTCAAAAGCCCAAAACTTGTTTCCGTAGCCAACAAACCTCCCACAACAATAGGATAAACTGGGTCGAAGTTCTCAATAAACTCGCATGGCAACCCATTGATCACGATTTTCACGTAAGCACCAGCTTTGTAACCATCAATTTTCACTTGTGCCGATTCGTCGAGCTTCTCCATTTCTGCTTTGTTGATCTCTAACTGTTTAGCCATTTTTGCTTTTTGGAACTCGTACCAAGATTCGTACTCATTCAACTCGGCTTTCTCGTTCTGCTCGTCCTCCTCTTCAAATTGCAAACGCAACTGCTCCTTTCTCTTTTTCACTAATGCTCTTTGCTCAGCAAGATTAAGAGTTTTTTCCGAGTCTTTGTCATCGCCCTCTGCATTTTCTTCATTTTCTTCTCCCTCTTCCTTTTCTGCCTCAGCGTCAAAATCAGCAAAATCGTCTTTGCCTTCATCTTCTGCTTCTTCGCCTTCATCTTCATCACTTTCTTCTTGTGATATGCCAAGCTTCATTCTTTCTCTTGGAGAAATGAAAAAGTGTTTAAGTCTAAACTTGTCTTTGGTCTCTTCCCAGTAGTCTTCCAAGTCCTTGACGCTATTGAACTTTGGCTTCGTGCAGTCCAAATCTTCTGCCAAAGCAACGGTCTCTTTTTTGGAGAAAAAGTCTTCTTCCTCATCTCCAGCTTCCTCGTTATCCCCTTCCTGCAGGGATTCTTCTCCATTCCACTTCTTTATCACTTCCTCTGGTGTAAATTCGTCGCTATAAATGAGCTTATTGAGGTCCCACTTTTTTGGTCCCAATTGCCCGTTCAACTTTTGTGCTGTTTTTCTCCAATCATCGGTATCGTCTTCGGATTCAGACAAGTGAAATTCAGTGTCTTCCTGGATCTCGACCAAGTTTTTGCCCTTTTTCACATCTTTCCACTTTGAAATTGATCTAAGAGACGTTCTTCCCTTGTCACCATTGTCGACCTCATCTTCGAAATCCTCTTCAAAATCACTCAAAAGCTCCTCTTCTCCAAGCTCTTCCATTTCTGCAAACTCATCATCTTCGTCATCATCATCATCATCATCATCGGCACCATCATTTTCTAATAATTCACCGCCTTCAAACAATTGAATTCCTGCTTGATTCTGTTCACTATTTTTTTGAGCCAACTCATGTATCATTTTACTTTCCAACTCTTTGTCTTTGGACTGATCCACCAATTTCATCTCCCCATGATGCTTTGCACCAGTGTCAATGTAAACAGTGTCCTTGTCGATCAAAACACCGCCAACGTCAGACATTGGTGCATAAATGATCTTCTGTTTCTCTTCCAATCTCTTACGTCTATTTCTTCTAGTTGGTGGTGGTTCTTCGCCATTCTCTTTGGCAATTTTGGCCTGTTCCAACTCAAACTCGTGAACTTTTTGTTCAAAAAAGGGCGTAGGCACAGGATCTGGCAATTTTTCAATGGTTGCAATCTCGTAGTCACCTAAACCAGCAATGTGCACTTTGTTATTTTCTTTCATGTTTGTACCGTGAAGATAACCATACATTGCGACTTTCCGATCAATTTTCTTATTGATTGTGATATCCATTGGGTTAGTCAAATCATTGACTCTATCAACAAGCATATATGGATGGTCGTTTCTCCATTTCAACGGTCTAAACTTCATCACAGAAACAAATCTTGACAAGTTCAAAACCTCTCTGTCCGGGTATCTACCATTGATTATACCACTCAAGTAGAACAATTTTGCACCCTTATAAACCTCTGTCCAAAACCTGTGTTTCAATAATTTCTTCTGTGCTCTCAAAGTGCTTTGAGACTTGAATAAATCACAATGCGTGACACATCCAATAACCTTTGGCATACCGTGATGCTGTGCAATGTTCAAGAACTCAAATGTTTCCATCTCTAATCCGTAATTACCGTCAATCATCAACAACACCAAGTCCACAATTTTGGCCGCATCTATCATACTGTTCAAATCAGACTTAACTTCAATTATTGTGAGCCTTCTTCTCTTACCACTGACTAAAGTTATTGGCCCTTTCACCTCATTTATACTCGTTTTGGTGAATCTTTTAACCAAAGACTTCACTAAGGTCGATTTTCCAACACCGCTTGGTCCCACAACCCCTACAACCACTGGAGGCTCCTCGTCGTCTGGCAACTTGGTAACCATTGGAACGTGGTACTTTTTTTCAGTGACATCAGCACCTCTCTGCATGTTTCTTTTCATCTTCCCGGGCCCACTAACAGCAAAAGCCTTCGGATTGTTCCCTCCTTTGCTGGAGTTAGCCATCCGCTGCTTTGCAGTTTTCCTTCCAGGCCCTCTGTGCGGTTTATTACTTTGTGCTTCCATAGAGTGGTTTGTAAATAGGATCCGATGAGGAAAAAAAAAAATTTTAATATGCGATGCGGCCGGGTAGCGAAAAATAAGTACTATGATCTGAGTGGAAGAGACGACTATGGGAGAACAAAAGCTAGCTAATTAGAATAATTCGCGATTGGCGTTGTCTCAGGGTAGCCTTAGACACCCAGGGACTTTCTGACTCTTTTTGTTGTTGTTGTTGTTGTTGTTGTTGTTGTTGTTGTTGTTGTTGTTGTTGTTGTTGTTGTTGTTGTTGTTGTTGTT